>OU015496.1:102516067-102573567 GCA_907164885.2 Dolomedes plantarius
CTTGAACCTGCAGGCTCTGGAACCGATTGCTAGAGCCATAATAATTCGGACGTCACCCGGCAAAGAGATTCTAAGAAAGCAATAAAATATAAGGGTTTAATATGGTGACAAAAAAAAATGCAGTTGATTCGAATCAGAGAGAAGGTGTACATAAAGATCGTTAACATTTTCCTTACGGGATGGGATAGCATGCATCCCAAGAATACAGACCCGAGAATGAATATATCTATCTATCTGTCTATCTCTCTCTCTCTCTCTCTATATATATATATATATATATATATATATTGAGAGAGAGAGAGAGAGAGACAATAGATAGATAGATAGATAGATATACATACATATGTATGTATGTATGTATGTATGTATAACCCCCTAAATGACCGTTCTTACAAAGCGGGTATGAAATTTCCCGTTCTAAAGAGGGATTCTGAAAAATTGTCCCCGTAAGTTAAAGGTTAAGGGGTCTGGGATTTATATAAAATTTTTATATATGTTTGGAGAATACAAACCCAGATATCATGTTCTCATAATCCTTAAAAAATATTAAAATTAATGAAAAATTTTGCAACAACATATGGAAAAGTATAGGTTGAGAGGAAAGTTATTAATTAAACCTACTTTCTTGATCGCCGAATCTATATTTAAACTTATTATTGTAGTAAAGTAGTAGATATTATGCTGGCCACTAAACCAAAAACTGAATGTGGGTATTAATTTGAACTGAAGGGCAAGAAATTTATGCCTTCTATATTACTTGAAACTTGTGTTAAATAACCTCAATTAGGACATAATATGAAGGACTGATGATAAAGACTTACCCCTTAGGCTTCGTTCACACGATACGGTTTCGATTTTATAATCGTTTCGGTGTCAACCGAAAGCTGTGTTCACACGATTCGGTTTTTCTTTCACCGCTTACGGTTTTCCCGTCCTTTGCAATCATTGCTGTGTAGTTCACTTTGCAGGATGGACGTAAATACCTTTCTTGTCAATATTGGTATCACCGTCGTCGAAGCAACACTAAAAAAATTTATAGAACGCATTGGGTACATACTATTTTGAGGGACAGATATTGTCTGGGATCTTTTTAAAAGCTTATGATTGAATTAAGAAGAGATTAATCGAAATTTTCAACTACTTCCGAATGACGAGACATACATTTATTGAGTTAAAACTTTGAATTTTTTGTAACGGTTAACCATATAATTTGCAAACAAAATCACATCATGAAACTTCTCATAAAGTTTTTTAAAAATTTAAAAATTTTAAATTTAAAAAAAAGTGGGGTCATTTAAAATCGTTATAACTCGAAATATTATCTGTCGAATTTCAATTTTTTTTTCATTTAATTAAACAGAAATATGTTTTAATTTCGATTCACCGTTTTTAAAATATTATTTTTTCAAAAATTTAAAAATATTTAGAGATTTTTTTTTCAAAAATGATGCATCTTATTTTAAAAAAATCATATTTTTAAAAGTAAATATATTTTTCAAATTTGTTGAATTAAAATTAAAGTAAAATAAAAGACATGTTCCAAGTTTGAGCCATTTATCTTCAACGGTTCTTGACTTATAACAATTTAAAGATGAGAAATGGTGAAAAAACCCATCACGCAGAAAACTTATTTACAGGTTTAAACAAAGATTGGTTGCTATTAGAATGGTGCAAATAATAATAATAATAATAATAATAATATCTCCTGTTCTAATTAAGATATAAACATGATTTAAACGTCGTTTAAAGCGTCATTTAAAGTAAAACATTCTTATGTTTTGTCCCAAATGGTCAGTCTTTCTTCAGACAAAGAAATTAAAATTTCTGTGTCGATTTTCTCCATTTGTAAAAAAAAAAACACTGCAAAAAACTGTAAAAAGAAACTAAAAAAAATCACTTCAAACAATGACTTCAGTAGCTAGATCGGCACTGGTGTACGTTTCCTTCAAAATAACTGAATCGTGTGTACTCCCCCTCTCAATTCTATACGCCAATGGCAAGCGAAACGGCGGCACGCATCCGGTTTCGGTAGACAAAAACGAACAACATCTGCTACCGATTCGGTTGTTCTCCCGGTTGCGGTTTTCGACCACAACGTGTGAACAGACAAAACAAAATACACTATTTACTGCAAACAAAACGACAAACCCGAGACGATCATAAAACCGAAACAGTATCGTGTGAACGAAGCCTAATTGGGCAGGACAGTGAGAACATGAGTTGGATGAACTTCTTTGATAAGGGGAGCGGTGGAACAGTTAGCAAGAGAAGCGGGCGCCAGTGATCTGAACGTCTCTAGTTCGATGCTCGCCTCTGACAAAATCCACCGCCGTGTACGCTAATGCGGCTGGTACATGTAAAATCTGTCGTGGCCGCTGTTACATTAGAAAACTAAGCGTGCCAAAAGTGGCGATAAAGTGGTACATTTCATTGTATGAATGAAAGAGTTAATATTATAACTTATTTAGATGAATTCATTATCTCACAATTACAGATTCGTTTGTCTCAGGTAACACCTACGATAAGATTTTTAGTTAAGTTAGAGATTAAAGATATGCATTCTAGTTAACTGACCAACTGCTCAACCCACGTGCTAAAAAGGTAATAGGTACATAGTTCAACATATTAGATGAAATTAAACTACTTATTAAGACAATTAAGAAGAACTTAGACTACATTCTGAAAATTTATCTCTGGAGGTGCGGGGTCAAGTCTACCGGTCTCATCACTGGACTCGGTTCAAAATTACGGGACCGATCTATTAGCCAAGTTGGATTCCGACCCTTGTGGTGCTAACTTAAATAACCGGAGCGGCATCACTCAGCCCAATGGTCTATAATGGCCTTGATCTGATGTTGCTGTCGGTCAAGGGGCATAAGCAACAGCAACAACAACAAGACTTCTTTGATATGTTTTTAATAATTAGACTTTATATTGGTAAACTACTGAACTCGAGGTTACGAGACGTGGGTTAGATCCATGCCAACAGACATCTCAGTGGCCTGACCGTCAAAAAGTAAAATTAATGATGGGCCACCAGGAAGCATATGGGATACTTACATCGTAGCAAAGTTTCAGGGATATTTTCAAGATATTCTGTTTCAAATATATTTTCAGCAAATAATTGAAACAAAAAATTTTCAGATATACATTCTTCGTCGTTGGCATCAGAAAAAGAGAGCAGTAGGGAAAGGAACTGAAAATGGTACTCCAATGATAGTATATTTGCTAAAATGCGAGCCTTTGAAGTTAGGAGACGTAAGTTGAATTCCCCAGTTTGTAGATAGTCGTTGGAATGAATACGTTGTAATATTCGTTTACAAATATCTTTAATAAAGAAAGTAAGCAGTTAAATAATGATGCAACAACAAAGAATTCGCGATTTTCCTGATATTTACTTACAAATATATATAATTAGTGATGAGCTGATAATGAATTTTATTAATTCATATTTATAAAGTTAATAAGGAATCTTATCCTTTAAATAAGCCCAAAGAAATTGAACATATTCTTACTTTTTTTTTCGTCTGCGTTACACCACGCTTCTGTAAAGGATAAAACATTTCTAAGAGATTTTTGCCTGAATAAAACTTAACCAATCCAAAACTTAATTAATATTGTTCAGTTGTTTGTTACCTTTAGGATTCTGTTTTGTTATCGTGTAGCAAAATGAAAAGAAAAGTACCTGAGCGCTTAAGAACTAGCCAAACAACCGATATTAGGTATGAAAAATAAAATTTTGACAGAGGAAATAAGATTGAAAAGCCCCTTTTATATAAATAGATGTTTTTCTAAAACTATTTAAACATTTTCACGACTAAAGATCGATGTTTATGTACCATTTAAAAAAAATTGTAACCTCTTGATATTTATATTAAAAAAATAATGTACTAAATAAAAAAAAATAGAAAAAAATCTATACTTGTGAAAATTTCTTTCAATAGACATATATGTGTTTTCGTTTCCAATACAGTGGATTTGAAAATGTTTTTAGAGCTCCAGCTCTAGAGGCAATCTGCTTCCGCTTCCTTCTTGCCTCCAGCACTGCATTGTTTTGGTGCATTCAGAATGTTTCTTATAACTTATTTCAAAGTTATTGCTTCGAAAGAAGAAAAATATTGATATTTCTTAGTGTGTTATTTCTTCGGGGAGAAAAAAAATGAAGGCTTTCCTTAGCTGTTAACAAACTGTTTTCGAAATAATCGGAATTTCGGAACCGTTGATTGTATTTCTTTTACAGCAAGCATGGATGATTCTGTATATAGCGGCTATACGAAACAATTCCTTGAACGTAATAGTTTCAAAGGGGGATCAGACCTTTGACTACATTCTGAAGTGCAGTTTAGAAGAAAAATTATAAATTAGTTTATGGAAATTAGTTTGCTTAAATTTCATAAAAAGAAAGATATAATTGGGAAATATAATTATGTCCAGAACTACGTGTAATTACTATTACATATTTTGGTTCATATACATATTGCAGCTTAAAGTATTATTTATAAATTACCCAGTGGTTATGTTCTCGAACAAATTTTGAATTTTACTTAGCTGAATACAATTAATAAATGTTGGAAAAAGTGTTTGTACGGTAGGGAAGGTTGGAAAGTAGGTTCGTGAACATTAAAGGCAGACTATGGGTTCAAGATCGTTCATTTAGATTCTTACCAGTGGAAGGCGATGATTCACCTCGTAGGCTTATTTTATATTTTTAGAGGGCCTTGTAGTATACCATAGTGATATCAATGACATATTTTTAAATACGGGGCGATAAAGGCTGCGCCACTTCCGCGATGTAGGCGATTCCGCCGTATGACGTCATAGCGCTAAAGACTTCTTGAACGTCCTTTAAAAAACCCTTTCTTTTGCCATAATTTTACGCACTGCCAAACTGTAACCCGAAAACGAACACGGGGCGCAGGTTCAAATGGTTCGTGAAAGCGATGACATCAGTGATTCAACCGTACGAGTTTATCGTTTTTCCGGCTCACTCGAGGAAGAAAGCGGCGCTCGTGACTTTTGCCTAAATGTCCAAAATAAACCGTTGGCCGAGATTCCAAATTAACCATAAAAACAGTGGAGCCAGACTATCCAGATTGCCGATTTGTTCGCTACCGATCGAACAAACTCGGACCGGTAGGGACTATTACACGTCTCCCTCACGTGATGGGAGTCCCCGAGGACAAAGAATGCTGGAATATGCTAGATTTTTAACATCCCGGGGAGCACATGTAATAAGGCTCCGCCACTTCCGCAATCTAGGCTATCCCGCCGTATAACGTCATAGTGCTAAAGAATTCTTGAAAGCCCTTTCTAAAACATTTCCTTTGTCTTATACTTCTATTCACTGCCAAATGTATCTCGAAAACGAACACGGGGGCGGAGGTTCAAAGGATTCGTGAAAGCTGTGATGTCAGCTATTCAACAGTACGAACGTTTTGGAGTTTTGGCACCACGGTCGCAAAAAGTAGCACTGTAGACGCATACAATTCATGCTAAAGGATTCTTACTCCCACAGACATATTCCCAGAAGCCTAACTAATGCTATATTGGGGTTGGCTGATTTGAGAAGTTTTACTTTATAAAGTTTTAATTAGACGTGAATGAAAATGTTGTTCCTTAACAAATTCATCGAATTTAGTCTCCATAACTTAATATTCCCCAAAATGTATTGCATTCGTTAAACGCATTTATTACTAATCGAAAAAGACTTTACCGTCCATGAAAATCTGAAAAAAGAAAAAGTAAAAAATATCGAAAAAGACGTACGGTTGGGATGACATAATATCAAGAATTGGTTATTTAAACATTCACTTTAACATTATGATTCAAAAAGAAATGAGAGAGTACAGTGTTCAAATGAAACTATTCTTTAATTGCTGTTAAGTGTTTACTGAAGATTCTGACTAAAAATAACCAACTTTTGAGACTAACATAATGCTGATTTTTCTTTGTAAATGAAAGTATTTTTTATTTTTTCATTCCTTTATTTCACAGATTTGTAAGCCATTACTTTGATGTCGTTGCACAAAATGCGTGCAGCTTAACATTTTACTAAATTAAAAGTTGGAGTGACATTATATCAAGAGTTGATAATTTGCATATTCATTCTAACATTATCACTCAAAAGGAAATGAGGGAGTGCAGTGTTCATGCCAAAATAATTTTTTAATTGCTGTTAATTGTTTATTGAATCTTCGAAAAATATCAGCGACACAAAATTGAAGAGACAAAAAATTGTCAGCTTTTGAAACTGACATAATGCTGTTGATTCTTTTTAAATAAAAGCACTTTTTATTTTTATTCATTCTTTTTTTTTTCACCGATTAGTAAGCCACTACTTTTATGTCGTTGCACAAAATATATGTAGCTTACCATTTTAAGAAAAATAAAGGTTTATACATGAAATTCACACTTAAAGAAAAATATTTAAATTTAAATTTTTGTAATTCAAAATGATAAAAAAATATACAGAAATAAATTTTTTTAAAATAAAATATTGCATTTTATTGTGAAATACAAAGAATATTTAATATGAATAAAAGTATATATTTTCCTTAATGTAAAAATTTGCATCATACCAAATTATTGACTAATTGCACAAATTATTTAATTTAGAGTATTAATGACTGAGTCATAAGAGTCAATCATCGCAACTGAATAGCAGAAACAAACGATCATTTCTGAGTGAGGATATATATTTCATTTTTTTCAACTGTCTGTACTGTCTTTATTGTTGAATTTTGCTGCTGGAAAGGATAAAAAATGAATTGCAGTTTTAATAACAAAACAATTTTGATTTCTTTCTCTATCAATATATATTTATTTGTTTATCTATTTAGGTATCTCTCTCTCTCCCTCTCTCTCTCTCTCTCTCTCTCTCTCTCTCTCTATATATATATATATATATATATATATATATATATATATATATATATATATATATATATATATATAAATAAAATAATTGTGTGACTTTAAAACACACAAATATTACCGTAAATATTAAAGAATCACCTGTTTTCAATTTATGCTAAACCTCTTCCTTCTTAAACAATGAAAGATTGCTTATTTTCCTTGAATTTTTATTACATAAGGAATATACCTTTACTTGTAGTAATGCGTCATTTTTCAATGAAGACTTCAATTAGCTTTAAAATTAGGCAAGAGCTAGTAATGACTTCTGGTTTCACTGACAACAACTTTCGATCAGTATTGATTTCTTAAATCAGTCACACATCAAACTTTGATCATACATCAACTGTTTACAGCAACAAAGAGATTTGCTCGATATTTTTAAGTACAATATTATTGAGAGCCTCAAAGTAAAATAGAAAGGGTTATAGGTTCCCCATTATTTAAATTTAAATGAAAGCAAATATTGGTTTAAAATAAGTGGTATTGATATTTCATTAAGGCTCGTGTCGGAAGATTTCATGTGGCATCAAATTTATTTTTTAACTTTGTTCATTTGTTACGCTCATTAGCAAATTTCTCGACTTCAATCAGTGTTGTAATGGAAAACGAATACATCCAAGCAGATAGTTTTCTGTTCAATTCTCTTTATGGTCACTTAAGAAGAAAGCAAAAAATAAATGTGGTAAAGAAGATTTGCGATATACGTTTCAGTAACAATTATATAAGAAAGCAGAATTTATGTCTAGACAGATCAATTTTGATCTCCTTGCCTCTCAATATATTTTTGTCTATTTATCTCTCTCTCTCTCTCTCTCTCTCTCTCTATATATATATATATATATATATATATATATATATATATATGTGTGTGTGTGTGTGTGTGTGCGAGTGCACAGACAGCTGTCCAGCACGATGGAGCGCAGGCACACTTTAGCGGGGAAGACAAGAATTATCTGTACACTACTTATCGACACTAGTGGATTGGTTGATGTGGACCTGCTCCCTGGTCGCCACGATCACTAGATCTGTCCTGCTTGAATTTCTTTCTGCGAGGCCACTTGAAAATAGGGATGCTACATCGAGAGCAAAACATCGATGTTTTGAAACATCGATATTCAATATTAAAACATCGATGCCCAAAAAAACATCGCCCCAAAATCATCGATGGTTTTAAACATCGATGTTTTTCAACTTCCATTTTTTAAAACTGGTTTAGTAACGTTTAACATTAATGTTACTTCGGTAAGTCTTGGGGGGGGGGGGGAATTTTACTATCTGATTGCGCTGACACAAATGACAAAAACTCTGTTGCTAGGGTAAGCGCATATCACAGAATTTTCATTATACAATTTATTACTTTTACCAGAAAATAAAGAAACAAATTATTGCTATGAAAACAATTGATAGGACCAAAGCCATAAAGAAATATCTATGATGTTTTCTAATTTAAATTGGTTGAATGTGAAAAACTATTGTAAATATCAAGTCATATTTTTTTTACAAGTTCGATAATAATTTATTTCTAGGAGGTTTAAATAAATTAGTATTGAAAACAAATTTTGAAGGCCATGACTGTAATGCAAGACCAAAAGATTGGTTTCATATCAATAGAGTAAGGTAAAAATCATTTAAAAGAATTTTTGAGTTTGGTTCAACAGAGTTTAATATTAAAAAAAATTAATAACAATTTATTAAGAAATGTTTTATTTTCAAATTAAAGAATACAAAAGAAAATTGCATACATTTACACCAATTTGAAGTACTGATGCAAAACCAGCGTATGGGGGAAAACAGAGAAAGCTTATTTTTTCTTTACTGTAACAATTTTTGGGCCATATAATTATTATTCATTGGTTGTTGGTTGCCATTTGTCTCCTTGCTAGGGAATAGTTCCTCCTATTGTATTCGCTCTTTTTAGGATTCAGACTTACATTTACTGATTGTGAAAATTATGTTACGTAGTTAATTTTTTTATTATGGTACTTTGTCATTTAAAAATAATCAAGACACCGTAAAACATCGATGTTTAAAAAAATAGGCTTCAATAAATCGATGTTTAGAACATCGATGTTTTTTTCAAAGCATCAATGTTTTGAAAACATCGACATCGATGTCGCATCCCTACTTGAAAAGCATCATCTGTGACACTCCCATGGACTCCGGCGTCGATCTCTTCGCCAGATTGGCTGTTACTGCTGGAGATGTGCAGTAGGGTGGAACGAAAAAAAACTTTTTTTGGAATTTCAATATGCTCTAGTTTTCAAAAGTTGCCTTTTAACAAAATAAAGAAGGAAACTATATATTAGCGTAATTGGTGCATGTTTTCAGGTCGCGCAAGAAGGGCAAACTTTTGGTTTTTATTAAAGTTTTGACAAATTTCGCAATTATTTTGAAATTGAATACACTTGTATTACAAAAAAGTAGCAAAATATGTAATTTAAACATTCCTTTTAGTCAGGAGACCTGCTAAACTGATTATATAATACGTTTTACTTCATAAAAATAGTACACATAAGCTGCGTTTACATGGACAACAATAATACCCGGGATTTACCCGCTAATAGGGAAAACCTTCGAAGCCCGTTTACATGGGACCACATTTTCACCCTGCATTTACCCGTCTTACCGGAAGTAAAGGCCGTCACATGATTCGGCGGAAGTGATCCTCATACACCATCATTCCTTGTAAATCACGTTATGGGTTCGATCCCAGCCGGTGTCATACTTTTCCAAATTCACTGTATTGCTATTTTTTGCTTTCCATCTTCGAACTCCGCATTTATCTCGTTACAAAGTGTATGGTCCTGGGGAAGGCCTTTTTTTTCCCCAATTGCTGTTCTTTTGACCTCGTATTCTTAAATTTTAAAAATAACAACAAAAAAAAACATAAAACTTTAAAAATCCAAAAAGATTGAAAAACTTACAAAAATATTTTTTGTATTCTTATGATATCTGCTTTTCTGGGCCTCTTAATATTATTACTTTTTTGTTTTCCGTGGATTATTAGTCTTATCTAATTTTTCTTCTAAATTTTCTTAACTTGTTACTCTATATTTTTTCTGTTAAAATTAACTTTTTTGTTTTAATTTAACTTTACTATTAATTTTTTTTTTACCCGCGTTATTCTGACCTTAATATTTTAATTCATTACTTAAAATTTTAACTACTAAGCACTCCCACCTTGATTACATATATCTTGCTTACAGGAGATAAAGTCGACACGACCAATGCACTCCTCTTCTAAAACACAATTACGTCTGCGTCTATTTGTTATTTAAATGCAGCACATGTCAGTCGCTGTTGATAATTATAGAACGTTTACGATTGTTTTCTGTTGTTTTTAAAAATAAATTTAGAAAATAGATAGGAAAAAAGGAATATAAGAACTAGAAGATTGATGCGGATATTAGATATAATCGTACGATCTATGCTAAATTTAGCGTATCGCTAAATTTAGTTTTTCCACAACAAAGAATGTGGGCAAAATTACGAAGCTCTGTTTGGTGGGAAGAAATTGTTTTAAATTCCTGAAGTAATAAAGACTGGAAAGAAAATTTTCCAATCGATAGGTGCATTTTTTTAAATTATAAGATTAATTGTAAGATACTTATTGTTTTAATAAATCCTTTTATAAAATCAAAATGTAATTTTGATTTCAATTTTGTTTCAGTAATTTTTAGTCATGTATAAATAAAAAAATCATAAATAGATATAAATAAATTTTTATCTGTGAATTCTAAAATAATTAATTTATAAATAAATTTTAATGTTACGTTTAATTATTGATTATACTTATTAAATTTATTAATTTTACCATAACACTTTAAAAGAAAATGTTACTGAAATTTTATTGAAATGAAATTTTATTTCTTATTTTACATACCAGATGGCAGTACCATTCTATTTATAATGTAATTGGGGATGGGTTTTTTTTTTTAAGCTAGATGGGCAGATCAAGAAATAAATGAAATCCTCCGGGAAAAAATAGGCACTTTTCTACTGTTTTCTTGAAAATTATGCGATCGTTAAGGGGTTCCAGATCCTTCCATCGATCATTTAGCTGCATTTTCATGGATTCACACAAGTTCAAACCCGCCATGTTATTTACTCCCAGCTTTGAAATGCATCACGGGTAATTAGCGGGTTTTATCCTGGGTCGAAGCAGGGTCGAAAATCCACCCTGCATTTTTCCCTATCGTAGGGAAAAAGTAAGAAACGACCCTGCTTTTACCCGGGTTTTTGGCACATGTAAACGGCACTATAAAGGCACTTAAGGACGATGCACTTAAAAGACACTCAGATATCACGGTGGAACGAAAAATTTTTTTTTCTGAATTTCAATATGCTCTAGTTTCCAAAAGTTGTCTTTTAAAATTAAAATTAAGAATACAAAAGCTTTTTGCTCTACTAAAATATTTTCAAGTGCCGCAAAGGCGTTTCAAAATGGATATTTTTATGAAAAAGTGATTATATCTGTATTTTTTGTTAATTTCTTTTATAGTATATTAAAATAATGTATATTTTCTGTAAATAAAATATTCAAAATATGATATTTTGACAGAAAACTTGTATATTCTAAGTATTTCCAATTTTTAGATGCCATAACAGAACAACTGATTTTGAGGAATTTCGCGATTTTCATCATATTAATTTTACAGTAGCATATTCATATAATACACATTGGAATAAAAGAAAAAAAATCAATTGACGGACCTTAGTTAAAATAAACAAATTACTTATATAAACTTATATAACAAATCACACTTAAAAATATTAATGTAATGTCTATAAAGGCAAAACGTTACTTTGAAAAAAAATATTCATGCTTTTAAAAAGTCCATAGAAATCACAAATGGTTTCCATTACTTATTTCACTGACACATTGAATTGTTTTATTGTTTCAAATTTTGGCATTATCTTTTGAGAATGTATTTTTGTCTTTATCAATGCATCTCTTGCAGAAGTACCATGGTTGGACAAGGATGACCCGGTAACTAATTTAACAATCCTTTCTACTACTTGTGTGTGACATGGAATGTTGTTGAAGTCAATAATTTAAATGAACTGCCCCTACGTCACCTATTTTGTTTTTTAGATGGAAAAACTAAAGGTCCAAATGAATTTGGAGGAGAAATAGGTAAACAACTAGAAAACTGCTATGAACTTCCAGTGATTGAATTTTCACCTGTTGAAAATAACATTCCATTACTAGAAATTAAGGATGATTTAAGTGAGGACCCAAAATATTTGTTAGAATCGTGTAGTGCAATCTCTGTTGGAAAGTGCTCTTTTGATTTGTCCATGAGAAAACCAGGAAATTTTTGTCATTCACGATGGCTTACATTAGCAAACCGAATACTTCACTTGTATATGGGAACAGAATGTCCTTCAAAAAATCTCCGAATAATGACTGAGTACGTTTTGAAAGTTTATGCACCAATTTAGTTTAACATAAAGCTGAAACCATCTTGTATCCATGGATCGAAGCACTTGTGGAAACATGTAAAATATTCACGTTACCTCAATCAGACTCTTAAAAATGTAATTAACCCTGTCATTCAAATGAAATGCATACTTTGCTGCTTCTGAAAATCTCCTCCTTTGTATGATATTAGACGATCGCAGTCATGTAAGAGTGCTTGGATTACGCCGGATTCTAAAAGCAAGGGCGGAAAATGAAGGAGGCATCAGAAAGAATTTAGTTCCACGCATAAACTTTGATGCCAAGGATTATATTGATATGATTAAATGGAATGATGTTAAAGTAACAGAACCTCCTATGACGTGGCATGTTTCTGATGACAAACTAAAACAGTTTATAAGGGAAGCAAAAGAATCTGATCACGAGAAACAAATTATTGACTTCAACAACATTCCATGTCACACACAAGTAGTAGAAAGGATTGTTAAATTTGTTACCGGTCCATCATTGTCCGTTCATGGTACTTCTGCAAGACACGCATTGATAAAAACAAAAATACATTCTCAAAAGGTAATGCCAAAATTTGAAACAATAAAACAGTTCAATGTTTCAGTGAAATAAGTAATGGAAACCATGTGTGTGATTACTATGGACTTATGAAAAGCATGAACATTTTTTTCAAAATAACGTTTTGCCTTTATAGACATTACATTAATATTTTTCAAAATAAGTGTGATTTGTTTATTTTAACTAAGGTCCGTCAATTAAAAATTGTTTTTCTTTTATTTCAATGCGTATTATAAGAATATCGTACTGTAAAACCAATATGATGAAAATCGCGAAATTCCTCAAAATCAGTTGTTCTGTTATGGCATCTAAAAATTAGAAATACTTAGAATATGCAAGTTTTCTGTCAAAATATCATATTTTTAATATTTTATTTACAGAAAATATACATTATTTTAATATACTATAAGAGAAATTAACAAAAAATACAAAAATAATCACTTTTTCATAAAAATATCCATTTTGAAACCCTTTTACGGCACTTGAAAATATTTTAGTAGAGCAAAAAGCTTTTGTATTCTTAATTTTAATTTTAAAAGATAACTTTTGGAAACTAGAGCATATTGAAATTCAGAAAAAAAAATTTTTCGTTCCACCGTGATGTCCAAGTGTCTTTTAAGTGCCTCGTCCTTAAGTGCCTTTATGTGTACTATTTTTATGAAGTAAAACGTATTATATAATCAGTTTAACAGGTCTCCTGACTAAAAGGAATATTTAAATTACATATTTTGATTCAATTCATAAATTCAATTTCTAAATAATTGGGAAATTTGTCAAAAATTTAATAAAAACCAAAAGTTTGCCCTTCTTGCGCGAACTGAAAACATGCACCAATTACGCTAATATTTAATTTCCGGCTTTATTTTGTTAAAAGGCAACTTTTGAAAACTAGAGAATATTGAAATTCAAAAAGAGTTTTTTTCGTTCCACCCTAATGTGCAGGGCATGGCCGGTGTTTATGCTAATGTACGCCGTTCCATGCGGCGGCCATGTGAAGCTTGTATTATGGTTGGTGGTCGGTCTTTCGAGCATTTGCTGTGACACGTTGTTTTAATAAAGGGCGTATTACATTTGTTTGCGTATCTTTCCCTTTAACTTTCCACGTTCTTTACTCTCCAGGACTTTCACGCGGCGTTTCCGGACGCGCATTGTACTGCGAATCCTTCATATTCATCCCTTCTAAACCCCTTTAAATTTTGGCCAGACATTTTCCGATCACCCTTTATATATATATATATATATAACTCACGGCGCAACAGTCCGATGTGGACCAGAGCCGGTGGTACCCATCTCCGCTTTCTTGACCTTGGGGCTTGGACAGCCATACAGCATAAGTCTCAGTCAGGTGGTCAACCTAACGTGGGACACACACACACACTCACACACACACACACACACATATATATATATATATATATATATATATACATACATACATACATACACACACATATATATATATATATATATATATATATATATATATATATATATATATATATATGTGTGTGTGTGAAATAAATTGCAAACCCTTTTCCTTATTTAACACGCCCTTTCGAAATTCTTCATCCTAACGCAATAGAACACCGTCCCTCTCTCTTGATTTGGACCTATATCCAACCCGAAGTAATTTATTAGTTTTTTCCTTAAGGCACATGCGGCCAAACCTTATATAATCGTTATATAAGTCGAAAGTTCTGGAACCCGGGCGTGATCTTGTCGCCGTGGTGTGATGGGCTCATGTGCCCGCTTCTGGCCAATTAAAGGTTCAATATGTCTCTACCTTGGAGCTCTGAGCGTCTATTTCGGGGCTTTTGAGTTTTGCCACGGTGTTGTCAAGATGTAACTTTTAACGCTCTGCGTCCCCTTTGTCTTGGGATGATCCAACAAGTTCTGGACTTACAATTGTCTGATTGTATTATGAAAGTTTCCAACATGCCCAAATGTCTTCATTACAGTTGCATGCAGTGTTTTCCGACACCGTGAAGTTTCCAAATAAAAATCATATTGAAAATGTGGCTGACTCCTCATCGTTCTGGATGTGAATTAAAAGTGCCTGCCTATACTCGACGACCACTTCTATAGCCTAGTGCTCCGTCACGAATAACACCCGAAAATATTACGAGTTCACCGGCCTGAAGTGCATCGCCACCGAAATCATTACATATATGTATATATATTTATGTATGTATACACACACACACACACATATATATATATATATATATATATATATATATATATATATATATATATATATATATACTTTCTATGCCTTGGGGAAAACTTTGTAAAACCTTTAACCTCTCTTGTTATTAGCAAGGTATCTATGGCATGAAATTGGGTATGATTTAAGAAACAAAATAGCAACTGCAAACTAAAAGTATAAAGTACTCCTAGCCGTATACCAACGAAATTTATTTCTTTTAAAAAATTCATTTCTTCACCTTAGTTCTTTCTTTACTCATAGCACCAAACCTTCCAAATAAAATTTTAATTTCTAGGAAATTCCACGATAATTCATATTATCTGAATTTCATTAGATTCTTAAAGAGGAATCTCTCCACCTTTATTAAATTCCCATCAACTTACGAATTTCTTCATCTACGATTGCATAATGCTGTTACTAATTTGCAACTCTCTATTTCGAATGGTTCTCTCTTTCACTGATGTTCTGAGTGAGTCGATAACAGACTAGCATAATCAAAGTTTATTAAGCTAAAAGATGCACTTAAGCAAACTCTTAAACAACGTGATCGAAACCGGATGAACTTTAACACACTTGGAACACACACTGAATACTACAACTGTTGAAACAGTTCGAAATCGGTATTTCATTGTGTAAACGCATCATTTTATCGTTACTTCACAATGAGTTTATTAAAATGGGACTATTTAAATCATCATAAGATATTCTATTATAATTGCTCAACTCCTTTGACAGTATCGCAAAGAAAGCTCGAGATAATACAGAAAAGTAAAACATACTGTAAGCTTTTATCACCAGTTGCCTAACTATGATCCTCTCAAATTTATATGGAATTTTTCTTCTTAACAGACAATGAAACAAGTAAATTACATCTAAGAGCAAAGTATGGAATTTGTTTATGGGGAATAATACAGTTGAAGAAGGGAAAATACAGTTTACACATTTTGTCGGGTATTATAAAAGAAATATGAAATCATGTTTCCCCCCCTTCAGAATTCTTTCCTTCGAAAATATCCAATTCATTCTACCATATCAACATTTTTCCCCTTAAACAAAATACGTAAACAAAACTTCTTATTTTCTATAAACGTGAAGTAAAATAATGCAATATTTTTATTAAAAAAAATTTCATGCATGATCTCTGTTTTTAAAGACAATACGTTTCTAGAATGTTTGAAACTGTAACATACTTGCTTTTGAGTTTCTTGCATTCCCTGGAGAACTGAATTTCCTTTGCGAGTGTGAAATTTTATTTTTATGGAAATGGCGAGAACAATGCCTTATAAATTTTTTAAAAAAATACTTACGTAAAGCAATTCTTGTTTATTTAAGAGACAATATCTCTTTTTTATCAATTAATATTTTGCACCTAACTTAAATACCATGTAGTATTTACTTCTGAAATTTTCAGTATTTATTTAACAGCCATTTTATAAATACTTTTGAAGAGGATTTTTAAGCATTGGATATAAGTAAGTTTTATTTTTAGATTATTTTTACTTTTCTAGAGTACTTTGCAAGAAATGTTAAGTATTTGGCAATCAAATCGAAAAGCAGTTTCGATGAAAATAAATATTTTAGACTGTTTCAAGAAACGTTTTTCAAGGAAGTAAGATAAAATGCTTTTTAAAATATTTTGTTGTAAGACTAACAGAGTTTGTGATTTTATTTATCTACTTATAATGTTGTTTCTAATGCCCCCTGGTTGGAAGTATTCCAGACCAGGTCCTTATAGGCTAGCGGGCTAAGGGGTGCGGCTCCGGTTAAGTGGCAATACAAGGGTCGGAGTCCAATTTAGCTAGGTATCACCTCAACTTTGATAGAGCACCCCCAGGGAGGACATCTTGGGAGGGGGGAGGAGGATCGTACCCTTTCCCACTCTCTCTGACCGCATAGAGGGATTTTCCGGTCTACGGATTTAACGTGTCCATATATGGCCTATACAAGGAGGTATTTAATGGCTCTTGTCGGGATTCAATCCGATCACCCTCAGCACCGAAATCCGATGTGCTACCACTAGGCTATGTAGAGGCCCGAAGTTGCTTAGCGGTAGTCAGTTGGGCTTCGGGTGGAGGGTTCTCAGTTCGAATACCGACGAGTGTCATAAGTTATCATCGTGTCTATGCCGGATATGGGCCAGTTAATTCCATAATTCCCGTTTATTCCTTGCATTAATAAATAGTGTGGGGGGGAGTACGAACCCTCCAGATATCGCCTCTGGGGATGCTCGGTCCAAATTGAGGTGGCCAAGTTGGATTCCGACAGCTTTGATGCCATTGTAAACCGAAGCCGCCTTCTTCTTCCATCTGTGGAACTGCCCTAGAGTTGTTCCGGCCAAGAAGGAAAACAAATATCGTGTATATGAAAGAGAACTACAATTGAGGCTTTGCCGATGAAAAGAAAATAAGGGTAAAAATTTCCGAAAAGTATTTTTTCACTAATACAAGGGTTTGTTCCAAAGCTAATGGTGTTGAAAAGGAGGTAAGGGCCTAGCTCATAAGTGAACCTAACTAGCTAGGTACTTACCTCTTTTTCCACGCCATTAGCCTTGGAACAAACCTTTGCATCAGTGAAAAATACTTTTGAGAAATTTTGGCACTTACCTCCTTTTCATCAGCAAAGCCTCAATTAGTTTACTAACTACGACGTAATAAGAGCAGGTATTTTAGGTTCAGAACCTTCAGATAGTGACTGTTTCGTCTTTGTTTTCCAGAGTCTGAATTCCGTCTGCATTTCAGCAGAAAACAAACTGTGAAATCCTAGTATATGTGATTTCATGTTTGCCTAACTTTGTTTAAATGGAAATCTTTCCATATGAATATTAAGACAGCATTTCGTAGATTAACATATTATTAAAAATAAGATGATATTATTTTTATTAAAAATAAAATATAGATATACTTAGTATATATTTAATATTGAAAATGTAATATAGATGCCAGTGGGCATGTGTAGTAAAAGAATTGAAAACATGGTAAAAGGCAAATTTATTTTCTCTACTTATAGATGCGATTTGGGGGGGGGGGGGGGGAATTCTTGATCGAAGGAAAGACAAAATCCTTTCTGAAAACGATTTCATCGATTTCGGTTAATCGCAACGCTTATCGTTAGCTCTAGACAAGAATTATAGTGAGTTTGTAACGATGTTATATGCTAACGATATATTGAAATAGTATCAAAAGGAAACGCAAGCGAATATTGTATTACTCAATGTTTAGGAATAGGAGGGTAAATTAAGGGGCGGAATAGCAGAAAATACCTCGCAACAGGTGATAGTGGTTTACATAACTGCCGTAGCTTTTAAGTAACCTTCTTATAAAGGAAACTTGCAATTTTATTCGAATGTTGGAGATTTTAGCGGGAATTCTCACTGTACAATGTTTCATTTACATAGGGGTTTAGCGTGATCTCAGTAAAATAAGAAGGTGTAACGTCTTTTCGCCGGTATACATATTAATGCATAAATGTATCAAGATCCTGGTTTTGGTTCACTTTGGTCAAGTGAAGCTGCAAATCATCGACGTAGCCTGCAGGTTAAGTGTGATTGTGTATTCGCTCGGAATCTAAGATTTCCATTTCTATTTCCATTTCCATTTTTTGTGATGAAACAACACTAAACTATTTGCAGTTATTACCAAGTACTTGCTTCTTCGTTTGAATTGCATTATTGCAAGGATTGATATTAGAGTAGGGACTTAATTTAATTGGCTCCTGTAAAAAGTTACTTGCTAAGATGGGCAAAAAAAACAAACCTTTTATCATTCGGTGGTGTTTATACTTTTTATTTCAGAATTTTTTTTATAAATGTAAAAAGTTAGGATTCGATCAAGTGCTTTACCACTAAAACTGAAATATTTCAAAAAGAGGACTTAATTTGACTTGTGAATGGATCATTTCTCCGAGTAATCAGTGCAAGAGTTTAACTACTTGGGACTGAGAAACCTCTGAAGCAGAAATCCCACTTTTTTTACCCAGTATCTTCGAGTAATCAGAGCACCTGTCTAGTTATTTGTGCTTTCGGAACCGCTGAAGCATAAGTCACATTTTTGTACCATATATTCCAAGTGATCGATGCATTTGTCTGTTTGTGTCGACGTAACCTTTGAACTCGAAAACTCGTTAGTTTCCTAACGGGATTTAGGTTTGAGTATTGCATCAAAAACAAATTTGTTGAGAACTTATAGATAAAAGAATATTGTGCTCGAAGTAATTTTTCCATTTTTTTCCATTAGTGGAATACAGATTTAAATAAAAAGTTTCCATGATAAAGAATCTATTGCAGAAGCTTTTATGAATTAATTGGAAAAAAATTCTTCATTAAGGAAAAATAAAAAATATACTCTGTATTTACAGTAGATGCGACTTTCACCTTGATATCATTTTCAGTCCACTAAACATTGTGACCTTAATTAGGAACTTATAAAACTATATTTTACACAAAGTTAAATTAATTATCTATCTATCTATCTATCTATATGCAAATCTCTCTCTCTCTCTCTCTCTCTCTCTCTATATATATATATATATATATATATATATATATATATATACAGGGTGTCCCAGTTAAAGGTTTCAGAACTTCAACGAGGGGTAGGGTGCATCCTGACGACTCGAAATCATATAGCAATGTGGGGTCGGAAATGCTTTCCTGAAGCGGTAGATGGCGTTGCGGGAAAGTTCCGAGCGTTAGTGCAGGGAATCGTGATTTCGCACAAGGACTCAGAGTTAGTAGGATGGCTAATTATACGAATTTTTATTTATGGGGGCATATGAAAACACAGGTTTATGACACCCCATTGACAATGGCGAGGAGCTGGTTGCAAGAATTTCAGTAGCTGCCGGAGAAATTCGAGATGAGCCTGGATTATTCCAGAATGTTCGGAATTCCATGCGCCGGAGATGTGAGGTCTGCATTGCAGTCGGTGGAAAAAACTTCGAGCACTTACTTTAACCCGTGTACCTTTTGGTTTTGTACATTTATTATTAAAACGATTATCCACTTACGGTCTCTTTCTTTATGGTTTTCTGTGTACATCACCGCTTCAGGAAAGCATTTCCGACCCCACATTGTTATATCATTTCGAGTCGTCAGGATGCACCCTACCCCTCGTAGAAGTTCTGAAACCTTTAACTGGGATACCCTGTATATATATATATATATATATATATATATATATATATATATATATATAAAACTGAAAAGGAAGCAGTTTATAGAGAACATTTGAACATTTAAAGTTTAATTTTACATGTTACAGGACTTTCATGTAAAAAAGAATTGCTTTAATTCCATTTTCAAAGACTATACGCTTCAAAACAAAGTTCATGCGCGTAATACTTTCTTTAGTATTACTCGAAATCTTCTCATCAAACACACTGAATATCCTTCTTAATACTGAAATTTCATGTTTTTGCAAAAATATTAACTTTATTCCTACGAATTAAGAAAAAATTTATAAGCAGGCACCGACAAATATCGCTTACGTCTTATGTGTTTCAAACTGTAGTTACGGCCTATCATTTATGCTCTTTTCCCTCACAGAATTTTTTTTTGCGTAAACACGTTTCTTGGAGTTTGATATGTCATTAAATGAAAGGAAAATTTCAGTTCTATGAGTGATATTTTTCTTTATTGATATCATTACTTTGCACGCAATTTACGGATGTTTTTCTTAGGAGTAAATAAATATTTTTAGATTTTTGGGGAGTTTATATATATATATATATATATATATATAAATATATATATACATACATATATATATATATATATATATATATATATATATATATATATATATATATATATATATATATATATATATATTAATTTGAGGTCATGTAGTAGAAAGTGGTCCGGTAAAAATGATTACTTTGTGGACTTCAAAATATAAACATTTGCTTTCCTATAAAAAGAAGACCTTATTTGAATGGTGGTCTAACTCCATTCTTGTTCATTTTGAGATACAGAGCCTTAAAGTCTCATGAGTGCTGAGAAATGACTGCTGAAGTCTGATTTGTAATGCCCTTTGTTTATAGCAGAAATAAGCTGGATGTGTATCAGTTTAAAAATAAGATAGAAACGACTTGTATAAACATGAAAGTGAGGCTAACTCCATTTTTTTTTAAACAGTGGAGTTGGAGCACTATTCAAATAAGACAATCAAATAGTTTCTCCAGGAAAATGGGAAAATATAATCTACTACTTTATCGTTCTATATATTGAACAATCCAAATTAATACAAATGTCTCACTTTAGTGTTGTTATAAATTGGGGATCTTCACAACTGCATTTGTGATATGAAGTGATTAATTCGTGTATTGAAATGGCGATTGATAAAACTCAACATTAGTAATTTGTATAATACTTTTGCTGATAACTGATATGTATCTCTAAACAAAAGGAATCTAAAGTACGCAACGAAAGATGTGTATTTGCGTTTTAACCCATTCAGCTTTAAAAGAGGGACATTAATAATTTTTGATTGGAAGGGAGCTGTTTAGCTGTGCTATACCTTTTATCCTGAAACAGGAGGAAATTTCGAATTACTCTCAGATATAAAGCATTTTATCTATCAATCATGCAAACATAAAATATTGGATCAAAATTAAAAGCAATGGGCCTGGGACTTCCTATTTGAATCCAGTGGCAGATCACTTCACTCATATGTCATAATGACTGCCAGTGTTGTGTTTTTTATCACGTGCTCTTAATTTTGAGAATAAAAAGATCCAATTTTTAACTCCTTATTTCCTCTGTCGATGCTGGTAACAACTTGCATAAATTTAAATGTAATCAATTCAAGCGTGTTTGCTGGTAATTAAAATTTTACGACGATATCTAAGGTGTTTATTTTAAAAATACACTAAGGCTGCAATAAACATAAATTTTGATTACTGTTATAAGCGGTTTATCTATAAGGTTGTAAATGCTCTAAGCTTTGATTTCCTGTGAATAGAACTTTCATTATCTGGGATGCATCTTTTAACATGCAAATTTACTACTTTATGCTAAATCTATGGTATATATAACACGAAAGTCTCAGACATATTTTATGATGTATATTTTCTATCACACACACACGCACATGTATATATATATATATATATATATATATATATATATATATATACATGTGTGTGTAATAATAACACCCCACCATTATTAATTGCCTTTGAAAAGCTAACGTGTATTTTAAATTCCTTTCAACCTCAATAAAGCACAACCCCTATTTCAATATGTGACCTAGGAATAAACGAATTAACCAATTATTCTATTCCGTTCACTGCACGCATGAAACATTAAAGTTACTTTTATAAATGATTCAGAACCTTGTGCTTTTCGTCATACAACGCGCGTGTTTCCTTTAACTCATAACCACATGGTTGGGGTCAGATGTTCACCGGTAGCCAATTAAAATAATTATAAACTCCTAGCGCTCCCATATTATAAAAACGTTGAGCAGCGATTTTCTGCCCTTCTTTTCCTCGTTTCCTTGCTTTCTGGCTCGGTCGCTCTCGTTCTTCTGTCCGCGTACTGTTTCCAACTATACTATGATGTAAAGGTCTTCTGACTGCCCCGGCAGATTCCGGTGGCCACTAGTACTGTTTGTGTGTGTCCTACTGTAAAGTACCTGGAATGTCTCCTGAATATTCCGGAATAAAATAATGTGCACCTCATTATTGTTGTGCGGGCCCTTCAATGTTTCTCCAATGTGTTCATTACAGTGATCACGACTACCTGTGTGTGAATTCATTACCTGTACCGTAAAAGTTAATGTCCTTCCCATATATTCATATATATATAAATATATATATATATATATATATATATATATATATATATATATATATATATATAAATATATATATATATATATATATATATATATATATATATATATATATATATATATATATATATATATATATATATATTTATATATATATATATATATACATATATATATAAATATATATAAATATATATATATATATATATATATATATATATATATATATATATATATATATATATATATATATATATATATATATATATATAGATATATATATATATATATATATATATATGTTAGCGGTAAAGTATGAAAATATGTTCTGATATGGCTATTATATAAATGACGTTTATTCCTCAAAAATACAAATGTTATTCTGAAAAAATGAGAGTGCCATTTAAAAAAAAATATTCAAAATGCGTAAAGAAAAATAAAAGTTGTACAAAGCAAAATTTATGACTTTCGTATTAAGGGAAACAAAATTTTCATATAAAAAATAAGAAATTAAAATTAACCTACTTGTTGAAACATGGCAGGCTTGAATGACATTTTTAATTACATTTCATTACATTCTTCACGCAAAGACATTTCATATTTTGGCACTTTATTTTACACGTACATTTGACGAATCCTTGGCCGCTTCCACTAGACTGAGCAATTGCAACTGACCGGAGAGGAATTTCGTGGTCAGGAATATCTTCAATTCTTTGCAAGTTCTTAGGGCATAAAGTGAATTTTGATCTCGCATATAGTTGTTTTAAAATTCCCTTAGAAGGTCCAAGTCGGTAGAAACCATGCACTGTCACAGTCATTACAACTGCCAATCACCTCGCCCCTTGTCGACGTCAAGAATAGGAACTCGCATAGTAGTTCCCAAAGAAGCAGTGGGAAATTTTTTATCCGAATTCTGTGTCCTTTTTTTTTGGCTTGTATTTCCAGATTGATTTTAGAATTTATTTTACCTTCAATAGCATTTTCAGTTTTGAAACAAGGGTGCACAAAATATCCATTTCATCATCTTTACTAGCATTGCCACAGAAGGTATGAAATTTTTTACAACACTTTTTGCATGCAATTGCATCACTCGTTTCTTTTAAACACACACAACAGGTATCAGAAACGGAAATTTCTTCGGTAAGCATGTCTTCATCATGTTGGTTTAATCTACTATCGACTATAATTTCATCCTTGTTTTTATTAAACAGGATCTTTTTCTTGCATAATCTGATTCGTTTCACCTTTTTCTATTGTTTGGACGATTTCTATTACTTTTACTAGCTGCTTCTCTGTTTTTGTCTTTTAAAACATATTCGGGTAGAAAAGACGTTGTAAGCCTTACTTTAGGTTTCAACCAAAGAGAGCTTCGTATAGTGTTCTTTTGATCCCAGAATAAGCTCTATTTTTCATAAATTGAACGAAACGCAGTTCTTCACTCCAGCGGTCAGATTTGTTGTCCTGCATCCAAGTACAGAGCATATTTTGGATATCTTTATTAACTCCTTCCACACTACCCTGGATTTGTGGCGAGGCCTCCCATGGACGATCTTCAGTGCTGGCCAAAACTCCTTCAAGCTGGTCACCATATTATTGGCAAAGTACCTACCATTGTCAAACTGTAATTTAGTTGGCGCTCCAAGCAACTAGAATATGTCCTCTAGGTTGTAGGCTATTTATTCAGCTCTTTTTGACGTAGAGACTTGAGAATCACAAATTTTGTGAGATGATCTTTGTACACCATTATAAATTTGTATTCTCTATCTGGCTGAGACTGAAAGTCAATAAGATCTACCTGACAAAGGGAGTTAAATTCGGAAAAAATCACAGGTTTCACAACAATGCCCTTTTTAATACCTTTCTGTTTTTTCTGGCAAGGTTCACAAAGGTGGATGGATGTACAGTTCAATATCATGAGGTGTAACGTTTTTGTATTTGGTTGAAAGTTCTTTCAACATTCTATCCCGTCCTCAGTGTTCAATTGCCAAATGAGCTTCAAGAAGTACGAGAAATAATTCATAGTCCGTGACGTAATACTGTATAGTACTGACGCCTTCTTTAACGAGATAAATGAGTTTACTTTTGTTTCCCACAATCATCACATCATAGCTATTCGGCAACCAATAGTCCCTGGGTTCCTTCTTAGTAGTCATTTTGGCTTTTTGTACATCATTTATTAACTTCTGGTAAGTAGTTTTGGTTAAGAAAGAACTGTTTTTTGCAGCATTAACTCGAATTTTGGACAGTTCATCGTCGAATCGTTGTTTCATGTCTATAGACCATGACTTCTTCTCCAACACTACAGCTTGCTCCTCCATTTTCATGCTGTACAGTAAAAAACTAATTTTTTTCTGAACAAATTTAAGTAAAATTGCGTATTTTGACAGTCCCGAACAAACCGCAAAGTGCAACTGACAAATTCCGAGCCTGAGGCGTGCGTTAAAAGTCGAGTGCCTTCCCAAGTGATATTAGAAACGAATCGGAGATGTATTTCATACTTTGCCGGTAACATATATATATATATATATATACATACATATATATATACATATATATATATATATATATATATATATATATATATATATATATATATATATATATATATATATATATATATATATAAATAACTGGAAATTAAGCTGTTTATAGAGACCGTTTAAGGTTTTATTTTTGTCTTATACCATAACCATATTTTATAATCATTTCATGAGAAGATTAAGAACGTCATGTTTTATTTACGGTTTACTTAAGAAGCAAAAATCCGGATACACATCATGTTAGAGCTATATGTACTAAGGTTCTATCCCTCCAGACAAAGCATCAATAATTAATCCTCTAAGTTCCCCTTTCTTAAATAACTTTTTCTGAATCATTAGATACAACCACTTACACTATGAAAAATTGTAATTACTATATTTCCCTATTAATTTATCCATTCACAGTTACTAAACTATTAAAATACTCCTTGATAGAACATTTTGAATGTCATAACTGAAAATATTGGACAACAGTCGAACTAAATTTTTCCGAAATATCTTAAATACGTACATTTCTGTGGGAGGAAAATAGACTTTTCCAAATGAATGTTTTAGACTGTAACCATTTTACCAGTTTACACTATATTTCCCATTTCGAACAACTCCATGGGGCTCGACATATCAACTAAGGCCTTCCGGGATTGAATCTTTGCCGATGTATAGGTTGTCACCACAATATAGACAAAGCACCCCCAGGCGGGACATCTGGTGGGATCGTACCTTCTACTACTCTCTGTGACGTCATAGAAGGTCTTTCTGGTATACATATTTAACGTGCCCATATCCAACCTAGACACGAAGTTGTTTATTGACATCGTCGGAATTACGAATCGAACACCCCCAGTCCGAAACATAACGCTACCTCGGGCCCCAGTTTACTCTAAATTTTTGATATCGCACGTATGAACTTTGGTAATGCCCAGAATACATTTTAAGAAATTTCGATTGGAACGTGTAAGGTTTACATAAGATTCGATTAACAATAATCGAACTTTTAAGTGAATGAAATTAAAGAAGTCGCTTAAGATATGCTAATTGCGGCATACGCGGTTGGTATAAATACCAAGCAGCTAGATTAAAGAAGGGTCGAAGTGTTGAGGAAGTCGACGAAGTGTTGACGAAGTGTTGAGGAAGTGAAAGGCGGAGTAGTGCTGGCGAAACGGAGTATCGAGCTGGAGCTAGGCTTAGAGTCTGGTTTAATAATAGCTGAGTTTTACGAGCAGCCACTGGAGGCATAGCTAGGTTGCTTCAAACCTACGTGAGTTCTTATTAGGCCCAAAGTTTAAAGTGGCAGCACTGCTGGTAGACTTTCAAAGTATCTGTGAGTATTGCAAAGCGTATTTTTCTTGGATGAGTAGTTATACAAGTGAATATATTGAATTGTACTTCCCTTGCATGAATGCTATATATATCTCGTACTAGTAGTACGTATGCTTTATGTTGAAAAGCCCATCGACATATGCAAATATTTAAATAAACATTGTTGTTATGTAAGAACTGTGTTTGAATGAAATTATTTAGAGTGCCACTTCATGGAAAACATACCCAAAGTTAGGGTAGAAGTGCATATTCTCTATAAACGTTTATAATTTTCTGTCATTATGGCATTCCTTACAGCAGAGAAAGAAGTTGCGTTTTTTTGTATAACAGTCTGTATTTTTTTTGAGAAATGGTTGTTTGTAATCTTCAATTGATTAAAATGAGTGTTTGTATAATCACATGGTATTTTTCAACAGGCAAACTAAGTTTTTCATAATATTCAAATTCATTTAATTTTTTCCCCAGTGTGGGGCAAAAATCAACTTACTGTGTTATTTAGGTATGTAAAAAATAACTACTTCATTATAAAATAGTTAAACCGTTAAATGTCAGGGCCTTTCTTTAATGTTCAGATCATTTGAAATGTAAAATAAAGTAAGAGAGAGAAAGATTCTTAATCAGAGATATACCACTTGTAACTTCATTTTATGAGGGATTTCATAATTATTATCAATTGAACTAACGAACTAAAATTTGTACATTTTCAAAATGAAAATTTTGTCAAAAGCTTTCTTTCGGGGTAGTTATTGTCATTTCACAATAAGTTTTATTAATTGTCCAATTAGAATTTTTTACATTTAATTAAAAATAAATATAAAGGTTTAATTCTGATTCAGTATATTTTTAAATATTAATTTAAAAAACTAAAAAAAATTAAAAAAATTAAAAAAAAAATTATGCAACTTATTTTTAAATAATCATATTTTGAAAAGTAAATATTTTTTTCAAATTTGCTGAATCAAAATTAAAGTAAAATATATGAAAAAGACATGTTACAAGTTTGAACCATTTGTCTTTAACGGTTCTTGACTTATAAAATTCAAAACGACAAATGGGGAAAAAACCTGCAGAATAACACATTTAAAGGTTTAAACAAACATTGGCTGTTAATAGAATGTTGCAAAAAATAATAATAATTAATGTCTCCTTTACTAATTACGATAGAAACATGATTTAAATGTCATTTTAAGCGAAAAAATCAGATAAGTTTTTATAGCAATATATTGTTTTTCGAAAATGTGAAGATTTTAGTGTACCAAATCCCTTGAATCTTTATTTTTTATTTTCGTGCATAAGACAGTGATACCTCGTATATACCTCTCCTTTCCTGTGTATCAACAAAACATTGAATGCTCCGCCATATGATAGTTACTAGTATAAACTTCTTGAGCGTTCTAAGACGGTTGAGATTACTCTAGATCAGTGTACCGTAAACTGTGGGTGTTGACCCACAGAGAAGTCACCGAAAACTTGGAGGGGTAGCGGATAAATTTGGAGGGTATATATATATATATATATATATATATATACATAACATATACATACATATATACATACAAAAGAGGTTAGTATACGATAAGTAATCCTAAGTTAATAACTCGTGGTAGTTTCATTAAATGAGACTACCTGAATTTCTTTTAGTTAGCATTTACCCAATTTTATTTAAAAAACTTGCTACTACCAAAAACCTTGGGGAGGGGGGGTCGGGTGATTTTTATTTAAAGAAAGTGGGTCACGGTTGAATAAAGTTTGTGTGCCACAGCTCTAGATTGATATAAACCTTTAGAGATTTATTAAAGATACACGTCTCTATATCTTTCCGTGGATAATTCCTTTGACGCAGAATTTTGTGTTTGCTGATATTAATAAACATCAATTTGACACATTATTAGCATATTTTTTGACGCATTATTATGTATTAGGACTTGATATGTCATGGTGCACATTGCTCATGCTATGGGGTCTAAAGACACACAGACAAGAAAGTACTGTAAAATCTTGACTGTAATGCGCACACGTGTATAATACGCTTGTTTAATTTTGTGCGAAATTTGCGGAAAAAATAAAATTTCAACAATTATAAGCGCCCATAACTTTTCAATATTTTATTTAAAAAATTGTACAAATACTTATTAGCAGAAATACAATTTGTAATAAAAAGAACCGAAAATGGCAAACTCGGTAGAAAAAAAAACTTAAATTTTTAATTCCAAACAAACAATACTGTCAAATTATCAGTCTTAATCACTTTCACTAGAATATAACTCATCTATTGTTGTTGTGTCTTTTTCATAATTATTGGTGCCGTCGTAATATTTATCACCATCATCATCCTCATTTGATGACACCTGCCAATCCTCCCATAATACGTCGATCTCACTGACGTCTCACATTTAACAATTGATAATTTTTCTGCTGCCGTATAGGACCGTCTTAAAGAAATTTTTAGGGAAATATATAAAAGAAAATAATAAATTTTTACACTTGCAACAACCGGGAACTATCAATATGTCAAGGGACCTGTTATTAAACGAACGCGTGTGTGATACGAACTGTGAGTTCCGTTTCTTTAAAAAGGAGTACTTGCTTAGTAAACGGGTGGATGAATCACGGAGTGCAGATGCTCGCGCCCCCGTGTTGTGACAATGTCTTACAGCTTCTGTACGTTGGTTTATTCAATGTTTAAAACTACTTTTTTTTTTTCTTTTGGTACACGAGTATAATACGCACCATCGATTTTGCGCACTAACATGTGAAAAAAAGTACGTATTATACTAAATATTTGACGGTATATGAAATAGAATGACAATGAAATGTAAGTTGAAAGGGTAAGGGAATTTCGGCTCGTGGTGGATTTAATCCAGAATGGCAAGAAGTGAGGTGAAAGATTTACGAAACCACTGTGAAGATATGTTATTTCTGGTAAAATAAAAGTGGTAAAATATATTTTAGTAAAATTAGGTTTATGTTAGTACCATTGTTTCCATTAAATGAATGCTTAACAAGCGAGACTAAAAGCTATGGGATGCTATCATGTCGTCAAACCCTCAAAAGAAATATGACTATACGTATTTCTCCATCGCTCGGAATAAATAAAGAGAAGGCCATAAGTATTTCCATACGATTAAAAAAAATAAACATATTTTAACCTGGTTTCGCTTCGAAACTTGTTATATTTCCAAATATAAGACAATTATCTGCCTCTGCTTGTTACAAAAGCAAATAATCCCTTTTTAATATATTTTTAGCTTTATGCAATAGCAGTATAACTTACCAGCAAAAGTATAGCAGTACCAGCAGTAAAGGAAAATATGTAGCATGGTATCGTTATTATGTCTCTTTCAAAATTAGTATCAGGTGTTGTTATGAACAGCTACCGTTTTAATATACACCACAGTTTAAGGGTTTCGTGCCAACAAAGGTCCAATGACACCTAATTGTATCAAACATACGGTAAGGGATCAGCGAAAAACTAAAAATTAGCCAAATATTTTGTAAGTCTTAAAACGACCATAATTGTTTTGATATAATGATAAGAAAATGTCCTTATATAATATCTTTAGGGAATAAACTTTGATTTTTTACTGCTGCATGATTAAATCACTATCAATCGCTAATTCTAAATACCGAGACTCAGCTAAATAAGGAAAGAAACTTCTAGAAATTTAATCGAAGAATTATAAAGAAGAATCAATTTTATACGCTCAGAAGATTTTTCAACGATATGAAACTTTCACTACTCACAGCCTGCATTTTATTCATATTTTGAATATGAATCTTTCCGTGCCGGGCTCTAAAACCATATTTTCGAGGAACACCCCCCGTTTATATTAATGTAGCACCATATGGCAACAAACAGCAGAAAAAAAGTAGAAAGTTTACGACAGAGAAATTTTGTATTTTTTTTCCGGATGTGTAAGCGGAATATCTAGGGAATGTGCATCGTGGACATTAAATGAAAAATAGAAAAAAAATATTGAATACTATCCAGGCATAAGTATTGAACTTTTTAAAAGTTTTTGGAGCCACGTATGAAACAGGAATCATAGTCTCACGTGCTTTATAATGCTATTTTTAAACTTTATTGACGATGTGAGTCATGCATAAGTCATATTTTTTTCCAGAAATATATATGGTGGAAATATTTAAGAAAGGAGTAGAAAAAATATTAACAGCAGGGAATACCATAATAAATTTTACTTTTAGGAAATTCATGGTTTTAAGGGAACAATCAATGAAAATCAGTCATCAAATAAAAAGGAATCGATAAAACAATTTTTCATTGGATTTCAGTTTAGAAATGGATTTTTTTTTCTGAAATGAAAATTTAGATTTTTAAAGAGCTATATCCTTAATAATTGTTTAGTGCCCTTATAGGTAACTTAAACTTTCAGGTCTCTCTCTCTCTCTCTCTATATATATATATATATATATATATATATATATATATATATATATATATATATATATATATATATATATATATATATATATATATATGACGGGGTTAAATTCTCGTACTCCCTCCAAACTCGTTCCCACCAATAATTACTCTTAAAGTATATGCAGTCAGAACAATCGTAGGCCTGTTTAATAAACACACTTAATTTGCTACCTAATCCTTTATTCAAATTACTAATTAATAACCCGATTATACAATCTGTGCCATTTTTGATTTCTCATCTCGTGCGACGCGCAATGTTTCTCAGTGCGGGACCCAAGAACGCTCTGCTAAATCTTTTGTTAAAACTCAAGCGACAAATCTTCGCGCATGCCCTGAAAACTTCTAGAACTCACCCCACGTCTAGTATTATGTAACAACATTCACTCCTCGAACGCCGATGTCTGCTTCTAAAAATACACTCGCCACACCACAGACGCGTCAAGGCCACATCTCAAAAAGGGATTATTTTTCCCAATTCACTTGAAGCATTTCAATTAAACTCTGTGAAAATGATGGCTCTCGGTGCCAAATAATAAATTATCCTGAAGCCCCCCCCTTTAAATTTTTGTTTACTTATTCTTTACCAACTAATTCCTTGACATATATATATATATATATATATATATATATATATATATATGAAATAAATTTCAAATCTTTTATTATTAAAACGCCAATCTAAATTCTTTTACCCTTTGGCAATAAAGCATTACCCCTCAAATGCAACCCGAAATAATCTATTAGTTTTTCCCTAAAGCCACGTGCGGAAAGAGTTATATAACCGTTATATAAGGTTGGAGAACTTTCCACCGATCACACCATTTGACGCGCTAGGGTCACGTGTCCGTTTCTGGACATTTAGAAGTTTCATAGACCCGTACTCGTAAAAGAAATTGCGCGATTCTTTTGTCTGTTTGTCTTTTGTCTTGTCAACAGACAAAAGACAAACAGACTTTTCTTTTGTCTGTTTGCCCATGGCCAGAAAACATGTAGTTTTTGCTCCTGTAAAATTTGTACGGGCGGGCCGCGTCCCCGTCCCGTTCGCCGCGCGATGTGCTTTGTGTGTCTAGGTGTAAGGCACGACCAATGTTGTAAGCTGTCAGTGAGTGATCCAAGAATAAAATGAGTTAAAGACGATGGAAGAACGTTTTTCACTCTGGACTCCCTGCCTCTGTCCCTCGACTGCATTTTATCTTTATGAGTTCTCCCCAGCAACCAGCCGCGACAGCTTTCTATTTTCTATATTCTCCTGCCCTGGTCCGACGACTACTCCGCCGTGACTACAAAACTGATGTTCCATCGCCGCCGATACATATTATTATTACAAAGATGATTTCAACGGCCAAATTATATGTACGACTACACCCCGAGCTTACCATCTACTATTATCATTATATATATATATATATATATATATATATATAATAATAATTCCAATTCTCACTATATTGATATTTTTTTAATTTAAAAGTAAAATACACCATTAACAAGAATCACAACCTTTGGCAACGCTGGATAATATTTTTACCCCAGATCTATCATGTTATATATTTCGTCTATCTATACCACAAATGAGAGGTTAAGAGGTTCCAAATCCTATCATAAAAAACTGTTAATGTTTCAGGGATCCCACTGTAATTATTCAATCTTTCTGACTGCATTCTTTCTTGTCATTTGTTTCCCTTGAAATGAGGTATGGGAGCAAGAAGGAGAGTTACGGAAAGAAGATGAACAAGCTATGGAAATGGCAGGAAACGAGCTATTGAAATGTAAAAAAACGTGCAACTTGTAGGGTAAAGTGATAGTTTAGAAAAAGTAGAAACCCAGCTCTTAATAGGGTAGAAAAGTACAACCGAAGTGTTGAAAGGGAGCTACGGTAAGCAGTGATAACTGCAATCTTCGGCCTCCCAGGTTGATGCTATAGTTAATGAACGGTTTAATACACAAAGTTTTTAGTCAACTATACATAATTCTTATACGTTGAACAGTACTGAGAGCATACGAAATTTTATAAATTAATTAAAACAGAAACATTTAATGAGCTCAAATCTCTGATTATGTTAGCATTATAATCTGAAAGAAATCCATTCCAAACGTAATTCTGGATTCTAAAAAGTTACGATATGATGTATATCGTACTATTCTATTATTTATATAAAAAACAATTAAAAACTTATTTTTATGAAAAGCTTTTCGAGTTATGGATCAAAACTCTTATGCATGTATAAATAAATAATTCTTCTTTATATATATTTATATATAGACTTTACACCTATGTACTTTGTCGACAAGTTTCTGGCTCGAAAATAATTATATATACTATAAATATTTATAATTATGCATATACATTCGTATGAGCAAACAAAAATAGCATTGAAAAAGTATTTCAAAAATAAGCAGATATAAACTTTTAGATTTAAAAAAAATTAGTAAATAAAGGCAAAAATAATCAGTTGTGATATAAACGCCATATAACCGAAGTATTCCACATTAAAATCAATGCATTTAAACATTTAAACAAAAACATAATTTTAGAGAGAAAAAAAAAACCTTACATTTTTAAAATTTATATTGATTCCTGATCTGCTAATTCTGCATATCTGAAGAAGAATAGTAATGTTCACTGCAGAAAAGTTTTTCTCTTTTCTTCCCTGTGATTATGCTAAGCGTGAGTGGTTTTAGATACGTGACTTTCGGGTATTTGGAAGTTCCTGTTATATTCCCATGTTTGCAAGAGCCATTCAAAAATCCCTCGTAACACTTTCTTGCCCGTCTGTCAGGCCTATTATTTAATACACGCGTTCTTACGACTAACGCATGAACCCTCTAACCATTTGGAGAAGTCGGTTTAGTGATGAGGGAATACTATTAATATTTTCATATTCATCAGTAGCATTGCATTAATTTAAAATTTCTTCTACTTCAAAATACACGTTCGATTTTTTTTCAAAGAGATATTCCTGTATTTCCATTAGGAAAAACTCCTGAAAATATATCATAATATTGCTAAGGACAGTATAAAATATAATTATAAAAAATTCGTTAGGTATATCTATCTAGAGATAGATAGATATACCTAATGAATACTACCTAACTAAGTTTACGGCACTGTATATTTATATCTATCTATATAAATATACAGTGCTGTAACTAGGCAGGGGTACCCGCTCAAGGCCCACTTGGATGTGGGGGGGGGGGGCAAAATGCTGCATTTGTTTTACTATTTTCCCAATCCTATTACGGCACTGTATGTATATACGGCATATATATATATATATATATATATATATATATATATATATATATATATATATATATATATATATATATATGTGTGTGTGTGTGTGTGTGTGTGTGTGTGTATGTTTGTTTGTTTGGGTGTATGCATCGTAGGTATTTAATATTTATTTATTTAATATACTGAATTATATTAATCTTTAACATATACTAATTGGATAATATGTAAATATTTATGAAGTATATATATATATATATATATATATATATATACATATAGACATACACACATATACACACACAAACATATATATAAATATATATATATATATATATATATATATATATATATATATATATATATATATATATATATATATATATATATATATATATATATATATATATACATATATATATACATCATAAGTATTTATTGTTCAAGCAATATATTGAATTTTTAACTATAGTCTGGAATACATCTGAAAAAAACACAGCTGAAGTCATTTAGACGGGAAAGTGTATTGCCACCTTAACTGTTTTTATCGCATTTCTCCCGTTCAGAGTACACTTTCTTCACCTCCTCCGCGCAGAGGCCCTCCGGTTCATAAACTAACCTGTCTCCATTAGTCCGCTTTATCTATACACAATCTGGATCTCCATCAGATTCGCGTAATTTAACTAATGCGGACGGATTGTATTCTGTCCCCTTCGGTTGTGCGAGAGTATACCCTTATCTGCGCCCACACTCACCCAGTTCCCACTGTCGGTCCCCGTTGTGCCCGCAATTTATCGATCTCTTGTCCTATTCTAATTTAGAGATAGTATTTTGGGTGTCACTCACCGTGACGTGATTAGAGTCGGTTAAACCGCTTGTGACTAACCTTGTTGCTATTTGCTTCCCTCGTAAAGAAAAGTAGAATAGTTAGTGTTTTCTTCTCTATTAGACTAGTATCTTTATTTTAACCCCCAAACTAAGACGATCATTAATGTGCTATTTAATGTTATTTTACTACCTATTTGTTAATTTGTTTTTTCGCCCAGGGTTGTTATATAAAATAATTTGAAAACTTATTAACCATTGAAAAACATTGTAAATTACAAGAAACATGAAAGTCTATACAGTGAAACTTCTCTTTCCGGCCACCCCTCTAAACGGCCATATTTCGTTCAGAATCGAATTCAAGACTCCATATAACCAATGTTATGGAGGAAACACCTTTTTTCGACAGCCGCACCTCCAAAGGACCACCTTTTTCGGCCTTTACTCGTCACCGAGGGGAGTGGTCACTTTTACGTACCTTTAAAAGTATCAATTTTAGACCTATGTGTATGTATAGATCGATTACATGTACTACTCATGATTTTTGCTTGATTTATTTTGAGTAAATGCCTATAATACTTTTTATTATATATATATATATATAATATTTCAAGGTAATTAAAAAAACTCAATTTATTTTTTATGCATAAAAATTGAATATTTTTTTAAAAATCGAACATTTCGCAGTCAACTACCTTGCGCATTCAGTCATAATAAATTATTAAGGTACAGAAATAATTGTTTACTATATGTGATTAAAATACTTCAATACTTCAGGCAACAAAATCATAAACTTTTTTTAACCTTAACATATTTTGATTTTTTGAAAGAATTTTTTTATAAGCTTTTACTCAGTCTTTTTTGAAATTTCTAATTAAAAATAGCACGTACTAAAATGTTTTAATATATTTTAGAATAATGTTGGTGGATGTTGTTTCCTGAAATATTATAATCATATATAGTAAACAATTATTAATGTACCTTAATAATTTATTTTGACAGAATGCGCACAGCAGTTGACTGCAAAATGTTCGATTTAAAAAAAAATTATTCACTTTTTACGCATAAAAAAATAATTTTTTTAATTACCTTGAAATATTGTATATATATATAATAAAAAGTATGTTAGGTAGTTACTCAAAAAAATTTATGCAAATCAAACAAAAATCATGACTAGCACATACAATCGAACATAGGTCTAAAAAGGATACGTTTAAAGGTACTTAAAAGTGACCACTCCCCTTTTAAAGAAGTTTCTCTGGATTTGCCCTTAAAGAAAAGATTTGGACATTTAGCTGTATCAATAATCATTTGGATATTCAACTGATGATTTTTAGTAAGTTCAAGATTCACGAATATGAAACAATTCTGTCACAAACTGGATTCAGTAACTTACATTTTTCTTAGGACTCGAGTAACTAACAAACTTGAATAGAAATTTGAGGTAATTCTACATATTCTTTGATAGTTTGTCATTAAATTCCAGGCTCTCTAATAAAAAAAATAAGCCATACAAATATTATTATAATTTTCCTTTGAATTTTCCCACAGTACATGTATACGTAATAAACTTGAGTGTATATATATGAGATTCGATTATTCAGTAATTCTCTTGATAACTTGTAATAAATTTCAGTGCTGGCTGAATTCAAATACAAGCCCCAATAAATACCTTACGTATTTCACCAATTTCTATGTACATAATATATATGAACATTAATTCGAGATTTCGGTTGTTCAATAACTATGGTGATAAACTGCATGAAAGATTAACAACTATTCAAGTATCAATTAAATAAGTTAGCGTGTACTTTGCACCAGAGCTGGTACAAGCAACAAACTTTATATTTCCCCCCTACACATACACATACACTCATTGAAATAATTTTTACATGAAATCACGATTGAATTTCTTCGACAATTCTCTTTACAACTTGCAATAAACATAATAACTTTAATTTTTATATAAAACTAGCTGAAAACCCGCAAATCGCTACGGAGTACATTAAAATTAAATTCAACGGTCAATGTATGCAATTAATACCAAATAAATAAATATATATACATATATATATGTATAATAAATACGACGATCAATGTATACAATTGATATAAAAAAATCAAAATAATATATTTATAAAAAAATCGTAAGAGATATTTTTATAGACAGAATAATGTCGAAGAAAATATTCAAATTAAATCTAATAGGACATACTAAAGAATATAGTACAGTTAATACAGTACAGTTTGAGGAACATATATTTTACTGTATTTTAATATTTTTTTTGGATAATGTCTAATCGTCTGCCGCATTAGCAAGGGAAAAATATCTTTTTGTCTATTTCATTGTTATGGACGTGACGATAAATTTATTTAAAGGACCAGAGAAAGAAATCACTTGATGAGCATTTAATAAATTAAATTCTAAAATTTAATCTTGAAAAATTTACCAAAAATCAGAAAATGGAGGTAAAGATTTCATTTAAGGAATTTTTATGATTTTTCTCGTGATATGAATTTCATAACACTCAAATTATTACTTTAAATGCAAACTTAAAAAAAGTTACTAAAACAGCTTAAAAATTTAATTAAAAAAAATTTAAGAACAATTTTTCAAAAATCTTTCTTAATGCACCCCGATACTATAAGAAGAATAACCATGCAAAATTTCAGACCTTTAGGTCCAGCGGTTTGGTCTGTGCGTTGTATGTCAGTAAGTCAGTCAGTTTCGGAACTGTTTTATATATATATATAGATAAATGAATAGTTATCTTGAGGCTGAATAAAGGGGCCATCTGGAGACTCCGAAATACGTAAATTTCTATGCCGTGAAAAGAAGATCAAGAATATAACAGAACTCAAGCAAATTTTCCGTTGCATTTACTCAAATACATGTTTTACCAGATATCTGATATTACGTGGAATGGTTTCCCTTGATATCATACTAGATAAAAGACAGATTCAAGTATGGCTTATTTGAAGTAGCATCAAATTGAAAATAATCCCCTTCCCGAAATATACAATGTATCTACACCCTAAAATACCTTAAAATTCTCCATTTGCGTATTTCATATCCGATATGGCCTTCATCTCTAAAAGGTTGGAAACAAAACGTACACAATAAATTCATGTGTTAAAGTCGTGCTCCTTCCCCAGCTTATTATTTTTTTCTTTAATTTTTTTAAATTTTACCTCGTTTTTTCTTTTCCTCAAATGCAAATTTCAGAATATACAATTTTTATTTTGGGAATACCAACATCTTGAATGTGTGCCTTTTTAACAACATTGCTTCGACTGTGTGCAATATAGTTTCAACAACTGTGAATAAGAAGAAAAATTTAATATTCGAAATTTGAATACAGAATTTTATAACTATTTTACTGCGAATCTTTTAAGAAAGCTTTACTTTCTTTAACAAGTATTTATAGTTCTTAGAGAAGTCAAGAAACTTTGAACACTTACATTGCAGGATGAGATATTAAAATGCAAATTTTAAACTCCGCGTTTCAATTCTTGTAACATATCGACTGTAATGCGCAAAACTTTCCAATACTTAAGTTTCATTTATGTGTCAGGATCACAAATAAGAAATCTTCATATTTGATTTAACTAGGCCCCCCAAACGGTACGTATTAATAACTCTTTGCTAAATCATGACTAAATTATTTTCCCGATAACCGTAACAACAGTGTAAATACATAAACTTACAACCACTTGTTTTATTAATGCCATGTATAGAGTTTCTATTGCTCACTTCTACCCAGACTTGGGTGTATATAATTTGAAGTGGCACTCTATTTGAATTTGAAGCAAACACAGTTTATACATGAAACAATGTTTATTGAATTCGTTGCACATATAATTGGCTTTTACAGCAATAAACATGCGTACTACTTGTACGGAATGTATAAACACAGCTTTCAAGAACAATATATTTTTATACTCACGAACAGTAAGTCAAACCAGCAGTACTGCCACGTAAACTTCTGGCCCGCTAAGCACTAGCGCAGGATAACACCTTTTCAACCTTAACAACCTCCCCTTTTTTTCATTAATGACGCTGCGTGGTATTTATACTAAGCGCGTATGCCGAAATTAGCATATCTAAAGCAGCTTCTTTAATTCACTCACAAATTCGATTCTTGTGAATCGAATCTTGTGTATACCTTACACTGGCCTCCCTCGAAAAAAAAATTAGGTAACTGAGGTCTGAACGGCTTCAGTTAACTAATTGAAAACGCGTGCTGGTCTGACATTTTACATAATGGGTGGCAAAGCCAAAAAACCTTCCACACGTTGTGTGGGGGAAAAACGCCACTACCATTTTACAAAACTAACCCCGAAGGGTCCAGGTGACACCATCACACAGTGGATTTGCAGAGTTGCGGATACTGGGCTGGCCAACTGCGCCCTAAAAAACTTATTTGAGTTAAAATTGTCAACACAATTGCACAGCATGACATTTCTTGACTGTATCTGCTCTCCCCCAATTTATAATGTACATGTGTTATTTTTGTGAAGTTAGTACATTAGTGGTTAATTGGTATATTGTGCAGTATGTATTTTTTTCTAGTCACTACATGTCCCCTTCAAAAATTTATAAAACAACAGTATGCCTTTTTTTTCAGTGGCTCACTCCTTCCCCTCAAAATGTTTACACAGTATATACAATGGGGAACTTCAAACCAATTTGGTTCGGTTTTATTAAAGGGTGGGAGTTAGAATAAGAGAATTGATACAAGACTTGTTCCTCATGAATGCAGCAACTTCCTTGCACCAGTGTGTCCAATCCGTGGAACCTCTCTTGATGGTCGCAGTCCTAGTAAAGGGGTTCGTTGACCGTGTGGGCATCCTTCGTGCAGCAGGTCGTAGGTCCTGAGGGGCTGGTCCAGCTTGACGATAGACAGGAGGTATCTTGGGAGGAGGCCAACCTTGCTGGGCGGCAGAAATCTTCCGTTTCCTGTACTTATGCAAAGGAACTTTAAAATTGTCATTCTTCCTTTTGATAACCTTGTGTACCTTATCAGCGACGCATTCATCCTTTGATGGAGTTTTTGTGGTGCACACTTTACCTTTCTTCGTACTTTTGCTTGTATCGGTATTAGATTTTAATGCAGATTCTATTTTGTCAAATTTATACGCCGCACCAACGTGTTTAGTTACTGGCTTTATCTCTCTACTTGTGTCATGTTTTTCAACAAACTGACTCTGTTTTTGGTATTGGTGCTTATGCGACTTCTTGTTTACCGTTTTAATTACTTCAGTATTTGCAGTTTTAATGCTGGAACCTGAAGGCGCTTTTTCACGTGTTTTATCCCCCTTAACTTTAGTTTTATCCTCTTTTGACGAAACAGTCTCTTTGAAACTTGCGACATCAGAATCGGTATCATTTAAATTCTTTAACACTGCTTCAGTTTTAGGAAGATTAAGCTTTTCGTACTGGTGCGTTTTAATGCAACCTGCGTCTATAACTTCCGAAGCATCAGCTAAACTACTTACAGTATAACTCTGTGTGAACTTTTCATCCTGACTCTCAGTATGGTTTTCATGTACTTTATTTAAAACCATATTATCAACCTGGCCTACAGCATCCTCATTCGGATGGCAACTTGAAATAATATCATCATTACCTAGCGAGTTCCTACTATCGTTTAAAGAATTTTTATTGTCGTCAACTAATAAGTATTCACTAACTTCCGTAACGCATACTTCGTCATCTACTAAATTTCCTTCATTTAGATGATTGTGAATATCATCTAAAATATCAGGTATAGCATCAATAATATCAGGTATAGCATTAATAGAAGTGTCAGATGATTTATTTTCTAAACCACTAGCATTAGTATCGGCCCAATTTTCAGAAATTTGTACTGGAATTACCGCATCATTCCAGCTAGACTCACTTTCTTTATAAGCCACAAAAATGCCCTGACTTTCACTATTCTCAAAATAATGATTACTGCTCGGACAAAATAATACATTTGACCAAACAGTTTCAACAGGTTGAACCATATCATGTGAATCAACTTGCCAGTGCAAGTAAGGTGCTTGCATATTATTTCCTTTAAGTGCACTAATTTCATTATAACGCCGTGCGCTTCTATTATTTTGCCTGCGGTACTGCTTACGCTGCTGGTTTGAAACTCGCGAAAAATTTTGGCGCGGGTGTATAAAACTTCTCGTACCTGAATGACGGTGAGGGGTAGCGAAGAAATGCCTATTGTCATGTTTAGCTAAAGCTTGAAGGAGGGTAACCTTGCTTGTAATTGTTTGATTATCTAAAAAATCTTGAACACTTGGCTTCAAACGTTGGATAACTATTTTTAAGATTATCGCTTCCGTCACCCCTTCTAAATATTCCTCACACTTGGAAATCTTTTCCGTAGCAAAATCTAACGCAGACTGACCTTCACGTTGCCTTAGCGAATAAATTTCCGCTTCAATTTCACTTTGATTAAAGGTCTTTGGAAAAACACTAAGAAACCGTTGCTTGAATGACAAATAGTCAAAAATCAGATTACTGCGTTGCATACACGTGTACCACTGATATGCACTACCTCTTAAAGCGGCTAGAGCAATTTTAAGTTTATCCCCCTCTGGGGTGCATTGTTGCTGAAAGTAATGCTCAATTTTCTTTAGGAATTGGCTTGAGGGGCCGCCATTGAAGGTGGCTTCGAATGGCGCAAAATGCTGAACCATAATTACCCGAGGAAAATTTCCAGCAGGATTTTGTTCTACAACACTCATTTTTTAAATAGTATATAAGTACTTGCAACAATTTTATCAATATAAGTACACAGTACACAGTTTTTAATTTCAATTATGTTGTTCGTTACAAATGTAACGCTAACAACCAGGGTATATATATCTTTCGGGCGCCAGTATAGAGATTCTATTGCTCACTTCTACCCAGACTTGGGTGTATATAATTTGAAGTGGCACTCTATTTGAATTTGAAGCAAACACAGTTTATACATGAAACAATGTTTATTGAATTCGTTGCACATACAATTGGCTTTTACAGCAATAAACATGCGTACTACTTGTACGGAATGTATAAACACAGCTTTCAAGAACAATATATTTTTATACTCACGAACAGTAAGTCAAACCAGCAGTACTGCCACGTAAACTTCTGGCCCGCTAAGCACTAGCGCAGGATAACACCTTTTCAACCTTAACAACCTCCCCTTTTTTTCATTAATGACGCTGCGTGGTATTTATACTAAGCGCGTATGCCGAAATTAGCATATCTAAAGCAGCTTCTTTAATTCACTCAAAAGTTCGATTCTTGTGAATCGAATCTTGTGTATACCTTACACTTGTATCAGGTAACCAAGAAATTTCATGCCATTTCTAGGTTTTGGCCTTTTCAAACTCCACATATACACTCACAATCAATTACAGAGTGGTTATATATGCTTAAAAAAAAACGTATTTAACAGAGAATTTACCTGTGTATAAAACTAACAGTTATAATATATCGTGCTTCATCGAAATTTAATGACATAAAGTTTTGTAGAAAAATTATCTCAGTATGACTATATCAAATTCCCTTATACGAGTTAATTAATTCATGGTTTCCTATTGGACACGAAAGTTTTACGAGCTGATCGATATATATCCAACACAATTGGAGATGATTCAATGGCCGAACGTTGCGACTGAAAGTGGTTCCAGAATGTTGCGTCTGAAGATGAGACTCTTCAATATGGTCCTCTCGCCGGCAAACCATAAGGCTTCGATGAAATCCAGGTGAAGGACCATGTCAATTCGAATTGATATCAAACTTGTCAAGAAATAGTGAGAAAACTTTATGTGAGCTTTGAAACCACTGATCAGACCAAGACAATACAAATGGGTATTTGCATTTTCTTGAATAGCATACAGGCTCAGCAAGAGGTTCCTCACGAACTGAATGCAACAAACAAGCTCGCGCGGCTAACCATTTTCACATCTCTGTTATACTGCCATTGAACCGAATCAATTAAAGGACCGTATATTGACATTCGATTCAAATTGTTACATTACAACAACTTGAAGCTTTCTCACCACTGGGTGTCCGGCGGGGGGGGGGGCACAACCAAGTGTCCTGTAACAAAAGGTGTTTCTCTGTGCTTGTTGCACCAACGCCGGTATTGTTTACATTATTTAACTTCTGCCAAAAGGGCGTTTTGCCAAAAATACGTTGCTTCTGCCAAAAATACGTCAGGAGACTTCTCCTGACGTATGAAGTCTCTTTCACAGAAATAATTTCAGATCGCACAGCAACAGCGACGAAGGAAATTTTTACTAGACTCAGCTTAGAACTTATACCTCATCCTCATATTTTCCAGAAATGGCAGTTTCAGACTATCATTTTTTCCCGACAATAGGCATCCATTTATGAAATCGGTGATTCCAAAACCGACAACACCCCGAATGGGAGTTGAAGCATCTTTTCAGATACCTGTATGGGAATATTTATCGAAAAGGATTACAAAAGTTGCTAGATCGATGGAAAATAGAAATAGATGTTGACGGTGATTTCTTTACTGAAAAAAAAATACTGTGCAATTCACACTGTGAATAGTTATCTATATTAGTTGAAACTGTACAATCTTTTTTATCACCCAATATTATAACCAGTGGTAAAAGGAGCAAAAAAATATTAAAACTCTATCTATTTATATCAAACATTTTTCCAGATCACACGTTCAAGTATTTGAAATTCTGCTAAAAGAAATGTATAGCAGATCGTATTCAATAAGTACTAAAACAGGCCAAATTTCATTTTATTGGTTACGATAAAAGCTGCATCCAATATGCGCTTTTTCTCTTACAGATTTTTTCTGACAGCAATTCATTACGTGAAATTCTAGCATCCTACATTGAATCTTTTGAATGAATAGAACAAAAAATTTAAAAAAGGATTTATCAGATAAAAGGAACCTCCGGCGACAGAAGGATGACGAAATTCTCCAAGCGAATTTCTTAAAAAAGATCGAAAAACTGCTTCTTCATGGAAATGAAATACTTGGAGCGTTTCTGAGAATACTGCATGAAGGAAAGTTCCTTTGAGAAAAATGGTAAGTGAAATATAAGAGCGTAAGTTTTCAAAAAAATGTATTGAATACGTCTTTGAATGCAAAATCGCTGGCATTTGTTTTGAAACAATATACGATTCCCGTACAACCGCAGAGATTTTTTTGCAGGTCTTGCAGTTTTTTTTCTGTTCATGTGTGATTTTACCCCAAAGAAGTTTACCACAATTCATATAAATTGAAACGGAAGTTCAGATTTAACGATCGAATTTATTTATAAACATGGTTCAAGTTCCTTGAGGACGACATATATTAGCTTCTGATAATGTAAATTTCCTGAAAATGATGTTTAACTTATTTCTATTTGACCATATAGGTATAAAATTTATGTACTGCATTTTTCGGATCATAAAACACACCTTTTTACGTAGAAAAAATCCTTTTAAAATTGGTGTGCGTGTTACTGTACGAAGGTAACATTAAAATTAAATCAATTTCTTATATATATATATATATATATATATATATATATATATATATATATATATAATTAACAAAGATATGTTAGTGACCACACAATAGATAAATGGCTGAAAAGCTAATACATAAATTTAAATTAATTTAGAACATATTAGTAAAGGACATTAAAACAAATTACTTCCAAGTAAGGCGATGAATTCTGCACTGTTATTGAAAGAAAATAAATAAGACAAAGTTGAAAGTGAAAAACCAGTATGACCTCTAAAGCTACTTGCAGCCAGGAACTAAAAAAGGAAAAGATAAGTATTAATTAGGTTTTAGACAGCTTCTCTTCATCAGCGGTGCCGATACTATCTAAAAACCAATGGACTGTTTATGATAAGTATGATCTAAACAATAAACATAATGGAGATCATACTTATCAGAATCTTACTATATCATCCTTACTATATCATCCATTTCGGTGTCTAAGAATGTTTATTGTTTAGATCAGTCATTCCCAAAGTGGTCTATATCGACACCCATGGGTCGATATAGACCACTCATTAGAAAATATAGGTCTAAAAGTGGGAGTTCATGACATGTAAATGGGCCAATAATATTATTCGGCCAATAAAAATCGACACGTGGCATAGTCGGAAGCAATAACTCATGAGATATTTGCATAAAAGTTACGATATCGCTTCCTTGGAAGGAAAACGTATACCGTTCGTAAACCGTATGTCCGCATAACTAGATTAACTTTATCCTGTTTAAACTTTTTTTACATCGATTTCTAACAAAATATACGAAAAATAGGCGATATCGTAAACTCCCTGAAAAATTAAAGCAAAAAAAGTTAAGTTGATGCGGTAAATACTCAGAGATATCGCATAGTGTATAGTGTACTTCGTGCCTTGTAACAATACATGAATTGCTAATTTTAATAGCGGTTGTTGATAACTGGGTTACAATTGTTGGCCCTTTTCGTAATGTACGACAATTTTTTTATACAGGTACCTCTTCTTAGCGGACTGTTAGTTCTTTCTGAACATTTAGAGACGAAGAAATGTTCAAAACCTTGCACCTTAATTTGTAAGAAAGATGTCAAAAATTAATGTGTTATTCGATTTATTCAAAATATAACACAAGCTATCAAAAAGTTTATTTGTTCGACATAGCTTTAAACCATGAAATAAATGTGAAAATGAAATATTTAAGTTCTTTTCACATGATTTCATATCCCTACGTAGAGAGAGGATTTCTTAAGGTCTCATGGGTTATTTAGCGAAAATATAAAATCAACTGAGAGCATAGTTGCGAATTTTCGTATTGCGAATTAAGTGTGATATATTTCAAACATTTCTTAAAAGAAATATTACATGTATATAAACACTGTTCTAAATATATTTCTTTTGCCAGTTTATGTTTGGTACTTTAGTCATCCTACTTTAATTTTCTGCATTTTATTTTTTTACAATACACAGCAATTGTATTATCGATGCATGGTTAAATTATTTGAATATCTCTTCATCTTTTTAAGGGATCAGTTTTGATTTATTGATGTCTAATTATAATTTATTTGTTAAATATTTCTTCCTAATATTAGACTTTCATTTACGGTTTCATTATTTCTCCAGTTTTTATGGGATTTTGTCTGTTTCATTTTTGAGACTTATCCTTTTTTTCTGTTTAATCATGGCATTTACCGTTTTAGTAATAAATAATGAAGCAAATATGCATCTTTACTTGAATTTTTACATGAATTCTTTGTGACAATTTATATCTTTTCCACGCCTTTTACGTGCTGTCATGTGGCAATATATACTCTTCACCTCTGTTTGTACCTGCATCCCCCATATGAGCACCTGACAAAGTGCTTGATACCTTAGAAATCCAATCTGAATCTTACATTACTCAAAAAATGAGCTTACATGATGTATATTTGCTTCATTATTTATTTCTGATAACTTTCCTTTATATACACAATTTTTTTATCACGACTTTCTTAAACAAAAGCCATACGTGATTTCGCATCCGAAAATTTACTTACCACACACTGTATTCTCATTTATTATAAGACTTTTCTATTCACCAAACACGCGACATTTATTTATCTTTATGTCGCCTGATGATATACCAATAAAAGAAGAAAGCCCAGCATTCACGTTCCCTCCACAACACTGATACTGTAAAAATGAGCCGAGTAATCCTATAAAACCGAAATATCAGACGCCTCCATCTAAGAGAAAAATAAACTTCCTTATCGGGATTACCAATTATTTTTTTGTCTGCCCCTCGCACACGTTCTTTTTCCCGGGTCATATATTTAAGCATGAATAACTTCTGCGCCCAAAACACCGTTCTCACGCGCCTAATCATCTGCGACTTTTGTTCCAATTTTTCTTATCAGCAGATATTTAATACTTGGTAGGATATCAGAGGTCCAACATATTTAATGAATATTTAAACAAACTCGCACTGTTCAATGGCAATTTATTACTTCAAATTAATTCATTTTTTTGTATTTTTGTTTTTGGAATATTTTGTTCCCAAATCGTAATGAAATCGGAGTGAGCGCATTTCGTATGAAATACCCATAAACTGAGATAGTGTGGCTTCATATAGCAGTTTCTTAGTCTCAATTAAAAAGATGCTACTATGAATAAGGTTGGTTTTTAAAGCTAGATACTGAAGAGATTTACATCATTTGTGATTTATAGACATTTTCTTAAAGTATATTGCTGTCTGACTTAATGTAGAATGTCCTCTTTCTGTGCTAGTTTGGATATTTACAATGAAATTAAGGGTAAAATTAAGCTTGGTTTTTCTATTTAACACCAAGAGAAAAAGGAAAGTAAATAGTCCAAGAGAAAATTGCAAGTAATAGCAAGAAATTAATTAAGGGTTATATGTGAATTTTAAGCACTTTGGTCATTTATTGCCGGCCAAGAGTTAAGTAAACAGTCTGAATATTTTGAAGGGAAAATTGAAGACCCGAGAAGTTGAGGTGATAAATAATTTTCAAATTAAATTTTTTGCATGTGTAGCGTAATGAAAATATGGGGTTATTTTTCTCAAACCCTCACAGGGTACACGACCCACATCTGCATGCTTAACGGAATCCCATTTTCCAGTTCTCATCGAACGAACATGTGTGTAGATTCCGAGTGGATTAAAAAACGATACCAGCAAATGCCGCCAGAATTTTTGGCCTGAAAGTTAATCCCAGGCATATCGGTTCTCAAGAAAGCTGTGGGAAAATCCGGTTGAAAAACAGAAGCGTCTCCCATCTGATCGTAAAACTGTTTTTCTTAGCAATAGTTTCGTGTGAGTTTGACACTGTAGGGAAGTAAAGATGGCTGAATTATGCATCGATAAGAGGAACGGTCATCAACAAATCTGCCGGCCCCCTGTCTGAAAAACAGACACATTTTCGAGGAATTGGGATAGACGCCACAAAGAGAGGACCACGAGATATAGCGAGAAACTTGGAGATTTTAGGGAGATCCCTCATGTAACGGCCGCCGAGGAGGACGTGTTTTTGAAGCTCCTGTTTTGAGACTATTTGGGTCTCGGGGCGTGCGGCTAAATCTGCACTTAAGTTCAACTTCATTTAATTATGCTGTACTTGTTTAATGTTAATTTTCTTTGTTATTAAATGTTGAGTTTTTGTTTTAAAGTTTGCTTTATTTGCAATTAGGACTCTGTCTTTCATGGTCACGAATTTAGTAAATTTAAAAAAGCCTCAGAGAATAGCCTAACTAATTATGATGCCACACATGAATTCATGTGTCTATCTCTCACATAGAATCATTGAATATTCATTGATAAATTTTGAGAATCATTTTACTTATTAAGTGTGCAATGATGCCATAAAGAAACAAAATTTAAAAAATTATGACATAACATCTTTATTCACTCATGTCTTCAATTCTTTTATAATATGACTTATCAACATATAAGCTGTGACATCACAATATTTCATCATTGCTCCATCATAGCAAATAGCTTCTAAATTATACCTGGGCATATCTGGACATTGTGTAAGTTACTGGGAACGAACAAGCTGATTTCCTTGCAAGGAAAGGCTCAGGATTGCTCCAGTCAAGATGTTCAACATTATCGTATCATTCCATAAAGCTGTATATTAAACAGATTATGACGATAAATTTTAAATTACAGCTGCTTGATCGAATACAGACAGAGCGATGGAAAGTTGAGAATCTCCTCTTCACCATTCCCAATGGCCCTCGGAGTGAATCTGTTTCTCAGTTCAATTCCTTTGATGGGTCATGACTGCCTGGGAGAGCATTTCCATCGCATTGGGGTTTTCGACCAGCCAAACTGCCTTCTTTGTAACATGGCAGAACCAATGAACCGAGCCCACCTCCATTGTTACTTATCCCTTTATGGAGACTCTGAGACGGCGAGGTACTGGAAAGCTAGAGAACTCTTAAGGCAATGACTTCTGTCACTTTTTGAACAATTTTTGTTGTACTATTTTGTACTTCTTTCTTTTCTATTCCCTTGCTATTGGAAATAATAAAAAAAAACTTCAAAATGATAAATTCTGGCTAATATCATAGGGGAAGCTAAGCATGTGTTCTTGACTGTTTTGTGTCACATTAAGAAGTTGTTAATAGCATCTTTCTATTTTTCTGTACACAATGACTGGACGTATATTCCTTAATACTGACAGCTTATGCACATGTTTGGATTTGCCTTTAGAAAATATTTATCAAGAAAGCAGTTTTACTATATGCTATGCTTCTTTTTTGTTTGCTGATACAGGTTGTGGCAGTGAAAGTTATAAAATTGGGGTTTATTAGACTATTAATTACATTTATTATGATTTTGATTTAGTAATTTATTGGTTAATGATTGTGGTTAGTACATTGATTGATTGTGCTTCCCAAATAATGGAAATAACTCTGGTTTATATTGACAAAATAAACTTATAAATGAAGACATTCGCACTTTAATCAGCTTAATCGCTGGTTGCTTTCAATGGGGGCACCATATAGGTGAACCACCACCACACCTTAATGCCACCTCAAATTTGACTGAGCATCCCAAAGGTGACATCTGGGAAGATGGTATCTCATCCCACCTTCTCTGACCTTCTAGAAGGACATTCCGGTCTACAAATTTAACAGGCACATAATTAGATTGTTGTAAAATTCTAACCTTGGGTATCAACGGCTCAAATGGTGACCATTATTAAACTATTTTTGATAAGGCTTGCGATAATCTATCCATAAGCATCGAAATGCTTTCAAACTTTACAGCAACACATTTTACATTGATATTAGAGTAATAAAACTAATTGCAGTATTTGTTACCATTGATGGTTGTATGATGCATTGGAAAAAGATGTTGATGCTTATTTAGTTGCAAAAATCAAAAATCTAATACTCCTTTATTTACAGAACATTTAGTTGTGTAGTAAATTTCCTCTAAAATGTATAGTCCTACCTATAAGAAATTATTGGCGTATGATTGAAGAGGAAAGTATTGTTATTCATTAATCAAAATATTCTAAGACTGGAACTTAATTATGAACTGTATATTGAAGGATACCAATTGCTGAAGATCTTATATATTGTCATTAATACGCGTTACGGAAGTGTTGTTTCCTGTTTAGTAAAGAACTGATATAAATATATTACTTAATAGACTCCCAATCACTGTGCTGTCACAGTTTTTGTGCCAGTCCTGAATTTGTGATGCAGAATGATTCGTCATAGAAATGACACCACAGCTGTGTTGTTTGGGAAAATTGAAATAAGGACTTGTTTACCTCTTATTGTTCGATCATAGTTATAATGGATAAACAAGAAAATTAGCCTTTATAAATAAACAGAGCTTCAACGATTGTCTAAGCTCATTTTTTTTGTCTTGAGTTATGCAACAGGTTAATTTTATTTCATTTCGAATCAACTTATTTTTTAGTTACCAATGGTAATTTGCGGTACCTACTGGATACTGGATGCAACATCAAGCAATTCATGGCACATAACAATTCATGGCACATTAAAAGAAAGGACTCTAGTCCTTTTCGCAAGCTTGCGCGAAGAATGTCGGAAGAGTATTTAATGAAATTGCACTTAAGAAATTTGTGATTACGCCCAGCTAAATATTAGGATAACGTTATTTTAAAATGTTTTTCTTTACTGTATTCATTTATTCTACAAATATTATGAAATTAGTAAATGTTAATTCATCACTCCAGGGCACTGAATTAAGATAAAAATGATGAAACTAATTTGCTGCACAGTAATTGTAATATTGTACTCGTCATAAGATTTGTCTTTTAATAGTATAGTGTCAAATTTTTCATGTTTTATGTACTTATTGAGTTTAACTTTCGTTTATTTTATAAATCTCATGAAGTTGATCTCATTTTATTACTATGCTGTACTCTCCATCAGTGGTAAAGACAAAATTAAATATTCTTATGAAACTTATTTCCAAGGCAGAGATAAAATAGTTTATCATAATAACCAATTATATTTTGTTAACGCATAAATTTTCCTTTCTTACGGACATGATATGGTTTCTCTTATATATCCTTACTATTCCTATAATCGTAAAAGTTAAAGATCTCCCCCGTTTTCTGTTAGTCAAGATTTTAATATTTGATGGCGAGAGTTTCATGTTTCCCCTTCTAAACCAAGCTTCCGAAATGTTTGCGTAGTAATATGGCTATTTCATCTTTCGAATTCAAAATATAACATTAAAGTTATTATCAGCAGTATATTAAGTCCCTAAGATGAAACTGGCCTCCAATAAAAATTCCTTTTCCAGTTCATAAATCCTCAATGAGTTTCGGCATTGTAACTTAAAGTCTATTATAGCAGTTGGGTTCTGTGACCCTAAACAATAAAGTCAGAATTGTATATTTAAAAGTTCGTCTTTGTCTTGTTGCTTACAGGTCTAGTTTTTCAACGTATCATATACAAAGATCAGAAGATTTTTTATTCAGTTTATATGAACTACGTTAAATTCATGCTTCATTCTGTTTACCAGTAAAGACATATAATTTATTCTAGATTTATTATATTTATGTACAAAATGAAAGACTTGGAGAAATAGATCATTATACTCAATGAATAGTCAAGTAATAGAAAATATAAAATCACTCCCAAAAGAATTAATCCTAAACACCTAAAATTACCTCAATAAATCTTAAATTGGCTTTTCAGTATATTTCAGACAACAATCTCAAATGGACCAATTACAGCCATCTAAACTCATAATTGATGGAAATGTCACAATTTCTAACCTTTTGGATAAGGACATTTTGCACGTTAGTGTCAATACTAGAATCCTGGAGCATAAATTGTTTATATTATTTTAACAGAACGAAAATGTAGGAATGTCTCCGCAAATGGAGCTTAACCCATTTAAGACTGGCATTGCGAAAACGCAACATTAATTTCTGTATTTTTTTAAGGCATGTTCTAAGTTTTGTACGTCTGAAGTAACATTTTTATTTTATTCTCTATACTTTAATTGATCATAATAAATTTTTTGTTTCCACATTTGCCCGATTTTAGAACTTGCAAAAAATTGTTTTTTTCTGGTGTTTTGAAATGAAAAAAAATGACCAATTTCAAATAATAACCATAGATAGCAGCACATGTTAAATTCCCGATTTGATGCTTGTTCCGAGTTCACTAGAGACTAAAGAACAAAATGGCTTCAACAGATAAATCATAATTTTTGTTTTTATGTTTCTCAATTCATATTTTTTAAAATTTTGCGAAAACGCAACATCAGTCCAATGTGTATTACTTATTTCCAATGTATTTTATTAGTGCTGCCTAGTTTTTTATGCAGTAAATTGGTATTGTTTGCATTTCCGATAAGTTTGTCTCTAGAAAAAAGCGATTTTTGACATTGGAAAAGACATTGGAGTATTTTCATGGGCTAGATGATGATGATATTTCAGAATCGTCCTCAACAGAAGCTAATGATGAACCATAATTCGCCATTATCCCTCCAGATCCGCATGATTTGACGGATGAAGAAGCTATTGATGATAATATTTTATGTGAAAATGTCGAATCCCCTAAAGACATTGTAGGTGAAATCGACATTTTTTTCTAATAAATGTAAAAGTAAGCAAGATAGTAAGAAAAAGCAGCATATTGTATGGGGAAAATGGAGACTCTACATGGATGTAATGAATTCTAAAATAAGTTTATTAGAGTTTCAGATATCTATATCTTTGAGAGAGCCATATCTTTGATAAAAAGTCTTGAAGAAATGCAGATGAATTCTGTTTTACCTGAAACTTCACATATTGGAAGACTATCTTCAATTCAAAATCTAATTCTCAACAAAACTCGGAAAGACCGTATGGGCTACTAAAAATAGTGAAAATAAACAAAAAAGATGTAAATACTGCAAAAGTCAAACAATTATTGTATGTAATAAGTGTAATGTACCTCTTCATGCGAAATGTTTCAAAGATTTTAAATATTTTTTGAAAAAATTTTATTATTTTAAATTTTTATATTTTGAAAATTTTTATACCGCTTTGGACTGATGTTGCGAAAACGCAACATTTTGTAACTCTCGTAAAAATAAATTTAATTTTCTGGAAACAACTTATTTGTGTAATTAATGCTCTAAAAAGCGTTAAAAACTGTTTGGTGCATTTCCAATAAAGGAAACATGAAGCGGTCCTAAATGAGTTAATTAATATTAACATTAATCCTTATTGAAAATGTTTTTCATTTCTATTCTCAACTTTATCCCAATCTTTAAATTAATTTGGTACTAACATAAATACGGGACAAAATCGTAAAATAAGATTTTATGTCTGTAAAATTTGATTTAATATTAATTTAATTACATACTACCTGTCACAATTACAGACGTATTATTTACATTTTCTTCATTACAATTGTGCATTTACATATTCACATATGTGATAACATTCTGACTGTGTCCAATGAAAATAGTTAAAACTTAGTATGACACAAAAAACTAATATTTTTGTTCATTACACTCATAGCGGCAAATATGTACTAAGAATATCCTAGTAAAACAAATTCCCAGAAGCCGCCTTGCAAGGAAAAGATAAAGCTCTTTATCAATGTAGCCAATATTTTTTTTTGTTTGCTTATCTTGTTGACGAATATTTTTTTCGTGAAGAAACTTCTACTCCCACGTACAATTTTTATAAAGGTCAAAAGCTATAGATTTTCCCGCATTTCATTTAATCATACATATGTTACAAGAGAATATGCATCGTGTTTTATAATTAAAATCATTGTTTTAGCGTGCCTCAATATATGACTGTTTTTAATCAAATTCTGATAATACAGTGAAATGTTTTTAAATTCAGTTCTAGATGACGAACGAAATTAGCAATGATGTTGTGTTTTTAATAATGAAAGTGATAAGGATTCATAAAATTATAAATATATTATTCGTATCTTCTGATTTTGTCTTTTTTATTTCTATTTTAGTCTTAGTTAATTAAATATTATCTTGGGATTTTGACTTAATTAGAACCACAAAAACTTTACAATAGCATTAAATTGAAAGACAATATTATCTCTTCCATTTTACATCGATTGTTTATGTAAGCAAATTTTGAAGGGAAAATGCTTTCAGTTAACTTCATATGTTCGTAGTGTGCATAGCCGAGCTGCATAACAAATGCTATAAACAAGTGGTTTTCGGGTCGAGCCCCGATCTGACCAAAAGGCTTTCAGGGATATTTAGAAGGTAATAATGGATAAATGGATAATTCGACGCACTTTACATTCAGTATAGTTACCGAATTTTCTCATAACATAAATTTTCCTATGGAAGAGTGCGAAAAGTTCTATATCAAGCTAGTCTGTTTACCTTGACAACTATTGCTTACCTTAACTAACTGTTTACCTTGATAACTATCCAGTCCACACTGTGACTACATTTCAAGCTTTGAGGTTTTTTTTAAATGTGTGATAAATTTTTCAAATCCTCTCCTTTCAAGTGCTTTACAAGTTCTTCATAAGCAATAAATTTTTTTTGCTGAGAGCACAGAACATTACAACAAAATAGTTAATACCTCAAATTAACTTCATTGCAACGATAAGGGAGAGAATTATTTAATTTTTACATGTAAAAATTCTACACAGAGAAGATAGTAATGTCTAAGGGATTTAAAAGATTTTTTTATCCGTCTCTAACAATCAATTCCCAACAAACTCGCATTGCCTTTTTTTAAAGGTTTTGTACTTGTGATAAATTATTCCTCGCGATATAGAAGCTGAATTTACAGAAACAATACAAACTGATATGTAGAAAAATTCTATAAATTCTTTACCAAAGTCGGAATTTATTCCTGCATTTACTAGAAGATTGCAGAAATAACTTGAACTAGCTCGAGCTACCATACAAAATACAGAAACGAGGAAATATTCAGTGGTTTTACCATCGTAGTTATAAATTATTAATTGCAGGCACGGAGAAATTTCAAATGAGAGGAGAAGAGTCCCACAGTCAGTAAACCATGCAGTATGACTGATAATGTAGAAAATCATTTTCTTGAAGGAACACTGGGAATAAAATATGTTGGGGAACCAATCAACAAGAATGAAACCTAGGTGAAGGGATATTGTTGTCTTCAGTGAATACTATTGCCTCAATGTTTATTAGCCAATCCATACGAATGAAACCTAGATGAATGAATTGCACTGCATTTCGTAAATACTGAAGTTAACAATATGTTGATGAGTGAATTAACATTAATTAAACTTAGGTCAGTTAATTTCATTGTCTTCATGAAATACCGTGGTTACAATATGTCGATAAACCAATCAACAAGAAAATACGAAAGTCAGCGACTTTCGTTGTCTTCAGTGAATACCGTGGTTACAATATATTGATGAACCAATCACCATGAAGGAAACCGAGGTTACTGAATTTCGTTGTCTTCAGAGAATATTGTGGTTACAATATACTGATAAGATAATCAACGATAATAACCGAAGGTCAGTGACTTCCGTTGTCGACAGTGAATAGCGTGGTTATAATATGTTGATGAACCAATCAACTTGAATAAAATTTTTCTCATTGACTTTCGCTGTCTTCAGTGAATACCTCGATTACAATATATCAATAATCCAATCAACATTAAAGAAATCAAGGTTATGGAATTTCGATGTCTTCAGTGAATATTATGGTTACAATATACTGGTAAGACAATCAACAAGAATAAACGAAAGTTAGTGACTTCCGGTGTCTTCAGTGAATAGAGCAGTAACAATATATTGATGAGCCAATCAACTTGAATGAAACCCATGCCAGTGAATGTCGTTGTCTTCAGTGAATAGCTTGATAAAAATATATTGGTGGGCTAATCAACATAAATGAAACCTAAGTCAGTGAATTTCATTGTCTTTAGTGTGCGTGGTTTCAGTTTGTTCATGGGGCATCAATGTGAATGGAACACAGGTCGATGAATGTAGAGGAAAATATCAAATTGTAGAGGGTTTAACTTTTTAAGGTAAATCAATCACTTAAACATGAAGTCTCTACTCGAGTCCGATGCAGACTCAAAATTAATATATCTATCATTGCCGAAGTATTTATCTCTATGCGGAGCACCGATCCGACTGTCCTTTATGGTAGTAACAGTCCGTTGAAGAGAAATGTTGCGACCTGTTAGTTAAACGTAAGACATAAGTTCAAAGTGTAAAAATTCAGCATGGTCAATTCATAAAAAAACTAAAGGAATATGCACTGGATAGTATCTTGTGTTATTTTTGTAAATAAAGATTGAAATGAGGGAGAAATAAACTTTAAAAAAATTACATAGCCCTTATAGTTTTATTCATAGAAAACAAGCCATGACTTAGGTAATCTGGAATCATTCCCTTGTCATGACAGACGGTAATTAAATACTTAATAAATATATCCTTAAAGTTTACGTAACTAATATAAAAGCTCAGTTGTCAACAATAAATTAATTAATAGATATCTGTGAGAAAATATTAACGGGATTCATATAATATTTTTATTTACTTAAAGTCTTTTTACCAGTAAGGTATGAAAACTTAGGCTTCTGAAATGATATATCACATCTAAAGTAAGAAAAAAATATATCATACATCTTTCGCTAATACACTCCGATAAGAAAACAGCGAGAATTTTCTAGTACTACAATATTTATAAACCTGTAGGTTCACAGTTATATCGTAAATTCAGAGTGGATATCATAAACCGAGTTCTATCTATATCGGAAGCTAATACACGTAAATACAATTTACCGCCAAAGAATCAAAAACGTCTCTAGTTTCCCCAAGAATTTAATTTCTCCGCTTCGGTAGGGCTTTTCTTTCTGTTTCATTGCCCTGTTGAGCATTTTTTTTTCAATTTGCGAAGAGATGGGAAGCGTCAACGAAACACATTTTATGATCAGCGAGATTTTTTTTATTTTATGGCATAGCAGTCGCCATATGGCACTGCTTTGAGAATAGCTTGCTGGAATAATTTTGTTTCGGGAATAACAAATTTTTGATTCTAAAAAAAAGAATATAAAAAATATGAAAAAGACAGATTTTATCTATTTGACAGCTGATCTTTTTCAGAATCATTATTTTTTAACTAGCTTATCTTTTAATTTAGGAGTAATTATGATATTAAATATTCAATTCTTCCTCCATTAAAAGGAAAAAAGCATTAAAAATTTGAATAATTTAATGTTTTCTTCTTTTCTTTTGCGGACTTTTTTTTACAG
>OU015496.1:102576067-102853567 GCA_907164885.2 Dolomedes plantarius
GCACGCTGGCCATTCCATACGCTGTATTGTTTCAGCTTCAAGCATGTTCTCCACAAGACGAGCTGTATGCGGTCTGGCATTATCATGCGGGAAAACAATAGAATCTCCAATGGCTGCAGCTTAAGGTATGACATGAGGTCTCAGTATCTCGTCTGCATACCTTCGGGCTGTCAAAGTACCATTCCGTATGATATGCAGGTCCGTACATCCACCTATGCTGATGCCACCCCATACCATAAAACCAGCTTGTTTGTATTGTGACCTTTTACGAACGAATGCGGGGTTATTTCGAGTACCCCTTTCCCTCCATACCAAAACACGCCGGGTGTCACACTCCAGACTGAATCGGGATTCGTAAGCAGTGTAAACAGCACTTGGCTCCAATCATGTTGCTCCCAATCTCGATGTTTAGCAGCCATCTTCTTCGGGCCGCACGGAGGCGTGAGGTCAACGGAATGCAAACCATTGGCCTACGTGCATATAGACCTCCCTGATGAAGCCTATTACGTACTGTTTGGCTGGACACCCTTCGTCCTGTTGCCAAGAGCAACTGTCTTTGCAGCTGAGTAGCATTGTCTGTTCTGTTTCGACGAACTGTTTACAGTATATACCGGTCATCAGTTACTGTAGTGGCGGGTGGCCGACCTTGCCCTGGTTCGACGTCTAACATTCCCTCTTTCTTGGAATAGATTCCACAGTCTTGCAATGACACTTCTGGCGACTCCAACACTACGTTCTGGCGCCCGCGACACTACGTTCTGTTTGCCCGGATTCAAGTCTGCTTATAATATGCAATGCCATGTATTCCGGAAATCACGTTGCTGAGACATTTTCAAGTCACCTTTTCTCAAAACGAATAACTGAGCAATCGAATTTCACAGTTAAGGCAGTGAAACAGACGTTTCTGCAACATCCCGATTTCCGCCCTTGTGTTCTTTTTCTGGTTTTTGATGTCATGAACTTTGATTTGCATATGAAGTTTTCTTCTTCTGTTTCCTGCTAGGCTTTAAATTATAGATGATTTATTTTATGTTACTTAACGGTGTAAGTATTTGCGTAATTTCGTTAAAACCATGTACTCCCCTAATTGTTTTGAGTAGTGTATATGTATATATATATATATATACATAAACATTTAAAAGTCTACTAAGAAGGGACTTGCCGTTAGATTTACATATATATATATATATATATACATATATATATATATATATATATATATATATATATATATATATATATATATATATATACATATATATATATATATATATATACATATATATATATATATATATATATATATATATATATATACATATATACATATATATATATATATATATACATATATATACATATATATATACATATATATGTATATACATATATACATATATATATATATATATATATATATATATATATATATACATATATATATATATATATATATATATATATATATATATATATATATATATATATATATATATACTGACCACATGGGGTAGTGGTTAGCGTTCTCAGCTGCCGCAGTGGTATTGGGTTCAAATCCCGAATAAGGCTTGGTTGTCCTTGTCGTCCCCCTCATAGGGAACAATGCTTGGTCGCCTATTTGGTGCTTCCATAATAAAGTAGCCAGTAAAGTAGCGGCGAACAACAAAAGGTAAATGCCTAACGGCAAGTGCCTTCTAAGTAGACTTTAAAATGTTTATGTATATATACACTCATGGACAAAAAAATTAGCGCACCAAGAAATAATTGCGGGATCGTAACGAAACTTGCAATGAAGGTACATGTCGGGGAGATATGCAAATGATTAGAAATGTAGCGTGATTGCGCATTACTTATAGCCGGTAGAGGGCGTTGAACATCGTAATCTGTGGAGTATAAAACAGGTAACCAAAGCTTGTTTGAGTGTGCTGAATCATTTACAAAAGAAGAGCTCAGATAGACATGCCATTACGCCGTGTTCGAAGACAATATAAGCAGCTGTCGCAGTTTGAGAGGGGGAGAATCGTCGGGATGATGGAAGCTGGGTGGTGAGCTAGGCGAGTAGCTCGTCAATTAGGCCGCTCTGATTGTGCTGTGAGGAGGTGTTGGGACCAGTGGACCCGAGAGATGTCATGTACACGAAGACCAGGCTCAGGACGCCCTCGACAGACCAGTCGTCGAGAAGACCGCCACATCGTAAGAAATGCACGCGTACAGCCAACTGCTTCATCGGCCGCCATCCAGGCACAGGTAGCACCTTCACTAGGGGCCTCTGTGTCTTCTCGAACCATACGAAGGCACCTGGCTGAAGGACAGTTGGTATCGCGGCGCCCATTACGTTTGTTGCCCTTGACGCCCACCCATCGACGCCTCCGTTTGGAGTTTTGCCGCGCACGAGGAAACTGGACTGCAGCGGAATGGAACCAGGTCGTCTTTAGCGACGACTCCAGATTCAATCTCGGCAGTGATGACAATCGTGTTCGTGTGTGGAGAACCCGTGGTAAACGCTTCAATCCTGCCTTTGTTGTACAGCGACGCATCGCTCCCGCAGCTGGTGTGATGGTATGGGGTGCCATTGCCCAGTGGCGTACGTAAGGGGGGGGGGGGGGGTTGATGGGGGTTATAACCCCCCCCCTTTGGTTTTGATTACATATTATTATTTAATTAGGTTTACACTTTGCACTGATTGCTCAAAACTACACTTTCATAATAATAGTCCAGTCAAATTAGCTCAAAATGGCGGCGAATCATGCATTAAATGAAGGGGTTGAGATTATTTCAGGAATGTGTAGGGATTGGTCCCCTGAACTACGCCTAATAAAGTCCCCCCGATTTCAGGCGCCGGTGGGGGGGGGTTCAAAGGTCACTTTTTTTAGTTTTGGCGTTATATCGAAAATGGTGCATCGCACAGAAAATTGTCAAATCCAAAAATTAAACCTTATACAATTCCCTTCTAAATTTTATATCCATGTTTGTACCCAAGTGTTATCGTTTTTGAGATATGAGCCATTGAATATGAAAAGTTTTCAAAAAAAGTGGTAACGGTTCAGGTATCTCGTCAAACTTCCTCTTCTAACTCTTTCCACTTCCATTTCTCAGAAAACTCGTGATAGAGAAAGTTGTACAGCGAAAGATTTTCTTCAAAAATGTATATAGTTATGCAAATTTATCTTCACCAGGTAAATAGTTAGAGCGTTTTGAAGTTTAGGGGTATTTTTCAACATTTTGCTTGTAAAATGCTCGTCACTCAAGTTTCGTTTCCATTGTCAGTAACTCTCTTAATCACTTTGTATGGTGTTTAATTAGATACGTATAATATTCATAACCCGTATAAATAATAAATTATGTATACCTGTAAGCATAATGTATATCTCATAATATACAGAAGAACACTTGTAGTACAAAGGAAGAAGTAAGAAAACAAACCAAAATGTATAAAAGTTGTTCATATAATCAAAAAATGGTTCTCAAAAGTAGGTTCAAACAACAGTTACTTACATTAAATATATTATATACAAATTATTTCATCAACTGCTTTCCTATATATTAAAAGCCATCAATCTGATACTTCGGAAAAAGTTTCAAACAAGTCAGTCTTCACTATCATTTTAGCTTCTGTAGAATGTCCGAATTTTCACGAACTGATTTCCCACAAAGGTGGCATCCCACTATAATGCTACGATCAAAGTCACTAAGCTCCTTTGACTTGCTCATCGTCTCACCAACGCATAAATAGGACCTGACAGGTTCAGGTATTTCAACTTGTCGGAGCTCCAAGGTCTGTAGGACTTTATCTCCAATAATATGACCTGACAAACCACTACCAATACTTATACAGCTTTCGGTTACGCATCAAATTACGTCACCTGCTAGATCCACTTCCTTAGGGGGGTGTCCGGATACTTTTGGCCTGATAATGTATAACTTATTATTGAATATTAATGAATTATATAAATTATTAAATTTACTTAATGGGGTCAGTACGAGCAAAGAAAAATGAAAGGTACATGTGGTGATTGAGAACATGTTCATTTGGCGGGGCCTAAAACATGAGCAGGAACATTCGTTCCTCAGCTCCAGCAATGTCTCCTGGTGAACATTTGGAGTTCTAAAACACTTTGGCTATGTTTGTTGTTTCATTGGCATACCGCTGGAAACATTGCACTATTGCTGCTTTGCTTTTACCATAAATCGCTGACGTAGTGTCACATTCTGAGAAACTGTGGATGAAGAGAATGTACTGACTGAATGATAAGACCTGAAGTTGTTGTGAAGAGTAGAGCCTGTATTCTGTGTTGCCCCGTCCGGTCTTCATAAAAACCACATTCGTGTCTCATGGGGTGAGTGCCACAAGTAAGACGAGCAGGTCTTACCCATCTACTATCACCACAGTTGAATGAGAGGTGTTTTGCCACCCACCTCTGACAATACTGCAGTCAGCATCTCCTTTGGCTATAGTAGACTGTATACCTCTTGCACCTAAGGCCTGAACCAACATAGTAATGAGCTTGGTTTTGTTCCTTTCATCAGAAAAGGAAGTTTTCCTGATGAACAGTAGCCACCATGTTCTTATTGAAGTCAATATCCACTGATGTTTTACTTGATGCTCTCCGATGTTGTTCGTCTCTTTCCGTGTAGTTCGTGTCTTCATAACCATCAAAAACCACAGCTGAACTGCTGCCGTAATGGTTGATTATGTACGATACATATTGATCGCAGATGGTGGCGAAGGTGGTGTTGGTGTTCCACTTTACTCTATGAAGCAGGAAGCTGCCATCGATTACCGTGAAACTGTTCTTCACATTGATCAGTTGATTACATTTTGGGAAAGCATCATACAGTGCTGACTTTTTAATTTATCTCATTATCCCCTCGGCGATTTGAGACCTAGGGTATGGGGATAACTCGTACGTTAGCAACTCCTCTACATCCCCTTCTTTCTTCTTGGTGATCAGAGTTATTTTAAATATTATCAGAGGCTCTACCACCACTACCTCATCATTAACTTAGATCATATTGCTCATCGCAGCTAAAGGAACGACTGAGTCCTTCTTGGATTGTTTCACTTCTGAGAAATTCATTCCAACAAAAGTGCTCATTGTGCGGGTTCCAATTTACAAGGCCTGGTAGCAGTTGACGTTACTTGCTCCATTTACTCCCGTTGAAAGTGACATCAAACAATTACGATCAGCAAAAGGCGGGTGATCAGCCAACCATTGAGCAAGCTTCCTTCTGTCTAGATCATCTCTGGTTATGCGTGATGCTCGAAACTCAACATGTTGTTCTCCTCTTGCAGTATGGACGACACAAAACATCTCAAGGGAACCACATATTGCTGTAGCTGTGCGTGCTCCCCCAACCCATTTCTCCAACACCGAATCACTAAAGCCTCGCCCACTTGTTATTTCTCCTCCACTCTTAATGTCACACGTGAGTGTCACCTCAATTGCCATGTCAGACCACACACCAGCCATTGGTGTTCCAGTTCTGTTGACGGTGAAGTATCCACGATTTATAAAATCCTGTTTAAGTTGAAGGTGGCGAGTTGTTAGTCCCAGCATGTGTTGTACATATAGGTGAGTACACTTTGCATAATGAAAATGCCCGCTGGCATGGAAGTAAGGTATCATCAGTTGTGCACATGTCATATGATCTTCCCAGTTACCAGTGTGCTGTGCTGCAATGAATGTTTTCATCAACACCACCATTTCAAAGTACTGGACCCACAAAGCTGTTGTTGGCCCTTTACCTTTGAGACGTGACAATTCATTGCTCAAATTCCACTGAATGCTGGCAACGAAGGTATTTGTGGAAATGTGTTGTGGAGTAATATCTACTGACGTCTGAAGTAACTGAACTACTTATTCTTTTTCATATGGTGTGATATATAAGTTTTCCAAAATGATCTGAGCTAAAGTGACACTTTTATACATTTTTGTTTGTTTTCTTACTTCCTCCTTTGTACTGCAAGTCTTCTTCTGTATATTATGAGATATACATTATGCGTACAGGTATACATAATTTATTATTTATATGGGTTATGAATACTGTACGTATCTAATTAAACAGAATGCAAAGTGATTAAGAGAGTTTCAGACCTTGGAAACGAAACTTGAGTGACGAGCATTTTACTAACAAAATGTTGAAAAGTACCCCAAAACTTCAAAACGCTCTAACTATTTACCTGGTGAAGATAAATTAGCACAACTATATACATTTTTGAAGGAAATCTTTCGCTCTACAACTTTCTCTAACACGAGCTTTATAAGAAACGGAAGTGGAAAGAGTTAGAAGAGGAAGTTTGACCGCTACCACTTTTTTTGAAAAATTTTCATATTCAATGGTTCATATCTCAAAAACGGTAACACTTGAGTAGAAATATAGAAATACCATTTGGAAAGGCATTTTATAAGCTTTAATTTTTGGATTTGACAATTTTCTGTGCGATGCACCGTTTTCGAGATAAACGCAAAAAAGTGACCTTTGTACCACCCCACCCCCCGCGTCGCCTGAAATCGAGGGGACTTTATTAGGCGTTGTTCAGGGGACCAACCCCTACACATTCCTGAAAAAATCTCAATCCCTTCATTTAATGCGAAATGAAAACCTAATTTGACTGGACTATAACATCCCCCTTTGAAAATTTCTGCGTATGCTGCTGCCATTGCCTACAATACACGGTCACCCCTATTATTGTTCCGTGGCACCATGAGTGCCCAGCGGTATGTTCATGAAATCCTGCAACCACATGTGTTGCCACTCATGCAACGGCTCCCAGGAGCCATTTTTCAACAAGACAATGCTCGGCCTCATACGGCAAGGGTGTCACAAGACTGTCTCCGCATTGTTACTACCCTTCCTTGACCTGCCCGATCCCCAGAATTGTCTCCAATCGAGCATATCTGGGATCATTTGGGACGACGAGTTGGGCATCCCACGAGTTTGAACGAACTAGAGGCAAGGTTACAGCAAATATGGAACGAAATGTCTCAAGACATCATTCAGAACTTGCATGACTCAATGCCCGATCGTATCGCATCGTGTATTCGCGCTAGAGGGGGTCCAACGGAGTATTAACTCCTCCGTTCTTTTGCCTTTTTCTCTGAAATAAATTATCCTTTTTCTTTGATTTTCTTATCATTTACTTATATCAAAGTAGTCATTACATATGTAAAATTTCATTTCATTTTGACGACTCATTCTTGGTGCGCTAATTTTTTTGTCTATGAGTGTATATACATAAACGTATTTACAGACTGATATTTCTCTACGGCGGCTAATGGTAGTTACGAAAAAATGGCCGTTTTGAGGGGTGACCGTAGAAAGGCATTGTTTTTATAACATTTCGCTCTCTCCTTTCAACAACGACATATCTCAGCAATCGGTGATTTTTAGATATGCTCTGAAAGAGTAGTATATCCTTGAAAGATCATCATATCTCACAGCTCAATATTCAGCCACTAGAGAACAGAATTAATATTTTTTAGTACATTTTATTCTACTTTTAAACTTTAAAATCACTCTCCTGAAAAATCACGTTTTGAAAGGAGTGTGTGATTTTCTCTATGGAATCTTTATTTGGTTCTGAGTTAAATTGGTCGTTTAGAGGGACGGCCGACTGAAGAAGTTTCGCTGTCTGTGTGTGTATGTGTATGTATGTATATATACTCGTATATATATATATATATATATATATATATATATATATATATATATATATATATATTTATTTATTTATTTATTTACACTCGTCAAAAGTAAAATTACAGCACCATGAAGGAATGCGCCTAGCGAAGTGAAAATAACAGGATCGGTAGATGTCAGAGACATATGCAAATGATTAAATGCGCGTGTGCATCTGGTCACATAATACCCAGTTTTAGGCTATAAAAGCCAGTAGCTGGCCTGCTCTTTATATGCTATCAATGACAGTTTATTGTTGTAACGGAACTTGAAGAAGAGTAGAAAGTGCCTCGGACACATCAGTGAGCTGAATACCAGCAGTTATCGTCTGTGGAACGAGAACGTATCCTGGAACTGGATTAGCTCGTCTTGTCCATGCGCGCAATTACCAGTCGTGTTGGACGAAACGTCAGTACAATTCAGCGATACGTGGCACGATGGACGCAGGACCATCTGAGAACACGGCAAAGAAGCAGTGGATCATCCAGGTGACCGTCAGATCGCACTGATAGGCAAATCCACCGAATGTTTCGTGGGGACCCGTTCGCCACAGCAATTCATTTTCAAACCTACCTACCATTGTCAGATGGGTCATCCGTCTCCCGCCAAACCATCCGTAACACGTTGCATGAGGCAAGGATGCGCGCACGGCGGCCAGCCACCGGGGTTCCTTCAACCACTCGACACAGGGCTGCCCGTCTGCCTTGGTGTCGACGTGATCGTTACTGGACGAACTAATGGTATCGGGTATTGTTTTCAGATGAATCCCGATTTTTGTGTGGAGGAATGATGGTCGTGGACATGTGTGGCTGCTTCGTGGAGAACGTTACATGCAAGCCCATATTGTCGAACGTCACACCGGCCGCACACCGGGCTTCATGGTTTGGGGTGACATTATGTTCGGACAGCGGACAACCCTTGTGCACATTACTGGCAGTTTAACATCGGCCCGGTGCGTAACACAAGTAGTTATGCCTTCGGTTCGGCTACATGTGCAGGCCACCCCCGGCACGTTATTCCAGCAGGACAATGTCCGGCCTCATGAAGCACGTCACACTATGAACTGCCTAAATTGAATTCACACCCTTCCCTGGCCGGCAGCCTCGCCCGACCTCTCTCGCATCGAGCATGTGTGGGATGCCATCGGACTTGCGGTACACAGCGCAATGTAGCCGCATACCGTAGATTAACTGAGAGCTTCAGTGGACTCGGCTCGGCAAGGAATATCTCAGGATATCATTAATAGCCTCATAGACAGTATGCCTCGACGTTTAGAGGCCTGTACAGCTGCCCCTGGTGGGCACATTAGATACTGAATAAACAGTTTAATTTTCCATATATTTGTTTGGTTCTTCAATCATCTGCATATGTGTCTTACCTCTACCGATCCTGTTATTTTCACATCGCTACGAGCATTCATGGTGTTGCAATTTCACTTTTGACGAGTACATATATGTATATACACATACATATATATATTTATATTAGGTTTATACTTTCCTTATACTGTTTATCTAACATACGTTTGAACTGTTACTCATAATCAGTAGTATCTTCCCTTCGAAATATCAACTCTGTGTCAAAATCTGAAATTTATACCTTCCAGCCACTGTCTCGCTAATGTTAATTTAATTTGAACTGCTTGCGTGTTTCCTAGATTTATTTATATCCCTAGTTCTTGAAATCAATATTTTCCGCATTTGATCCCTTAGTTAGTAGTAATTGCTAATACATTTTTGTTATTCTCTGAAATTATTGATCTTATGCGTTGCATTTTCTTGCAACTAGATATCTCAAGTGCATTGTATTTTAATGATTAGGGGTTATCCCCATGCAGAAAAAAGTATGATTTATTGCGCATAAATAATTAGTGTCTATTTTTTGATGCCATCATATATTCAAAAAATTCTGATGAAATGAAACTAAATTACACTTTGATAAATATCTTCCCACTGGAACAATGTTTATAAAATCAAAGAAGCATTAGAGGAATTTTTACAACTTCTAGTTATTATTAGGTACAAAACAGTTTTTATTAGGGAAACTAAAATTTATATTAAAATTTATTTTAAAAATGCTATTTATTTACACCGAGCAATTGTCGTAACCACTATATGCAAACTTAGAATATAAAAAGGCAGCTGAATATTTCTGCATTATTTTTATGAGGAAATGTTTTAAAAACTCGTTTTGAGATTTTAAATATGCACAGGGGTGTTAATATTTAAATTCAATTTTTTTACTTCCTCTGTATAACGTCGACAAGGCATTGATACAATACATGTTTTATTGGAAATTTGTGTGACTTAAGAAAAATTGGAAAAGCAAATCTGTGCGTCTTAACATGCTAAATATGGCACAACACCTTCAGTTGCTTAAGAAAAAAGTATTGCATGGGAATTTGTTATAAAACTAAATCACTGCAACACAATTTACACTGCTGTCCATCCAAAATGCAACACCAAGGAGAAAGCAGCCGAACGGCATGAAATTTTGCATCGTGCTTATACCGTGATGTAATATACAAATGATAACGATTGCAGCGCACGAGCTCATGGCATGGGTGACTGCAGCGCTCCTGACAAACTGTATATAAAAAGAGGAAAGATAACCGTTTTCAAGAACGTGCATTGTGCTCTCGATCACGTTCAAGAAAATGAATTGTGCTGCGAATTTTTTGTGTGTGCAGCTTCAGTATGTCTCGGAGAAGAACACGAGCATCATTCGACCGAGGTAGAATCGTTGCATACAGAGATTGCGGATTATCCTTCCAAGAAATCGGTCATCTTGCCGGAAGTAGCCAAGTCTCAGTAATGCGAATATAGAAACGGTGGATGCAGGGGGGAACGACTGACTGGCAAGAGCGATTGCAGCCGTCTGATCGCACCACTCCGCGTTAAGACAGGCGTATTGTACGCATGGCACTGATGGCGCGCAGTTCACATCCGCACCCATAGCACAACGAATATAGTCCTTAACACAACAATCGGTGTTCGCACGAACAATACGACGTTGTTTGCAGAACAGTGGACTGTCCGCTGGTGTCCATTGCTTCGCTTACCTTTAACATTAAACCACAGGCATTTGCGTTTGCAGTGGTGCACTATACGGCGGTGATGGAATTCCGAATTGCATGACATTGTGTTTTCGGAAGAAGCGCGCTTCTGCCTCCAACACCACGATGGTCAGATTAGAGTTTGGAGACACCGGGGAGAGAGGTTACTCAACTTTTCTCTTATGCATCGTTATACTGGTCCTGCACCCAGTTTTATGGTGTGGGGTGATATTGAATTCCACTCCCGCACTTCTCTAGTATGCATTACCGGTACACTTACCAGCCGGCGCTACATCTCTGAGGTTTTGCAGCTTGAAAAGTAAACCATAGAAATAAACAAAATTAAAATACAAGCATAGACTGCCAAATCACTATAACATAAAACATATCCTGCAAAGAAAACATTTTCAATAGAGGATAGCGCAGAAGCTTCATATCCCCATAATGAAAAAAACAAATAAATAATCCAACAGATATAGATAAAAATTATACTAAAAAATCCCAAGGCCCCGCTTCTTTGGCCAAATTGCTTCTTTGGGGAACTCGGGGCCTTGGGATGTCTTTTGGGCTTACCTGCATCCTATTCAGAAAGTTCCCCTTGAGGTAATTGACATGGTTAGGCCCCCTGATGACGTGACCTGTCGATTACCTCTGTCTTTTTATGGTTCAGTTCCGGCTCTTATGCAGAATCTTGCCGTTGGTGCGTGGATGCCCATAGTGCTTGATTTCTGTTTGTTTTTTGTCTTTTTTAGTATAATTTTTATCTATATCTGTTGGATTATTTATTTGTTTTGCAGCTTGTTCTCCTTCCTTACTTTCAGGGCTCGCCTGTGGCCACGTTTCAACAGCGACCACACGTTGCACGCATTCCTGAAGATTTCCTCTGAGACTACCCGATTGCATTGTTATCCTGGCCTGCCTGTTCTCCAGATCTATCGCCCATCGAGCATGTTTGGTAAATGATTGGACTTTCCTAGCCCGGAATGCCACACCCGCGGGTACAACAGAAGAACTTTTGCTACTTGTTGAGGCAGAATGGTCTGACATTCCTCAACACCTCATTCAAAGCCTCTTTCATTCAATGCCGCAGGGTGTCGCAGAGGTTATTGACAGACGTGGATGCAATACTCTTTACGGATTTTCACGTCTTTCTCACTTCAAATAAGGCTGTATTTCCGATCAATTTTCATTGATGCTATCTGTAATCTCTGGAATAAATTTGGCTTTGATATCTCTGGTGTTACATTTTGGATTGCCAGCAGTATTCTACGCAATGTATTGTTTACTGGATGTTGATTCTTGGTATTAGATATTTCGACGGATAAAGAAATACGCAGTGACCTGAATGTGTCTGAGGACCAAAATACCTTGCCAACTTGGCGATCTCATCTTTGCAAGTTTGGTAACCAAATTTATAGAAAAGAGAGTTCAACACTTCGGGGCATCAAGAATTATATCTGAATGGTTCTTTAAGGAAATGAGTAAAAAGGCATTTGTGACGCCACTAACGAAATCTATAAATACAATTTATCATCGTCAAGATCAGGAGTTTCTTTTTGTTGCAGGCATGGACTGAATAAAAGAAAAGAACACATCTTCTTAAATCCAGAAAAAAATTTAAACTAACAAATACTTTAGAACTAAATATTTTAGGTCTAATGCAGTTCTAGAAGCAATTTATTCTTAATGGTTTATTCAAAAGCACTGGTATAAAAAACTCTTCATTATAAATATAGAAAAAATAATTTTCCAAAAGAACTTCAGAAATTTCATGTGAGTGATATTGCTGAGAATTACATTTTTCCAAGTGATTGTTTGCAACTTGTTAAGAGTCAAGACGGAAACTTATTTTTATAACCATTTTTTTAAATGATTTTTTAACCATACGGAGAATCCTTTCAAAACCGTTACCTGACATCAAGAAATTTCAGTACTTAATACATTCCGAATAAACCAGCCAAACTTCAATGAACATTCGTCAGCTGACATTTCGTTAATACTATCCATTAATCCTGCCTAATAAATGACTGTTTGCGCAGGCTTACAATAAAGTTCATTATTTCAACACAACTATTTCATTCGGACTGAACTATTTCAAACAGCTCGAGCACATGCTCGACAAATTCAATAACTTTTCCCAGATGAATTGAATTTCCAAAATTCCAAACTGAAACAAAGTCCCGACAAAATTATCCCAAACATTTCTGCTCATTATGAGCTGTACACATGTCCACGATGCATACTTAATCATCGTGGTGTAGATATTCTGGTTAGCTGGACATTATGTTACACCGTACTCTCGTCGTCCGCCGGTGTGTCAGAGATGACACGTATGATGACGCGCTGGGGAAATTTCGCATTGCATGAACTTTGAATAGATATCGTTATATCCTGTGAGGGCATGTTTTAATGGGAGCTGTGTTACAGAATTGCTTTTTTCCCCCTTATACGCTTATAGCTGCATCAGATGAAGGAAAGTTTAACAGATGTGTTTGTATGTAGATATATATTGAACGCTCGTATAGAAGTTTGCAACTATTTATCCAGAGCAAATTAGAGGTAAATGATATTATTGAAAATTTAAAAAAAAATGAAAATTTACTTCTATATAGGAATGATACTCAGAGATAAAGGCTGCTGTGTACTAACCCTATTGGAATCGCTCACCTCAATGTTAAACCATGGAGAAAGTTTGTGCAAGGATTGCCGACTTGGATTGAAAGATTTTTTTTTAAATGTACTCCGTAATAAAGAAAGAAATTTTACACCTTGGCACATTTACATTTTTTTTAAATGAAAAAAAAATATTTGGAAATATAAATAATTCGGGAATAAAATTCTTATATCGTGTGTTTTAAACGCAGGTAAATTCCTTTGGTGCTCGAAATTTATAAAATTAATCCTAAACGAAGCTGCAGAAAAGTTTTGGCTATCTGAAAATACCATTTTTTCCTTTGATTATCAGCATTTATACAGCTGTAAATAGTAGACACGTTTTCTCCATAGGTTAACGTTGAGTTGAGCGAATCCAATAGGGTTAGTACACAGAAACCTTAAAACAAAGAACCAAACAAGTTAAATTATATAACAGGCTGATGAGAGAACAGGAAATCGTAAGATAACAGTATCATGTTTCATTATAACACATCTTCAGACTGCAAAATGCAATAAAAGCGCCTTTCTTGGGGCGAAGAGGGAGGAGGGGAGGGCACAAATCTGTATAAGTTTGCATTTAAAATGATAATCCGAGGTTTATTAAATTTATATCAAGAGAAATATCATAAAAAATCCTTTAAAATGAAATCCTTTCGAATCTTTACTTTCATTTTCTGATTTATGGTGAATTTTTAAAGATTAATTTTTAGAATTTATTAAATGCTGATCACGTTTCTTTTCTCTTTGTGATACTTTAAATTAATTTTGCGTCACGTGCATAACTAAGAAATAAATTGACAAAATAATATTAAAATACGGTAAAATATAAAATTTAACCACTAGACCACTTGAGATCGAAGTTTTTTACGAATTTAATTCAAATTAGTATGTTTTATGGATATTAAACATGCAAATTTAATTGCATAGATTGACCGTTGTATTTAATTTGAATATTTCCTTCTACATTATTTTGTCTATAAAAATATCCGTTACGATTTTTTATAAATATATTTTTTTTTACCTTAATTGCATACATTGACCGTTGTATTTAATTTTAATGTACTCCGTAGCGAAGCACTGGAGTACAAATATATACACCCCCAGAGTACTGTACTGTATCTGTCTTATTTTCAGAAAATGAAACGAACTCAAGACGCAAGGGCTTACACAACAGGGGGACTTACGATGCCGACATAAGAAGAGGACTAATGGCGCCAATACAAGATTGGAACTTTTTTTTGATGAGATTTGACATAAAATGAAGTATCAAATAGTTAGCCGGTATCTTTTTCAGCTGTCTATCCGAGCGAAGGATTCTCACTGAAATCTTAAACCCCTTTATTTTTGTTATGTGCCATGAATAAAAACTTATAATACTTATAAAACTAATAAAGTTTTATAATCTTGAATTGGATGTATTCCTCATTACATCGGTACGCTACCTTTTATCTAAATTTCTTCGGTAACTTTAAGCGTCTAGAACAGGGATTCCCAACGGCGTCCAGGTGGTCCCTTGGAGGTCGATGGAAGTTTAAAAAGGGTCTACAGTATTCCAGGGATCTATTGTGGGTCGATGATAACTTTTTCTGCTTTAAAATTTAATTTAAATTTTAAGGAATGTAATGTGATTTGCATAGGGCGGAGTGATCCACGCATTCTAAAATTGTTTAGTAAGATACGTACAATATACGTTATGTTAGTTATTGTGATTATATGATAAAAATTTTCAGGACAAATTGTAAAAAAGTGTGTCAATTCATCAAGGACAACCACCACATTAATTGAAATCAAACTTTTGTGCAGATACAAGATGTGTTTCTGAAATCTTTTTTTATATTTGTAAAATTAAAAATTAAAATAGTACAAAAATAATAAAACATAAACCTAATGATCCACTTTTTCTAATTTTTTGTTCCTATTCTTAGTCAAATTGCTATCTTTACGTATTTTATGTGCAATTATTAGTACCGGGTGGGCAAAAAGTACGCAGACACTTTAAAAATTGATAAAAACCGGAAAAATAACCAAAATAAATAGAGGTTTGGAGGTTTAGCATCGCGAGGTCACGGGATTTTTTTTTAAGACAGGAAATAAATAACTCAAAAAACAGCCGACAGGTGGCGTTGACGTACACGAGACAAAGATAAGGTACGCAAAGAACGAAAAGAATGCTTCTAAATCGTTTATTACAGCAGTAGGTGTTCCACATGACCCCCACCACAGGGGATAAGGCATTGCAGGTTAGTCACAAATCCAGCAACGGCAGAGTGCAGCAGGTCCGGATGTATACATGACACCTCATTTGCATATTTCCAGAGAATTCAATCGTACCAGCGCCATCTATCGGCTGTTTTTTTAGTTTTTTTCCTGTCTTAAAAAAATCCCGTGACATAGCGATGCTAACCCTGCAAACCTTTTTTTATATTGGTTATTTTTCCGGTTTTTATGAATTTTTAAAATTTCTACGGACTTTTTTGCCCACTCGGTATTATAATTATGTTTTATGCTGTATATTAAAGAGAATAATGTGAGGGGGTCGATGAAGTAAATCATTCTTTCAAAAGGGGTCGATGTAGAAAAAAGATTGAGAATCCCTGGTCTAGAAGAATAGAAATGAATGATAACTTTACTTAGAGATCAAATGGGGATTTTATTATGGAACGGTGTTTCTGTCATCTGTGATAAGGCGAGAAGTAAATGAAGACAAGTTTGTCTATCTAACGTCCAGACGCTGCAAGAAGAATATGAATAATAGCAGAATTGTTAAATATTTTAAGGATTTTTTGGTTTCTAAATTTTATAGCTTTATATTTTGGGTGAGTATACTGACAAAAAACGTAAACAAGTCTGGTTTTCTCATATCCTAAATGAATTTAGACTAAGCAAACAAATTATATGATACCATTGCAATTTTAAAGATATTTTTATCCGTAGAAATGCCAAAACTTTCCCCTTATCAAGGACCCTCAAGCATAACAAAGACAAATATGAACATCTCACATGCCAGTTTACACAATGAATAGTTGTTGACTGTTTTTGAAAAGTTGAATTTTTTAGGCAGTTTTTGGTTTTAAAAATTTACATCTCTTTATGCTAGGCGAAGATCTTGCAGATGATAAAAGCTGATATGAATATCTCTTATTTTATATTATCCAGAAAAATTGAAATGAATGACGATTTTGCGGGACTGAATATTTAAGCTCATTTTATTTAAATAATCCCCTGCCTTTTTTTCATCTTTTCGGGATAATCTTAACAGATTACTGTGTAAAGTCGAAATATCTCCAGTGTCCATCAATAAAAATACATATACGAGTGACTAGTGGCAGATCATTAATTTTTCATTAAATTTATTTTTATGCTTGACGTAAATTCAGGTATATTAGAAAGATTAATTTTATTACCTCAATTTCCGTTGCTGAATGAAACGATAATTGAGATAATCAATTGCAAATATTCAGTTAAATTCTAAATAAATATTTTTCCAATCTGGATTTCTTTAGAAGTTCTTCCTCTCCAAGATTTACTTCATCTTATATTCGGAGAAAGTCTTAGGAAATGAAAAATATTATTCGGAATACTAACCAGCAAGTCTCCGAGTATAGGAGTGAATACTAGAATAGTTCATTAAGTACTTTTCATTTAAAGAAATACTGGTTTTTAACGCTGTGCAAGGATGTGAGCCGTTAACAAATATTGAAGTAGCTCAACAATTTAATCTAGAAAAATATAAAAAATAGTGTTGGATCACTGAATGTTTTGTAAGGATTTTGGGCTTCAAAAATTATGCATTATATAATATATATTAATATATAATATTTATTATATAATTGTGTATTATATATAATTGTATAATATCTCAACTGTGTAATCTAGAAAAATTAAAGAAAATAGTGTTGGATCATTGAATGTTTGTTATAGATTTTTGGCTTCAAAAATTTGTCTTTAACGAAAATGATAGATAGCTATTAAGTAAAGTACCACTTCAGTTTCGAAATATTTTTTACTAAAGAATCAAAAATGCAATTTATGGCTTTCAAGGTATTTTATTGTACATTAAATGATTATATATATTCTGTGGAAGTAGGAATAGAAAATAAGATTATTAATGACTTATACTATGAATAAAAATTCAGAATTTTTGTATTCTATCGGTCAAAATAAAATAAAACTTTTATGTTTTCAATAATTTGATTTAACTTTTTAATGGTGATGTATAAAGAATGTATATCAAAATGATAGAAAATATAAGTCCCTAACATTTCAGGCTTATTTCAGGCTTATTTCAGGCCTTCTCAAACAATACTGAAACAAAAAAAATATAGCATTTGTTTTCACGAAAACCATAGTACGTACAGAAAACTAAACTTAAAATAATTAAAATGGTTTAAAGGGTTTAGTTTTAGATATATGAAAACTAAAACTAAACTACTTATCATTCATTCTTTACTTTACTTAAGTACGGATATTTACATTTTGTTCACCATTTCCATCTGTTGTATAAAAGTTTTTATATTAAAATTGCCATTTTGGATTAACCATTGCCATTTTAAGATTGCCATTTTAAGATTTACATTTTGGCAGGCCATCTGTGCTGTGTAGGTATTTACCCAGAGCCATACTGCCAGCCTTGTTTGCTGAGAGAAGTAATGGACAGCAACCACCTGCAGAAATGCCCTGCACTCACCTGCTCCACTATCCGTGCTAAATATTGGGTGGGGTGGGGTGGGGGTGGGGGCAGAAGTCGAATGGGCCGAGAACCTACTCCATGTTATATTCAATTCTTTGTATGTATTTTTGTATTTTTGCCTGCCATTGGAAATTTTAAAAAAAGCATTGAAATGACCTATCAGACATTTGGAAACTTTACAAAATATTTATGTTCCTCACCATTCTGTTAAACATTTAAGTAGTGAATTAATTCTTAGGGACTCTGGAATTAACCGTTTTGGGTGATTATACATTCAATTATTTAAAACGCTAAAAATTTAAATATTTTCTAGGTGATAATTGCAGGATATGTTTGTTATGTGTCGCAGGAAGCTAGCTATCTTGTATGTTAAATTATCAAATTAGTCGTGATTTAATGATTAATAATCTAATTAGTTGTGATTTAATACATGAAGATTCTTGAATTAACCATTTTGAATTATTATGAATTTATTTACTTTGTTCAAAACATACATGACATAAACATACTTGAGTCGATAATTCCAGGAACAGGATTACTTTGATATGTGTCGCAGGAGAATTGCTCTTATGTGTCTCGCAGGAGGATTGCTTTCATGTGTACCAAATTACGATACTTTGGGTCCTTTATTATACTTACAAACCTTTTATTACTTAATGCTATCATTTTCTTACATATTTTGCAGCCAAATTTAACATTGATTTTCACTTAAATATTTTATACCGTGAATGATTAGATAATTTTAACCTATAAATTTCCATGTAGTTTACAATGCATAAACAGCACAGATTATTATAATTTCCTTTTTTGTAGAAGGCATTAGGTAAGAGTAATTAAGGCCAACAAGTGTCAGGTATCCCAGATTAGTTAAACACACGTGTTTTAGCTCAATTAGGTTTCAGAATATTAATGGCAATTTTCCGTTATATATCTGTTATATTCTTCGTCTTTCAAAGCGATTTTGTTCATTTTATGATTATTTAAGTTTTTCCTCCCAATTTATTTGTGTTTCGATTAATAAAAAATAATTACTAAGCCCAATTTTCAAAAATTTATTTGTATATTTAAGCCCTCCATATAATTTATATAATTATAAATATATATGATTATAAAATTATCAAAAAGTTAAAAAGAAAGTTTAAAGCTTCATAGACTTGGGAAACAATTAAAGTAATTTCATTCATAACTTTCAGTTTTATTTTATTTTAAATATAATTAAATAAAGTTATAATACTTATAATTAAGTATAATACTTAAAAGTTATAACAATGAGCAAACACGGCCTTGCATTTAGAACTATGTAGTCCAAATTAAATAAATGTTAATGTTTTAATTCAACTTGAAGTTTGAAAATGTATAGAAATGTTCCACAATACATTTCCTATATATCTCGTTTTTCAAGATGATTTTGTTTACTTTCTGGAGATTTTTCTTGGCAATTTATTTGTCTTTCAGTTTAAAGGGTCCAAAACTGAATCAACTGAGGCTAATTTCCAAAATCTGATTTCTCTAAATTTATTTTATCCTTAAAATTTCTGCAATTGTAAATATATATCTTCATAAAAATTTGTTTTATTTTAAACAGGAAAAAAAAATGATAGGTATCATAGACATAGCATGTAAAATAATTTTATAAAAACCGTAATTAAACCGACGTCTCCAGACATCGATGATGGTAATCCATCCCACGATGTGGCTCTAAGTTGTTATCAGTGATATTCCTCACATATTCTCTCTTACCCATTCTTTAAAGGTGAAAAATATCGGATGGAACAGCTTCCCCAACTGATTTACAAATTTTTTTCTCCTTGAACATTTTGTAACATTGTTATACTCTAACAGTAAGACATTTATTAGAGTTATAATTATTTAATATTTTCGTAACATTTAAAAAGATTGTTATTATTATTTTTTTTATTTTAAATGATTATGTCTTACTTGGATTCCAATATGCTTCCGTTTTAAAACATATTCCCATTTTTTTTTTATAAATCTTGTAATATCTCGGTATTACAAAAAAATATTGTCATAACGCTGACATATGTCACACAACGGGAATGTCAGATAGGAACCTCTGTCAGATTCTGTCAAGATGTGCCTATGACATTCAAGACTATCTAGTTTAATCAGAGGAGCATTTTACAATCATCGAAAAAAATTCAAAGGAATGTTTGCTTTAAAATGCATTTGTAATTTAATGCTGTTCAATTAAAGAAACCGGAAATGTGATTTATTACGCAGAGGGTTCATTTAGTATTATTTATAGACTTGTAGGAGAAAAGCAAGTTTAGATTCAGTTTTCTTTAGAATTACCAAACCATTTTCCTTTCAGCAAATTAATAAAACTATTTATCATCTTATTCAGATAAAAGACCGATGGGAAAAAAAGATGATTTAAAAAAATTGTGTGCGTCACCGAAAAAAGAAAGATTCTGGAGAACGATCAATAAAATCAATTACTTTTTTTCCTTTAAAACTGGTCTTTGTTATCGAGTAATATTCTGCATTTTTTTTACTTTTTCCGTAATCTATTTCAAGAAACTATAATGAGAATGCTATATTTTCGATAAAAAAGTGTAATGTTAGATTATTTTGTATTCTATGGACACAGCTCTTTTGTCACAGTATATTTGCTTTTGTTTCATAGATTTCCATTTATTTAATCTTTAAACAATGTTTTTCGCTTTAGTCTTTTGTACTGGTGATAAAAATATCATACTAATTTTTTTTTAATAGTGACAAAAACTAAATATGTAATTTTGAAATATTTAAAATAACACCATCTTAAGTAAAACGTGTCCTTTTAATTATACGCTGATATAATGCATTACTGTCAGACATTGTATATTGTATCATTATAAGGTATGAATTAGTGTAATAAGCCTCCTAAATTTCGCGAAAAAAAATAAAAACGATATATTTGGATTTAGCGTAATAATTTCTGCAATTTTTTTTAAAAGTATTTTTTTGTGAAAAGTATTCGATAATAAAAAACTATTTGCAATTTCATAGAGATATTATTTTTTTTTCTTTCTACACTGTTCAAATTCCTGCTGTCCAAAAGATAAAAGCTAGATTTAAAAAAATAAAAAAACAATGAATTCAGTTCCAGAATATGGTATATAACAAGTCCTTGTGAAGTCAGCTGCTAGCAAATGAAGTAAGAATTGTGGATATCTTATGCACTACTGTTCAAATAAATAAAAATTTTCTCAACTATATTTTGCTGGCGTATTTAACTAAAGCAGTAGCTGTTTAGTGACACTAGGAAAAAGGCATATTTAAAACATATGCTGATAATTAACCGTACGTGTTGTACAGCCTAAATCTGCTGTAGTTAGACGGATTTCTGTTACAGAAACCAACAGCTCCAAGGGTATGTTACTCAGTGGCGTGTCTTTTTTGTCATGTCTGCTTCGGAGAGCGTCATCACAGGGCGATTGTTTTGGGGGCATCACGTGCTCTGTCATTCGCCCTCTCTTGCAGATTCTTAAGGTTTGACCATATTGCTTCCGTAGTGGAGCGTCAGTGTTAAGAATCTTAACAAATCACAGAGCTATACTCAATGACCACGTGGTGTATAATATCAGTCATAGGTCGTGTAACCAAAAACGTTACACAATGCTCCGGAAGCAGTGTGATCAAGGTCTTATAGTGCGATTCGTTCTCTGGAAGACTTTTTTGGTTAATCGGTATTCTGGTGATCGAGCATTGCTCCTAAAAACAATGAGTGGGAACATAGTTCATAGAAACTGTAAGCGTAAGCTTAGCGTCGTCCCACCTTGAAGGCATCCAACTCAGAGTTTATGAAGACTGGCCGCCGCGAGGGAGCACATCCCAAGCTCCGACACTCAGCACATATGCAACTTTACCGAGTCGCTCCAACTGGCCAACCGCCTGCAGAACGACTTTTTCGCTACTTCACATCACAACACAGACTTTATTAAAAAATACATACAGCAAACATAAACATACATCGAAAATAGTTTCTATGGCAATTGGACGTGTTCGTCCATAAGCCTTTTAACGATTTTGTTTACTACTTTGCCAAAGTAGTAATCGTTATATAGTTTGTACTTAGTCCATTGACTTGCATTCCCTGGCAGGTCGGCACGCAAGTCAGCAAAGTTTCTGCAATCGAATAGACAGTGCTCGACTGTCTGGATCTCGCCACAACTGCAGCTGTCCGACTTCCCGAAGAATTTGGCCTGATACTGGCCAAAGCTGCCGTGCCCAGTGATCGCCTGGTTCCTCAGGAAGTCACATTGGACTCTATCCAAACTGACTTTTTGGAATATCTCCTGCGTCCGCCTGCCTTTGGTGGACTCATTCCACCTTTCTTGCCATGATTTTAAGGCATCTTTCATAAGAATGCCTTTAAGCTGGTTCTTAGTCAGCTTATAGTCGTTATTGATGGTGGGAAGCTGAGTCGCACTTTTGGCGATCTCATCCACCTCTTCGTTGTTACTGTTACCGGCATGGGCTTTCACCCAGTGCCAGGTAATATATAAGCCGTTTATAGTGATACTCCTTTTTAGGTTTTCCACCAGCCGACATTTAAAGCTCTTTGCTCTGAGCGCCTGTAGTGCGCTCATGGAATCCGTGAAGACGTCGAACTCATCGGTTCGCGACCTTATTGCATCCTCAATCACCATCTCTATCGCTCTTAACTCAGCCTGATAAGAGGAGCTGTGATCTGAGTTCCTCTCCTTTAGATCATAGAGCCTTACATTGTTGTCATACTTGACAACTCCTGATCCGACTCTGCCTTCCATCTTAGAGCCGTCTGTGTAGTACTGCGTACTACACCCTGGCTCCAGATTGGTCGACCAGTCAATGCTGCTGATATCCTTGATGGAATGGATATCGAAGTTTCTCACTTCGCAGCTTTCCCCATCGAGCTTAAGACCGTTAAGGTCGTACGCTCCATTCTCATTATGGATCAGGTGAATTGTCCTCTCCATTTTGGCTCTGATGTCCAGAGGCAAACACCCCGCCAGGACGGCGAGTGTGTCCGTAGCTACTGTTTTGTAGCACTTTGTCAAGAGCAGCAGAAACGGTCTTTGGATCTGCAAAAGCTTGTCATTGAGTCTCCTTGTGGTGTTGTACCACGACGGCACTCCGTAAAGCAAGATCTTTTCAACGACTAGACTTCATAGAAACTGTAAAGCGTGATTCTCCAAACTGTATTTCCTTTTCAGTTTTTCCCTTCTGTTTGGTTTATTTTAAAACAAGAAATTTAAATGAAACGTCGCAGTTTCTGTCATTCATCTCTTTTCCCACTGCATTATTTTTTTGGCATAAAACATGAGTTTACGGGCCTAAAATTCGAGCCATATTAAAAATCTCACATGTCAGACTTGTATGACAGAAATTATTGGCTTGCCTAAGGTTATGGACCAAGCTCCCGATTATATATCTGACTCCTAGTAACCACCAGAAAATCGACAATAAATATCTCCAGCAATAGTAAACATGCCCACGACTCGTATTACCGCAAGTACAAGGTCGTGTAAACCAAGGGTGTCCAATCTTTTAGCTTCTTTGGGCTACATTGAAAGAAAACAAATTGTTTTGGGCCGCACAAATATATACCTAACATTAAAAATAGTTGATGAATAAGAAAAGTATAATATATAGTTATCACATTTATTTCATTATAAATTTTATTAAATATATCTATAGGAGTCATAAAATTAATTGTGATATTTGGCATTGAATTTGAGAAACTAATGCATCGATACCTCGGTCGATTGATGCAGTCTCAATTCTCAGGGAGTTCTAAAGATGTTCATTCGATATTTTGGTTCTAATTTGACTCTTAGTGTGCTTCACTCTTGTGCACACTAATTTTAATATCATTAGAAATATGAAGTACTAAATCTGTAAAAACTTCACATTTCATTTTTGTAATGAAATTAATATACAGAAATTACATACGGAATTTTGTATAGAATTAAAGATATTTCAAATGATGTATTGTCGATTTGTTGCCTGAACAAAGCGGGATCTGTAATGACTACCTGCCATCATCGCCTAGGTGGGCTATTGATATTTTTTTTCGCTTTGAGCTCTCTTTCTGGCCCGCAATAATACTTGCTTACATACGACCACAGACAGCGGGTTCACATACGACCACATACGACCCGCCACATACGTCCCGCAGACCGCGGGTTCGACACCCCTGGTGTAAACAAAACGTTACACAATGCTCCGGAAGCATTAGGTTGCGGAATTCTTTATAGATGTTATTTCGCAATAAATGACCAGAACATTCGAAGTACATTATATTCAAGTTACACGTCATAATTGCATCGAATATGTTGGGGGAATTGCAAGATTATACCAAGATATACAATGGCGGTGTGTAAATGGTAACTACAGGAAAACCTATGAGGAAGTATTTCACAAGTGGAATAATTAATTTCACGCGTACTCAGAATGAAGTTTGTTATTTGCTTGGAAAGGGTGTAAAACTGACAAACAATATAAATCCAACGTTTTCTAAGAAATGGCGTTTTTATTTTACTTAATCCGTTCACAAGCATAGTCACGTATCTGTGCGTGTTCTTTTTAATTATATTTTAGTAATTGTGCAATGTGGCTCCGATGTAGTCATTCTTTAATTAACAGAGACTTGTAGGAAAATTCGCATCACATTTAGAAAATTTTAAACTGGTTGATTAGGATTCTTTCTTTAAAGAAATGTGAAATCAATGAGGTTTCGATCTGATTAGGGTTCCGTGCTGTGAGACAGGTTAAGTTCAGTAATTTCATTTGACTAACAAAAGATTAATAAGGCAATTTCTGTAAACCTAATATTGGTTGAAAATCCCATTAACATAATGTATCATTCTAGATAAAAAGGATCTTAATTATTTAAAAACTGTACAGTAGCTCTTAACGCTCCTTTTTTTAACTTTACTTCATTATTTCCATCTTATAGAAATTATGTTAATTTTCAAACTGTCACAAATGAAATTTTGTTAAACGCTTTAGTAAAAATTTCTATAAATAAATTATTTAAGTTCCATACTGCTAAATTTAAGGAACTTCATTTTTTACGACCCTCATCATATTTTCCTTACAATATGTATTTAAAATATTTCCACATCCAAAGCTATAATATTTTTTCTCTAAAACGTAATAGAATTTAACTAATTACAATGCCTTTTAAAATTATGCAACTGTTCACAAAACAAACTCCGTTTAAAAGCAGAGATTGTAACAAGGGTAAAAAAAAATTACCCACTATTAAATGCACGAGTAACTCCTACTGAGAAAAAGGATATTAGACAAAATATTATGGAGGTAATTAGAAGAAATTTCTTTAAAAGTTACCCTTATCAGGGAGGTAAATATTCCTGCCCAGATGTCGAGCGTAGGAATTAAACATAAATTATATATTTGACTCCCTTTTATCTTAATCTAATTTAACGGACCCAAAAGATGAATGAAACTACAGATAAGCTGATAGTTTTGAGCCGTATTTTAACTCAAAATTTGAGAGGAATCTATTCCCTTGAAAAGACTGTTCAGCAAGCCACATTCTGTGCTTCCATAATGTTATGGAGTCTATTGTTCATTTATAGAGTTTATTATTCATTTATAGAGTTTATTGTTGCTACCTATTCTTCTCAACAGAATCAAAATTTAATTAAGAGCTAGACCAATGGAAAAATTACCAAAACTTATAGTAGCATAGAATCCTCATCGAATTAAACAATTTCTTTTTCAGAATCAATAATCATTTATTTTATGTTAAATTGAATTTTGGGGACTGATAATTACATTTTAGCGGCGTTTAGCTGTAAATGTTCGAAGGTTAAAGGAATGAATGTGTAAAAGGAGACTAAAAGAACGGTTTTACATTATTTTGGAGAATGACGTATACGAGTGGAATAATTCGTTGCAGGGTCGGATTTAATTCCGAGAGTGTTTTGCCTCTGATAAAACACAAAAGCTTTGCATATAAATTTGGTCTCGTAATTTTAGGCTAGTTGACATAAGAGATTCTGTACTTAGTTACACAATACACAGATTTTGTAATTATTTGGGGAGCAAGTTTAAAAAAAAATGCTAAAATTATTCAGAAATATACCTTTTAAGGATTTTAGAACAGTTTGTTTAAGTAGGGAAAATGTTTCAGTATTCATTGTTTCAGTAGGAAAAATTTATATCAAACATCCTTAAATATTTATGTAAAGCTGTTGTAATACTGTTTTTAGTGAATTCTTCATAATGTATCTCCTTTATTTTTTTATCTTCACAGTATTTTATCAGAATTATCATGATTTTTTTTTGCAATTTTTCTTGCCTTTAAAATATTTAAAAGGAAATTAAATACAAATTATTGCCCTGTGATCTTGTAATCTGTTAGTGAAAAATTAGTCATGTTATACTCTTGATTTTTGTTAATAACTGTGTTAGTATAAAATACTATTGGATCAATTCCAAAATAAGTTTACTTCGTGATTTAAAATTTCTTAGGAACTTAATAGCTTTAGTTCACTAACTACATCAAAACGACCCTTTGCACAAGTCTTTTATTACATTCCCAAGGAACTGAAAGCACTTTTAAGATTCTTATCTTACTTATCTAATTAGTGTTTTTCAAAAATGATGTTCTAGAATAAAATGTAACTAACGTTTCCTCCTATAACTTTTTCTCAAACTTAGTGAAACATCCGTTTCAATTTTTTTTATTTTCATTACATTACATTGCATCACATTACATCTTAATACGTGAGTTCGTGCGAAAGCACTGATTTCACGGTGTCTTCTAAAAAAATTAAAAGCAAGAATTATAAAAAAATGATTTGAAAACACATTTTCAATATTCAGTGGACCTTTACATTTTGGCCAAAAACGTATGATAAAAGTTCACTCCAGTGCAGTGGAACAAGATCGGCTCTAACGTTTCCACCTCCACCTCACAAATAAGACATTTGCCTGAATCCTCGAGGTGAATGCAGTTCAGATAGGCTTGGCTAACAATGTGGCCGACTCTAGCCCTGGCTGTAAATGTAGCAACCTCTCTAGAAACGTTTTTGAAGCACGTGATGTCGTTTGGTTCTTTTGGAAAGCGAAAGACATAACGACTATTACCAGTGTTTTTCCAGGAAGAACACCAAACATCTCTAGCTTCCATCTTGGCATTACTTAAGGCTGCAGTGAATTAACGTTATTGGATTTGCTCACCTCACTGCTAACCTGTGGAGAAAATGTGTCTACTACTGACAGCTACATAAATGCTGATAATCTAATAAAAAAGGTATTTTCAGATAGCTGAAACTTTTCTGCACCGAGCAACAGGATACATTTTATTAATTTTTTCCACCGAAGGAATTTATGAGCGTTTAAAACATACTATACCAGATATTTTTACCCGAATAATATAAATTTTATTATACTATTATTTGCATTTTGTTTTCAAAACGAAAAATGCCCCAAGATGTAAAAATTTCGGCAATCCTTGGGAAACCTTGGAGCAATCCTTGGGGGTCTTCATAGGTTATCATCGAGGTGAGTGAATCCAATAGTGTTACACAGCAGCCTGAAATTCAGTAGAACGTCTCTTATAACAAGAATACGAAAAAAGTAATCGTTAGATTTGTCCTGCTGAAGTATTTGCAGAGCCACCAATCAATAGGTTAAAATATAAATTGCTGTATCTCTCAATGAGAGACAACAAACCAAAGTAGCACTGAGTGCCAATAATTCGGCATCCAAACTTGAACATGGAGAGGAAGGCACAATAAATGTCTCATTCAGATCTTCAGTATTTTAACTCAAAATTTGCGAGGAATCTATTCCCTTGAAAAGACTGTTCACCAAACCACATTCTGTGCTTCCATAATGTTATGGAGTTTATTGTTCATTTATAGAGTTTATTATTCATTTATAGAGTTTATTGTTGCTACCTATTCTTCTCAACAGAATCAAAATTTAATTAAGAGCTAGACCAATGGAAAAATTACCAAAACTTATAGTAGCATAGAATCCTCATCGAATTAAACAATTTTTTTTTTCAGAATCAATAATCATTTATTTTATGTTAAATTGAATTTTGGGGACTAATAATTACATTTTAGCGGCGTTTAGCTGTAAATGTTCGAAGGTTAAAGGAATGAATGTGTAAAAGGAGACTAAAAGAACGGTTTTACATTATTTTGGAGAATGATACGTATTTCGTATACGAGTGGAATAATTCGTTGCAGGGTCGGATTTAATTCCGAGAGTGTTTTGCCTCTGATAAAACCCAAAAGCTTTGTATATAAATTTGGTCTCGTGATTTTAGGCTAGTTGACATAAGAGATTCTGTACTTAGTTACACAATACACAGATTTTGCAATTATTTGGGGAGCAAGTTTTTAAAAAAAATGCTAAAATTATTCAGAAATATACCTTTTAAGGACTTTAGAAGAGTTTGTTTAAGTAGGGAAAATGTTTCAGTATTCATTGTTTCAGGAGGAAAAATTTATATCAAACATCCTTAAATATTTATGTAAAACTGTTGTAATACTATTTTTAGTGAATTCTTCATAATGTATCTCCTTTATTTTTTTATTTTTTAAACCTTGGGCAATCCTTGGGTGTCTTCATAGGTTATAATTGAGGTGAGTGAATCCAATAGTGTTAGTATACAGCAGCCTGAAATTCAGTAGAACGTCTCTGATACCAAGAATACGAAAAAAGTAATCGTTAGATTTGTCCTGCTGAAGTATTTGCAGAGCCAGCAAGAAATAGGTTAAAATATAAATTGCTGTATTTCTCAATGAGAGACAACAAACCAAAGTAGCAGCACTGAGTGGCAATAATTCGGCATCCAAACTTGAACACGGAGAGGAAGGTACAATAAATGTCTCATTCAGATCTTCAGTAAAGAATTTGTTTTTTAATTTTAATGTATTTATTATTATATCACGTAAGCATTTTGAGTGCAATAGATTTTGTATACGTTCAAAATTCAACAGATTTAAAAGCAGCATGAAATCCCCAGTCCAATACAGAAAATTTCAAGTAAAATAACCATTAAAAGTATAATCATTCCAAGAATCCTTCTAATTTAAATAATATACTAATTTAGTGTAATTATTAAAAGTTCTATTTCTAAAATAAGGTACTATATAAAAGCAACACGAGTTATTATTTATGTAGAAGTATTAAGTAGCGCTTTGAAATCTTCTTCAAAAGGTTAAATTAAAAAGTATTTAAAATAAATAAAAGACAAGAGTATATATTTGCTTTTTGCTTTTCATCGTTCGTCTAAAAAAATTATTAGTTTTTCTAAGATAATTAATGCAAATTATTTATTTACGCGTATAAATTTTGTTGGGAAATGCAATTTTCTCAAGAACCAGCCTTAATTTTATAGAAGTTAAATCTAAAATATTTTATTTTCCTTTCCAGCGAAAGTGCTTCCTTTTCAAATATTTTCACCGAAAAACTTTATTTTGATTCAGCTTTTCGGAAAATTTAATTTAATACGTTCATTCATCTAAGAATATTGCTATATTTAAATATAACATAGTAAATCATTTAAAAAGATAATTATATTTAATATGTGTACCGCAATTTTCTTCGGAAGCTTTAATAAATCCCTTTAAGCTAAGTAATATTTATTATGCCTTTTTCGAAGCATATTTGTTATAAAATATGTATCATGTTTTAGATACTTATGGAACGTATGAATCTGCTTTTTGCATTTTGTTTTCTGTGGGATTTATCTTTTGAATCTATTACAATGTTTAAACATATTCCTTTTTTTCTTTCTGTTGAATTTAAGAGTTATCTATCTAATTCGCACATCAGCTTGAAAGTCGGTAATTGGACTATATATAGAAAATTACTTGCATAAAACTTGTTTAATACTTAGAACACGAACACAAGATTTATTCAAATCCAAAAAAAAACAAGGAAACTAAGATTAGCAACCAGTTTCGAACTGAGGGATTTATCTTACCATAATATCAGGGAATATTAAGCACGGGACGATCATTAAACTCTTTGATAAAATAAGGGTGAAACAACAGAATTTTCTAGAAGATATGCAGGGCATTTGGAGGAAAAAGCAGATATATGAAAGGAGTTAGTCTGTCAGGGAAACGAGGGATAAAATTTATGAGATTAACCCATTGGAAAGGGAAATACAGGTGCGGCAGAATGGACGTTCATATTTCTGAAGGTCACTGGTAAGTGAGTGGCGGGGATAGGAAGTCGCGAGAGGTGGCAACACTTCCGGCTGATTTTCTAGTTATCAGTACACACCATGAGTTGGTCCGGTGAACATCGCGGTTTCGTTATCGAGGCAGTATTTAAAAACAACTATTCTGTAATCACGACACAGAGACCATTTAGGGTTATATGCAACTGATGCCGTCTCTGATCAAAAAACAATCATTTGATGGGTTTCAAACGCATTACGAACAAGTGGCTCTGCATTACCAAGGAAACCGGGTGGTCATCCTCGGAACATTAGGACACCTGCAACGAGTCCGTGAGTCCTTATTCGTTGGGAAGTTGCCGCCGTTCCCACACAGATGACAAACAGATTGATGGAAAACTTGAGGAACGGGTGCGGTAGTTCATCGCACCTTGCGCACCTTGGCAGACATAGGCAAACGGCAGTATCAGGACTTTGTCAAGAATGTGCTTGATGAGTGCATCCTTTACATACATGATCCAATCAAGAAGAATGCTTTTGCACTCTTCAAGGGACCAAAGCATAAAGCAACATCTCATCAAGGGAATAAGCTGAAAGTGCTTCAGAACAATGTGGAACTATCTAGCCAACTATATATATATATATCTATGCAGAACTGGGAATCCGATTTGGATGGGTTTTTTGTGTATGAGATACAGTCATTTCCTCCTTCCATTTCAGACTTTGGTAAGCTTCATTCGCCAAACAACAAGGCTGGGATACTGCAATGTCTTGAGCAGCGAGGTCAATGAGAGCCCCCTTCAACCTATGGCTCCAAATTTCTGGACGGTGGTGTCATTGTTCAGTGCCTGCCCACTACTAGTGTAGACACCTTCAATCAGTATGCTGATAAGATATTTCTACCTTAACTTCATTTAAGGCTGGAGAATGCCCAAAGGTTAGATGATGTTTGGGTCACCTACGTTCCAGACAGTTTAAGGAGTCTACCCGGGAAAAAAGAGGTGAGGGAATTCTAAGGAAAGTATCTGGCTACAACAAACTACTACGAAATTGGATGGACTTTCTCCGTGACTCAATGAACAAGAAGGAATTGCTCAATTTTTTGACTTCCGAAGATGTAGAGTTAAACTGGCCATCAGACAAAGATGTTTATGCCACAATAGAGAATGCAGTTGCACAAATCGATTCGAACACACCCATGGAAAACTGCAATCATGAAGAGGCAGACACGAGGATTGCTTTTCGTGTACTCCATTCACTAAAGCAAAGAGCAAAGAGTATCCTTGTGCGTATTGTAGACACAGATGTGATTCTCATCATTGCTGGCGCATTCTATGAACTAATAGTGACTTAACCTTTGGCCGATATATGGGTGGCCTTTGGCATGGGCAAGCATTATAGGTTTTACCACATTAACGCCAGCTGTACAAGCTTGGGGGAGCCAAAATTACGAGCACTACGTGTGTTTCACTCATACTCTGGTTGCGACACAACCTCCATCTTCAAAGGTAAGAGTAAGAAGTCCATTTGGGAAGCATGTCAAGCATTTCAAGACATCACGAATACATTTGTGTACTTGGCCACTCATCCATTCCCACTGCTGCAAGCCCACTCTGAACACTTCAAGATGCTGGGACGACTGACCGTTGTCCATATGATAAAACCACTCCTCTCAGCAGTATCAATCAGTTAAGAAAGGAGCTTTTCTGTCGGAAAAATTGAGCAATGGATAAATTTCCACCGACTGAGGATGCTCTTCTACAACATATCCGAAGGGCAGTTTATTTGGACGACCAGCACACAAACACAGCAAGTGATTCCTTCTCCGCAGGATGTTGCTTGGAATAAGGTTTCAGAGTCATGGGTACCAGTTTGGATGACGATTCCAGAGGTTTCCCGATCATTCAGGGAATTGATTAAATGTTCCTGCAAAGGAGACTGCAACAACTGAAAATGGGGGAAAGACAATCTGGACTGCTCACCACTTAGCAAATGCAAGTGTAATTTATTATAATTGTTGCATACTGAGTTCTACTGAATGAATAGCTATAAATATTTTTTTGTTTGTTTTGGGAACACTTATTAGCGTTATATTTGTACTTATAAATTACTGTAATAAATTATATGGATAATTTGTATTGTATTTTATTTAATATGTAGACTACCCTAAGTTAGGTTTGTAGTGTACTTAGTTGACTTAAAGCTGTAATTGAAAATTAATAGTAAAATAGATTGTGTTAAAAGTGATATTTTGTCGTATTTGTCGGCCATTTTGATGAAAAATGAATCAAACCCAAATGAACCAAAAAATTTTGACCCAAATGAAAATTTTTAGTAATTCCAAAGGGCTCCTAGGCTAATATTTATTAGTATACCCTAAGATACCTTCATACCAAATTTTGTGCTTTTATCAGCCAGGTAACGGTAATTTCATTAAGCAACCGGACTATTAATACTTATCAGAATCGATACACACTTATATAAAGATCTGCGTATAGCCATGAGTCAGTCAAAAATACAGGGTGTCTCAAAAAACCTTGACACATTTTAAAAATTATGTAAAAAAAAGTATACAAGGTAGGAACTGGAAATTCATACATGTGTTACCGAAAATATTAGAAATTTTTCTGTGTCAAAAAAATTCAACAGGGGGCGCTAGTTGTTCCGTGAAAGCGGAAGTTGTAAAATGGCTGTAAAAGTTGTAAAATTTTTTCTGTCCCACAAATTTATTATTTAAAACCCAAAATCATTTGGAAACAAGACGGTGCACCGTCTCATTGGGGTATGATAGTACGAGACTTTTTAAATGAGGAATTTATAAACAGGTGGATTGGACGAGATGGTCCCATCTAATGGCTGCCTAGATCTCTTGACATTACACATCTTGACTTTTTTCTAGGGGGGTTTATCAAATGCAATGTTTAATCAATGTTATCAAATACAATGTTTATCAAATACAATGTCAACAAAAGTGGACAGCCTTAAAGTACTCAAAAAACGCATAATTGCTGCAATTTCATGTGTTACGGAATCCATTTTGGAACGCACATGGGCTGAAATGGATTACCCACTGGATATTCTCCGTTCCTCAAAAGGAGCACATATTGAAATTTATTGACTATACTAAAAAAAATACTCTAATATATAATTTAACAAGCATATGAATTTCTATTTCCTACCATGAGTACTTTTTTATATAAATTTTTAACATGTGTCAAGGTTTTTGAGACACCATGTAAAACTATTTCCTTTATCATAGAGACACTTTTCATAATATTTGCGTTTTTGTTCAAATCGTGCTACAGTATCACAGAGACAATCTAAGGCTATGATTATCTATGTCCATGTAATTCTAGTTTTGAATGGGTTTATCGCTGGAGTAAGCTTACTGAAGACCGAGAAACATCTGTACATAAATGCAAAAAGTAGGAACAGTGTACTTGGTTTTTATCCCCCCCTTTTTTAGACATTTCGATAGACATTCTTAGCATGTGGACTATTTTGAAAGATATTAAAATGAATAGCTCTAAACGAAGCTCTAGATATTGAAATTTTCTTGTTTGATAAAGTTAATATAAACAACAAAGTATGATAATAAACAGGCATACTTGCAATTAAACCAGCAAATATTCAGATGTCTGATATAAATTGATGGCATTTTAATATACTTATTCCTTTCTTTTCTCCTCCGGCATTCAAATAATCTTTATTGTACGTTGCGCTAGATATAATAAATAAGGCTTTGTTTTCATCATAAAGAACTTTTGGCAAAATATTTCAAGGATTAACTGATTAATAAATGAAACACAGTATTTGAGCTTAATAGAATCCTATTTGAAAACGTAACATTCCATTAATAATCTAATCTTTAACTCATGAAAGAAAAGCATTTTTACCTTCCTTTATACGACAGGTAAATAAATAAACACGAATTTATTAGACTTCAGGTGATTGATAGTCCTCTTTCAAGCTTTTTAAATAATTGAAAAGTTTTTTTTTTCTCCCAGTGAACTTCTGAACTCGGATTTGGATTTTAAAGGAATTTATACTTTGGCTCGGTCTTAAACTTTGCCAGACTTATATAGCCTCGCACAAACAGATACATTTTCAATACTTTTAGAGCGAACTTCTCGATTACATTCAATATTTGAGCAAGGAGTCTGGGGTGCCAGGAAAAACATTTTAGAGTATTTACCTGGCACTTTCTTCAAAAATCGCTGAACTAGCTGAACTATTTTCACTCAGCGTTTCAGATATTGAAATATTTAGATTTACCCGGAGAAGTAAAAATTTTGGGTCCGGTTTATTTACTCGTATTGATTTTTATGTGTTTATATATATTTTTCTCTCTTTCAAGAAGTATAAATAAAATAGTCGATTCACAATTCTGAAAGTATTTCCTGATGTTTGGGCATGCTTTTTTGCTGGTAGATTTTATTGTAGGGTATATTATAATTTGGGGAGTCACTATACATGCCATTAAATATAACAAATAGTACGCATTATGTTAAATTAAATCACGCTGCTAAAATTAGGTTTCTCTATCACTATGATGTCACATGACATAGTCGATTATAGTCATGCTAAAATCTTATAAATAAATAAATATATATATATATATATATATATATATATATATACTAGCTGAAAATCCGTACTTTGCTACGGAGTACATTCAAATTAAATACAACGGTCAATGTATGCAATTTATGCCAATAAAAAACAAAAAAATATATTTATAAAGGAATCGTAGCGGATATTTTTATAGACAAAATAACGTAGAAAAAATATTGAAATTAAATCTAATAGAACATACTAAAGAATATAGTACATTTAATATAGTACAGTTTGAGGAACATTTCTTTTACTGTAATTTAATATTTTTTTTTTGGATTATGTCCAATCGTCTGCCGCATTAGAAAAAAAAAAATTTTGTCAATTTATTTCGTTGCTATGCACGTGAAGATAAATTAATTTAAAATATCATGGTATGAAAAGAAACCACGTGATCAGCATTTAATAAATTAAATTCTAAATATTAATCTTTAAGAATTCACCAAAAATCAGAAAATAGGGGTAAAGATTGGAAAAAGATTTCATTTTAAAAGACTTTTTAGGATCTTTCTCGTGATATAAATTTTATAACCCTCCAATTATTATTTTAAATGCAATTAGTATTTTAAATGCAGAATGTTTTAAAAACAGCTTAAAAATGTAATTAAAAAATTTTTCAGAAGGATTTTTCAAAAATCTTTCTTAGTGCACCCCTACACTATAAGAAGAATCGCCATGCAAAATGTCAGCCCTTTAGATCCAGCGGTTTGATCTGTGCGTTGTCTGTGAGTCAGTTAGTCAGTTACGGAACTGTTATATATATATATATATATATATATATATATATATATATATATATATATATATATATATACCCACACAACCACACAGAGCTAATGATCGTCTATTAGAGATCGAAATCCATCCTTGACATCCAGGACGTACTATAGAACTCTAGAAGATGAAAAAAATAGATGTCTAATAGTCGTGCTTCATTTCGACGTCTATTAGAGATCTAAGACGTATTATATACATCTATAAGTTGTCTAAGTTTCGATTTCTAATACACTGAAGTGCCACTGAATTAAGGATACCTACCTAGTAACGAGTTGGGCCTCCTCTGGCCTTGATAACGGCTGCCACATGACGAGGCATAGCTTCAACAAGTTTCTGGAAACGTTCCACGGGAATGGCTTGCCAAATATTGGCTAAAGCTGTCCTTAATTCAGTAAGGTTCTTTGGTGCTGTGTGATGGCCTTTCACGCCTTGTTCCAAAACATCCCAAAGATGCTCAATAGGATTTAAGTCTGGGCTTCTAGGTGGCTAATTCATGACAGAGAAGTCAGAGGAATGCTCATCCAACCAGCTAGTAGCCAACCGGGACTTGTGAGAGGTACAGTTGTCTTGTTGGAAAACTCCATTACCGTGCGGATAACAGAACAGCATAAACGGATGGAGGTGATCACCCAGCAACTCTACGTACCGAATTGCATTGAGGGAGGTTGGTACACGCACCAAAGATCCCAAACTGTGCCCCGAAAAAACACCCCAGACCATGATTGAGCCACCATGCCCTTGTACAGTTCCAGCCAGGCATGCAGGATCCATGACTTCATGAGCCTGACGCCATATTCTCAGCCTCCCGTCGGCGTTAAGTAGTCGGAATCGAGACTCATCACTCCATGCTACTCGTTTCCAGTCCTCTACACTCCAGTCTCTGTGCTCTCTTGCCCAGGTAAGACGTGCAGCCCAATGGCAAGTATAGAGCAATGGTACTCTCGTAGGTCGAGGGCTCCCGAAACCCATACGGTGAAGCGAGCGTTGCACAGTCCGTTTACTGACTGTACGACTGGCACCGTCATTAAACTGGGTGGTAATTTGAGCTAATGTTTGGCTTCGCTGGCTACGTACAATACGCCTGAGCCGTCTCTAACCACGCACTGTGAAGGCTAATTCTCCTTTGCAGTTTGTTCGATCGCTAGTTTTTTTCCCATCATCCATGTATTCTTGGTATACTCTTGACACTGTCGACTTTGAAAATCCTAGCTGTCTGACGATTTCGTAAATTGAATGGCCCATGCGTCGCGCACCTACGATTTGTCCGCGATCGAAGGCGTCTGAATCAGGCAGTTTACCCATACTGGCAATTCCAACAACTAATTCAGAACAACCACAGTACGCGCTATATATGCAGTTACCACAGCGGCCTCACTTGCGCATACATGATGCGTAGCGCTACACAATTTGCATAGGCTTTGCTATCCCTAATTCAGTGGCACTTCAGTGTAGATGAAGCCTCTATGGTCGGCGTCTATAAAAGGTACTGATATAGACATCTTATAGAGCTCTTATAGAGCAGCTTCGTCCAAAAGCGCCACCTATACCCTGATGAACAAACTATACACTGCTACTGTTATTTATTCAGTAGGTGCAACTGAATTCTTCATTTGGATCTATTCTATACCAAAACAAAGCCTCGGCGCAGTTTTATTAGAAGATTTTGGAATAATTCAAATAAACGCAAGTACCCTTTTTCACTGTAATCGTAATATTACTAATATTTAAAACGTGCATTACTTCTGTTTCATTACTTCATCATGGAGTAGGCTTAATTGCTGACTATAAACACATGCACTCTTCAGTGATTTATGTTACTTCTGCTTAAGTATGTTATATTATCGAGAATTTTTATTCTAAGTAATAACGTAACAATGCAGAAGATCACTGTTTAGCCTCCCTCAGTTTAATTTTATCATTTGCAAGACATGATAAATTTCAAATTGAAGCAATCAATATTAGTAATGTGTTACATATATATCAAAACATTTCACACGAAGTGCTTTCAGTCTTGTTAAACTATTACTGAATGACTAAATTAATATTTTTGATCATTATTTATCGTATAATTTATATAGTTTTAGGTAGAAAATAATTGCATTCAGGGCCATTAATGTTGAAGTAACAATCGTTTAATTTAAGCTACAGAAGTAAACAATATATATATATATATATATATATATATATATATATATATATATATATATATATATATATATATATATATATATATATATATATGTGTGTGTGTGTGTGTGTATTTGTATTACTGATTTTAGTTGTACTAATAAATAGTTTCAGTTGCACTTTATAAATCATTGTGTAATAACTAGTGCAAACTGAATGTTAGAATTCGTAACTTTTTAAGGTGAGAAATTTCTATGAAAAAAATTATATATTTATACATCTAATATATAAAAATGAAAATTTATCTGTCTGTCTGTCTCTCTGTATTTCTATAGTTTTATAGAAATCCACAGTTTAGGAGCAACGATCGTGAAATTTTACATACAGGCGTCTTTAAAAACAACCGAGGGACTTAAGAACTTCCCTAATCGAAATTAATTACCGTTAATTTTTAATTAATAAAAACCAACAATTTTTGAAAATAAATGTAAGATGTTATACTAGACGTGCAGTAGATGGCGTCACTATTTTAAACTTTTAGTATCATACGACGATCAATGTATACAAATGATGTAAGTAAAAGAAAAATATATATTTAAAAAAAATCGTAAGGGATATTTTTATAGACAAAATAATGTAGAAGAAAATAATCAAAATAAATCTAATAGGACATACTAAAGAATATAGTACAGTTAACATAGTGCAGATTGAGGAACATATCTTTTACTGTATTTTATTTTATTTTTGGATAATGTTCAATCGTCTGCCGCATTAGCAAGAAAAAAAATATTTCTTTTTTGTCGATTTCGTTGTTATGTGACGATAAATATATTTAAAGTACCAGAAAAAGTAATCACATGATCAGCGTTTAATAAATTAAATTCTAAAAATTAATCTTTAAAAATTCACCAAAAAATCAGAAAATGGAGGTAAAGATTCGAAAAAGATTTCATTTCAAAGGAATTTGCGTGGTCTTTTTCGTGATATAAATTTTATAAGCATCAAATTATTATTTTAAATGCAAACTTAAAAAAGTTACTGAAACAGTTTAAAATATTTATTTAAAAATCTAAGAAGAATATTTTTAAAATCTTTCTTAGTGCACCCCTACACTATAAGAAGAATCGCCATGCAAAATTTCAGCTCTTTAGGTCTTGCGGTTTGGTCTGTACGTTGTATGTCAGTCAGTCAGTCAACAGCAAAAGTTAATCAGGTTGAGGATTCGACCCCGCAACCAACAGGGCGGGATTACCACGCTCTACCTCAGTGCAACAGATGACACAGAAATAAATGGAAAATTACCAGTCAAGAGCAAGAGACGCTCTTGGTCTTTTTTTCCTATTGAAAGGTTTCTTATAGTCATAGTTAGAAAGTTCAGTTAATAAAGTGAAGTTGTTAGATTCAATGCTATTGTGAAAGTTAATATTTATGGAGTTAATAAAGTTAGTTAGGGTGGGGAAGTTAAGTTCTTCATAGATTTTATAATTTCTAAAGTAATAGGTGGCTTCAACAATATCTCTGATAATTTTATTCTGAGCAGCACATATTTTAGTAATATGATATTTGGCAAAGTAGGACCAAGGCTGGCAAGCATAAGTTAAAATAGGTCTTAGGAATGCACTATAGATGAGCAACTTCATATTGAGATTCAAATAGCTATTCCGAGCAATTAGGGGGAAGAGTTTTCTTTTAGATAAACCTGTAATTTCAGCTTCTTTCTTTTTGCCCCAATGTTAAAAGGCTAGATCTAGCTAAATTCTGAGGAGTTTATTATAAATATATATATTTTTTCATTGGGTTTTCCTTTTATTCATGTGTATAAGATTTCCCATGTTTTTTCTTCTATGTTATTTATACTGGGTTGAGATTTAAATTAATTTGAGTTAACAAACATTAGACAATTTGACATTTTTACTTTTCAGAATTTAGTGCTACAATGATGAAAGGCTGAAATTCCTAAATTCTGAGATGTGTATAACATTTCACATATTTTTTTTCTGTGTTATTTATACTGCGTTAATTTTTAAATTGATTTTGGTTAACAAACATTCTTAAAATCCCGGACATCGCCGGGTGCTTCAGCTAGTATATATATATGTGTGTGTGTCTCTATATATGTATTACTGATTTTAGCTGTACTAATAAATAGTTTTAATTGCACTTTATAAAGAATTTAAAAGTATAATAACTAGTGCAAACTAAATGTTAGAATTTGCAACTTTTTAAGGTGTGAAATTTTTATGAGATAATTATATGTGAAATTTCTATGAGATAATTATGTATATAAATATATAGAGAGAGAGCTGATTTTAGATGTACTAATAAATAGTTTTAGTTGCACTTTATAAAGCATTTGACAGTATAATAATTAATGCAAACTAAATGTTAGAATTTGTAACTTTAAGGTGTGAAATCTGTATGAAATAATTTGTTGTTCTTTTGCATTTTATTTCGAAATATGCCAAGTAGAATATGTTAACAGAATGAAGAAATAGCTTAAGTTATTTCTTCATTCTGTTAACATATAAAATGTAACTTTTAATAAGAATTCAATGTTGCTTCAAAAAAGTGCTACAATAAAAATATATAATTATATAGCTTTGTTCCATTATGCATATTAATTTGCTTACAATAAAGATTTAAACTATGAAATTAATGTTTTACAAGATTAGTCTAATATTTTTTCAATACGTCAAAGTCAAATGAAATCGAAGACACGCAGAAAATTCCTGAGAGCAGCTAGAAAGAAAAAAATTACTGTTTTAGAAAGTAAAGAAGGGGAATTTTACAAAATAGGAGCATTTTTATGTGTAATTTGTTGTTTATAATGCAAAAAAGTAAGGTAGATGTCATTTTTGCAGTTTTCTTAAAATGTTAATTTATCTTATTTTACCATACCCGAAACACTATATAACAAAATATAATGTCAAATTAAGAAATTGTTAAGAAAAGCTGATAAATCTTACCATAGCTAGTAAATAGAGTATTTGAACTGAGAAACAGAGTATTTGATCAGTAAAATTGTAGATCAGCAATATTTTCCTATTCGAGAAAAATCTTATGGTATAGAAGTAACATTAATTGTTCATTTTAATAGACAAATTTTTGAATGTTACAAAATATATTGTAGTAAATTTATTGTGTTGTTAGTGGCACGTCCTTGTTGTATAATTTATATTTTAGTTTACTTTTGATCATTATATTTTCAGTTATATTAATGCATTATTCATGATTTGTTTGCTTTAATTTTTCTCTCATATTTTGTTGCATATTTTCACATTTTCAGCACTGTATTTCGATTGCATATTTTGTGAATTCATATTTATATTCTACGTTTAATTTTTTTTTTTTAGTATGAAGTAATTAGACTGGTGGCATAAGCCTTGGAAACTTGGTACAGCGGATGCTGTTCAAAATAATGACAACTGAATTGGCAATAAAATTTAGCTGGTTGGGTACAAAAGAAAAAGAAGCATTTAGCAACCTAAAAATTTCACAACTTATATCTAGTAAGCAATTATTCAAATTTTTTCTTTCTTATTTCATTATAATATCTTTTTATTAATGGTTAATTTCAGAGTGCAATATTTATTACTTTCCTGAAAGAGAGCTGCTTTTTTCATGCTGAATTTCGTAAGATTACCTCAAAATTTTATGTAACTCTTCTGTCTGTGGTAGTCAAATTTTGCAACCGATTTTTTTTTTGTGTGTTCTAAAATAGTTTTAACATCTACAACAGAAATGACGGTGTAATTAAATGCTCAGTATCGTCAGTGTCCACAAAGTCGAGTGGAGCCACTCCAGATTTTTTTATTTAGCCTTTTTTTTCTATACATGTTTAGCATTTTTTTCCCAATTTTGTAGGTTTATTTCATATATAGACACTTGGCATTTCTGTATAATACTTATTAAAATTAAATAAATTTAATTGTATGTACTTAATAAATTTATAGCATTTCCAACAATAGTAATATCACTGTGATGGGTATAATACCAAGGGATTCAGCAATGCTTTGAAGGAGATTAAATTTATGTTATATGAAACAAATGTATTTTACCAACCAAAGGTTCGATGCTTTTTGAAAACAATTCAAATTTAACTGTATATATATATATATATATATATATATATATATATATATATATATATATATATATATATATATATATATATATATATATATATATATATATATATATATATGTAACGATATTAAATTTAAACCAATATTGATTTTTATATCTTAAAATATTTCCTACCACATTTAATCAGTTTATTCCGTTTCATTTTACTCTGTTCAGTGTCCAGTCATAGATTCACGATAAGAACAACTTTCACTTAAGCAGTACACGCGCTCATTTAATATTCTGTCAAGTCAGCACTTTAACGTTCTTATGGGCACTAATCAGAGATATTTCTATGTCACTCAGATTCATCAAATGAAGCTATAAGTATGAGCTTGTTCATTTTAATCTTTCTGTATTGGTCACACTGTATCGGTTGACGAGAATATAAATATGTCTATTTAGAATTTAAATCGTTTTTATTCTTTGAATTTAGCTATTTTTATTCATACCTAAAATTGTTTCATTTTTAATTTTTATATATATATATATATTGTCGCGTAGATGGTAGTCGTATGGATTGAACACACACGTAGAGGGAATACAACGCTGTTTATTAGCACACAACACTTAGCTGATAGAACTCAGAACTGAACTCACAGGTTGAGCTACTTGCTCTTTTATCCATCAACAGAATATTCTGGAACGCCGTTCCAGGAAATTAAAGAATGTTCTAGCAACTTCTAGAACTAACATAAATAGAATTAGAATTAAATTGAATTAAATTAAATTAAAATAATGTAGAGCTTCGAACCGGGGACCTATTGCTCAGCAGTCCGGTGCGTTGACCATTCAGCAACAGAGTCTTTGACGGGAAAAGCTTTAAGCGGCATTGCTCCCTCCTTAGAAGAACAGCGTCCCGCTGTCCTAGGTTGCCTAACTGCTAGCAACTTTTGATCTGGAACGTGTCTGTGGTCCGGTGTAATCATTCTTTACATTGGTAGGCGGATCCTCTTCACAATGGCCGTCTTCAGATGTTGAAGAATCACCATTCGGATGTTGTTCTTGTAATTCTGGGTCGTAGTAAGGCTTCATTCTAAGAACATGGACGGTGTCTATCGTTTTCCGGCGTCTTGATGTTGGCTCATAGTCTTGGACTTCGTAGGTTACGTCAGATAATCGTCGTAACACCTGGTATGGTCCGAAGTATTTTTTAAGCAGTTTCTCGGACAAGCCTACTTTCCGAACAGGCATGAAAATCCATACTAAATCTCCAGGTGCATAGGACACCACCCTGTGCTTGGAATTATAACGCCGACGGTCCTTTTCTTGCGCCTCTAGGGTTCGTAGTCTGGCTAACTGCCTTGCCTCTTCGGTTTTCACAACAAGATGCTTAGTATAGTCGTGCTCCACGTCAGGGCAGAAGGGGAAAAGAGTGTCGAGCGTTGTTTCGGCTTCTCGGCCATGAAGTAAATAGACAGGTGTGAATCCGGTTACATCCTGTTTAGCGGTGTTGTAAGCGAAGGTCACAAACGGCAGTATCTCGTCCCAGTTTCTCTGTTCTACGTCTACGTACATGGATAACATGTCGCCTAGTGTTTTGTTGAATCGCTCAGTAAGGCCAATGGTCTGGGGATGGTAGGCTGTCGTCATTCGATGACTAATGTTACACAACCGGATGATATCTGAAACAAGTCTTGATTGAAACACTTGCCCTCGATCGGTGATGATAACTCGGGGCGCTCCATGTTTTAGAAGTATATCTTCGACGAGGAACCTCGCTAATTCCGCAGCTTCAGCAGTTTTCAGGGCTTTTGTAATAGCATAGCGACTCAAATAGTCGGTGCAGACTACGATCCATTTATTTCCAGTGGTCGAATTTGGAAAACGCCCAAGGAGATCTATCCCAATGCGATGAAATGGCGCAACAGCAGGCGGTATAGGCATTAGATGACCCGGTGGCTTCTGTGGAACGGCTTTCCTACGCTGGCATTCCCGGCAGTGCATGACATATCGTCGCACATTTCGGTAGAGCCCTGGCCAGTGAAACCGCTTCCTTATTCTGTCGTACGTTTTGACGATTCCTAGATGTCCGGCCGTGGGTGCGTCATGGAAACATTGAAGAATGTCTTGACGTAGATGCTTTGGAATGACAGGAAGCCATTTCTTGCCGGTTGGATCGAAACTCTTTTTACATAGTACGTCTTCAATCAGCTCAAATCCTCCTTTCACTGTTTCACCATTTCCTAGAGTCCGTATTAACTCCGCAAGTCTTGGATCTTTTCTTTGTTCGTCAGCAACGTTAGCAAAATCTATAGCGGCGATGACTTCCGATGGTATATTGTCTTCTTCCAATGGATTTCGGGACAAACTATCAGCGTCCTTGTGTTTCTTTCCGCTCTTGTAAACAATCGAGATGTCATACTCTTGTAGTCGCAAGGCCCACCTCGCAAGTCTTCCTGAGGGATCCTTTAGATTAGTTAGCCAACACAGCGAATGGTGGTCTGTTACGATTGAAAAGTGTTTGCCGAAGAGGTATGGTCTAAACTTGTGAACAGCCCATACGGCGGCAAGGCATTCTCTTTCAGTCGTGGAATAATTTTTCTCTGCTTTGGTTAGTGTCCGCGACGCATAGGCAATAACTGTTTCTTTTCCATGCTGTATTTGAACCAAGACTGCTCCAATACCATAGCCGCTGGCGTCCGTTCGCAATTCTGTTTCGGCGTTTTCGTCGTAAAGTCCCAGTATAGAGTCAGATATCAGTGCTTCCTTTAGCCGGTCGAAAGCATCCGACTGCTCACGTCCCCAACGAAATTTAGAGTCACCTTTCAGCAACATTTGTAAGGGTTGAGCTTGATGACAAAAATCCTTGATGAAGCGGCGGTAATAAGAACAGAGTCCTAGGAAACATCTGACGTCGTGCACACTTTTGGGTGTGGGAAAACACTTCACGGCCTTTACTTTATCTGGATCGGGGCGGACACCTCCTTCCGATACTAGATGTCGTCTAGATGTCCCAAAATCTTAATTTGTTCAGCCCCGAAGAGACATTTTTTGGGATTTAGGACAAGCCCAGCTTCTTGGATGCATTTAAGTACGACATTCAGACGTTTAAGATGGTCGTCGAAGGTCTCAGAAAACACGACAATGTCGTCTAGATAACAGAGACACATGGTCCATTTTAGGTGTCGTAGCAAGTTATCCATCATTCTTTCAAAGGTTGCCGGCGCATTGCACAGACCAAAGGGCATGACCTTGAACTCGTAAAGTCCTTCTGGTGTGATAAAAGCTGTCTTTTCGCGATCTGCCTCGTCCACTTCAATCTGCCAGTAGCCGGAATAGAGATCGATCGACGAAAAGAACTTGGCTCCTTTTAAGCTGTCTAATGTGTCGTCAATACGTGGCAGAGGGTAGGCATCTTTTTTCGTAATTTTGTTGAGTCGACGATAATCGACACAAAATCGCCAACTTCCATCCTTTTTCTTCACGAGGACAACTGGGGACGACCATGGGCTCTCCGATGGTTGAATAACATCTCTGTCTAGCATCTTTTCTACTTCCTCTTGAATAATTCGACGCTCCGCAGGAGATACTCTGTAAGCCCTTTGGCTAATCGGTAGATGATTGCCAGTGATTATACGATGTTTCACATTTACTTTTGTTCCGGATTTTCTTGATTGATCAAAAATTTCAGGAAACTGAGAAAGTAATTCTAAGAGTCGCTGTTTTCGTTCTACCGTGAGATCTTGGGCTAGCATTTGGGAATATTCGACCGGAGAAGGGCTCGATTTCAACTTGGCGGCTGAGCAGATATGCGCACTGGAGATGCAGTTCAGATACCTCTCGTCTAGAGTCTCTGCATAGCCCACACACATGCCTTTGGGAATGAACCTAGCTTCTGGTTGAGCATTTGTGACCCAGAGTTCGGCTGTACCGTCGTAAAACGTCAGGATCGTTGAGGGCACCGCAACTTCTTTGTCCAGCAGCAGTAGTCGATTTCCCTCCACTATGACGTCTGTGATCGCATTAATTTTGGGATTCGTGACAATTACTTTAGAAATAGAGTGCGGAGGTACGACGCAGTCTTGAAGGGTGTTCACTCGCCATGTCTCAGCAGATTCAGGATCTGACATCATTTCGTCAAACACTAGTTCCGATCGGCCACAGTCGACGACTGCTCTCGAGGCTTCGAGAAAATCCCAACCAAGTATAACATTGTGACTGCAGTTCGGCATAACTGTAAACTCAAAGGGACGTATTAGACCATTGATGTTTAAGCGAAGAACACATTTCCCTATTGGACGGACGTGACTTCCGTAGGCGACCTTGAGGATTATGCTTCCGTTGATTGGGAACATAATCTTTCGCAGCTGACGTCTATATTGGTCTGAGATGACAGAAAATGATGCGCCGGAGTCCACGAGTGCACATACTGGTTGACTGTCAATGTTTAGTTCTAGATAATTCTTCGTCATCTTTGCGGCAGCGGGAGGATTTTGTTTTTCAGCGGTCTCACCTCCAAGGAAGGTCGCACTGCTTAGTTTTCCTCATTTCTTCGGCCAGGTGAGACACTGGAACGTCTATACGGCGATGGGGATCTGAAGCGACGAGTAGGCGATCGACCTCGGTTAGGGCTAGGCGACAGACTTCTTTCAAACGTTCGGCTGGATTCGTCGGCGGTGTTCTGGGAGATCATGCGTCGCTGGGCTGTGTTTCCTCTATCAGCTCTTTAAGCATTAAAAATTGCTCTTCTATCCCGGCAATAGCGAACGACATGTCCGGGGCGGCCACAGTGAAAGCAAACGGGACGATTGTCGGTCGTAAGCCACACGTCGGTTTTTCGGGGTAATTGTTCCTGTGCCGGCTCCGGCCTGTTATACGTCGAGTGGATGCTGCGGTTGTATGTGGGAGTCGACCTTCGGAAGCTTCCACTAGATATGGGAGCCAAAGATTTCTCAACCTCCTCTCGCACAATTGCTTCTATGGTTTGTACGCCTGTTTGGGGCTCTTCAATTTGGGGTGTAGTTAATCGCTGTATCTCTTCACGGAGAATTTTACGGATCAGTGAGGTGAGATCCTGTTCCTCGTCGACGGAGGCAATTGGGACAACATTCGGCAAGCGACTGAATTTCTGACGTCCTATTCGCTTTTGCTGCATTTCCTCAATGTACTGACACCATTTACTGAAATCCACTGTCGTTTTTATCTCCTTAGTTAATAAGGCCTGTTACACCTCTTATGCGATGCCCTTCATTAAGTGGGGCACTTTATCGTCTTCTGACATGGCCGGGTCAATTTGGTTGCAGAGTCCTAAAACGTCTTGGATATAAGATTGTGTATCTTCCACAGCTCTCTGCGCTCGGCATTTTAAGCAATGCTTAGCTCGCCGTATATATAGCTGAGAGTCACCAAAAGTTTTTTTCAGTTCTCTTTCGAAGTCGTCCCATGAATTCAGCAGATCTTCGTTATTTTCAAACCATATTTTGGCTGCCCCATCAAGGAAAAAGTAGACGTTCGCAAGACATAGAGTATCATCCCATTGATTAAATTTTGATACTCTAAGGTATTCTTTTAACCACTTGGTTGGATCTTGTCCAGGATCGCCTCTAAAAATTGTCGGCTTTCTCGGTTCCCTAATTAGTGCTGGAGACAGCAGGACGGTTTGTGGCTTGACTTCTCCTTCAGGCATTGCCGGGAATCGCTTTCGTGGAGCGGCTACGTAAAGACCGTATTCCGGAGGAAGATTTAAAAATCTACGGCTTCTTCGTATTTCTTCTGCTTCCAGACTGAACTGAGTACCCGGCGCCTCCACCAAAGATGTCGCGTAGATGGTAGTCGTATGGATTGAACACACACGTAGAGGGAATACAACGCTGTTTATTAGCACACAACACTTAGCTGATAGAACTCAGAACTGAACTCACAGGTTGAGCTACTTGCTCTTTTATCCATCAATAGAATATTCTGGAACGCCGTTCCAGGAAATTAAAGAATGTTCTAGCAACTTCTAGAACTAACAGAAATAGAATTAGAATTAAATTGAATTAAATTAAATTAAAATAATGTAGAGCTTCGAACCGGGGACCTCTTGCTCAGCAGTCCGGTGCGTTGACCATTCAGCAACAGAGTCTTTGACGGGAAAAGCTTTAAGCGGCAATATATATATATATATATATATATATATATATATATATATATATATATATATATATATATATATATATATATATATATATATATATATATATATATATATATATATATATATATATATATATATATATATATATATATATATATATATATATATATATATATATATATATATATATATATATATATATATATATATATATATATATATATATATATATATATTCTTGGGTCCGTATTCTTGGGATACATGCTATCCCACCCCGTAAGGAAAATATTAAGGGTATGCATTAAGTTAAAACCCATCTCACAAAATGTGAACGATATTAAGGTAAACCTAGCGATATTTTCCAATGAATTAAAATTTTATTAATTGTACTTCTAGATGCAGCCAGGAGAAATCCATTACACAAGCATGTGACGGACCAAGAAATAGAAGCTGTTGTTAAAGATTGTTTACAGCAAGCAAAAGCGAGAAATTCCAAAAACAAAAAAAATTGCGAGGGAGAAATTTTATGAACAAATTTTGTATTTTATAAAGACTTTTATTAAAACATTTTTTCTTTCTTTCTTTTTTGCAGTATTAAAAATATATTTTAAAGAATGTGAGCACAAACAATTTTGGATTAATTATTGAAGAATATAATTATAATGAAAATTCAATTGAAGCAGAAAAGTTTTTATAAAAATAAATTATGATGTTCATTGATATACTTTTTGAAACTTAATTTATTAGGTCTTATTAAAATTACTTTTATAAATAATGATGGCTGAAAAAAGAGAGAGATATAAGATATCTATATATTCAACCAGTATACAGTTGAAGGGTTGGGTTTTTGACATTACGAGCATCAAAAACTGGTTTAAAGCTGTCAAAAACCTATGACGAATAAAGTCTTAATCACAATAGCTATTAAAAAGGAAAAAACTTGTCTTCAAGCAAATTTAAATGGTAATTCAATATTCAAATTATGTTTTAATTGTGAAATGTATATTTATTAATTAGAACAATTACATTAAAAAATATATATGCACTTATAATAGTCAGTTCAGTTTTCAATTGAAAAATTAGCATTTTGGATAATTTTTCTTTTTTTCTTAAATTTCAGAATGCATTAATACCAAGTTTTAATGTAAAAATATTTACATTAAAACTAAATCTTTTTACATTATTTAGTTTTAATGTAAAAATAATAGTTTTATTATTATAATATTTAATATTATAAGTATTTTCAAATATTTTTACATTAAACATTAGTAATAATATTACTATTTAAGTAATAATATATATCGATATTTTTGGCAGTTATAATGTATGATAATTGTCATCGTAATAACATCAAAAGTTGCGGTAAATATTAATATTTACATTGTATTTTGGACCTAAATTTCTTAATAATAAATTTAGAAAAATTAAGCTTAATATATTTCGAACAATTCGCATTCTAATAGGACATTTTTATGCAAAAATAATTGCTACAGAGATTCTAAAACTAAAAGTAAATTTATGGAAGTATAACAAAAGAGTATAAAAATAATAGTGGTAAATTTATTATTACTTATTAAGTAATAATTATTACTTAATAAGTAATAATACATTAAGCTTAATTTATTTTGAACAATTTGCATTCTAATAGGACATTTTTATGCAAAAATAATTGCTACAGAGATTCTAAAACTAAAAGTAAATTTATGGAAGTATAACAAAGAGTATACAAATAATAGTGGTTATTATTTTTATACTCTTTGTTATACTTCCATAAATTTACTTTTAGTTTTAGAATCTCTGTAGCAATTATATTTGCATAAAAATGTCCTATTAGAATGCAAATTGTTCGAAATAAATTAAGCTTAATTAATTTTTCTTAATTTATTATTAAGAAATTAAGATCCAAAATACAATGTTTTGGAGGGGAATAGTACGTCCTTTAGAGGTCTAAAATATCTATATCGCGTACCCTCCAAATCGAAATTTTCGCTCTTATAGACGTCCTATAGAGCGGCGCTTAGATATCGTAGACGTCTTATGGATCTCAAAGAGAGCACATCTCGGAGCTCCTATAGAGCTCCATTCCACGTGATGTAGATATTTTTCGACGTCTTATAGAGGTACGCGTTTTTATGAGGTGAGGTATTATAGACGTCTAATAGAGATCGGTGTGTTGTGTGGGTATATATATATTGCAAGCAACGACTTTTTTTAAAGTTGTATTGGCAACTCTAGCTGTTGAATAATCATAGATTTTCCATATAAATTGGTAAATATAAAATTATTTTTTCGCTTAGAATAGCTAAAAATTTTATAAACAAAATTTAAAAAAATAACTAGAATAAATCATCTTGAGACATTTCCTACCCACAAAATTTCTTCAAATATATTAATAAGTATACGTTCTTTTTATCTTGAATTCTTATTTTTTAAAAGAAAATTTCAAACTGTTTATTTATTTTTTAAATAAATAATATTTCTTGCGTGATGGCACTCTTTTGAGGAAAAAATCATTTTAATAAAGTCTGTGACTATAAAAAATTTAAATTTCGTTCCTTAGACTGTCTTTAGTCTGTATGAGTGAACCATTTACTGCTGTCTAATCTTAAATTTTAAATACTTCATAATATTTTGTCTTCTACCTTTGAAATAAAACCGAAGCAAAATGCTTAGTTTTTACAAAGCTTATTTTCACTATAGATTATTTACATTATTAGATGTGTTTAAATATTCAAAACTGCTTTTGAAAAAGTAATAAAAAATGCTGTTGGAAAAAACTAATAGGGTTATGCTTGTATATTTCATTTTTTTTACACTGGGCAACATCAGACGTGTTTTTATGAAGCCAGAAAATTAATTCAAAACTTATATTTTATTTCACGGCGATTTTACAGGACATTAATATTACCTGCGTAATATATAATTTTCTTTTGTTAAAATCAAAAGAAAATAGCAATGCACTTCTTTTCCAAACGTCTTCATTTTAAGTGAAGTAGTGTATTTTCTCTGTTAATACGTCATAAGGGACTTTTTTTTACAATAAGGGCACAAATGCTTACTTTATTTTCACTAAAGAAAATTTATGTTATTAGATGCGGTTAAAAATTAAAACTTCTTTTAAAAGGATGTTCAAAACTGTGGTTAAAAAACGTAATTGAGTTAGACTTTGTAAGTTTCATTTTTGTTTTCACTTTTCAACATTAGGCGTATTTTTATGTCAGAAAACTCAGAATTTATTTTTTTTCCGCAGTTTTATAGGGCATCAAAATTACTGTTGCCAGATTATAAATTTAAAATTCTTCATAATATTTTTATCTCCTAACTGTGAAAATAAATAAAAAAAATTCTTACTTGATTTATCCTAAAGCAAATTTGTTATTAGAAGAGTTTAAAATTCCAAAGCTGTTTTTAAGAAAGTGTTAAAATTGTTGTCAAGAAAAAAAGTAATAAATTTTTGCTTTGTAAATTTCATTTTGTTTTCACTGGGCAACATCAGACGCGCTTTCCTGAAGACAGAAAATTAATTCGAAACTTATATTTTATTTCATCGTGATTTTATATGGCATCGATATTACGTGTGTAATATCCAATTTTCTTTCGGTGAAATCGACAGAAAACAGCAATGCCTTCCTTTCCCAAACGCGCTCATTATTTAGTGAGGTAGTTTATATTATCTTGTTGGGAAAGAACGTTCATTTTCTCTCCAAGGGGACTGGGACGTCTTCGACAACTAAGAAGTTGGAAATTTGGGCTATTCTTTTAAAGCCCATATCTTATACAAATATGCATGTATCATTATGATTTTTTTATGTTAATTTAGTAAGACCTTTATGAATATTTTAAGATAAAAAAAAATTTATTTTTGGATTGAAAAGTAAATTTAAAATAACAATATAAACAAAAATACTTTTCCCCCTGAAATTTTTGAGGTATTCACTTTGTAACACTTTTTCAAAAATTTAGTGAAAATCTTACCTTGAAATATTGTGTGATGATTATACACAGTTTATTTTATATAGTGAACCCATTTAAGTCTTTGTTACACTTTTTTAAAAAAATTTTAAAAAATTTTAAATTTCACTTATCAGAAATTTGCATATTTTTGTCATACATTTTCACCATTTACAAAAATATCTTAAGGTTCAAAAATAAAAAATAGGTCATATTGATACAACAGCACTTATTCTATTGACTTTTAAAATTTCAGAGATGTACTTGCAACAGATTTTGCAGAAAGTGTACCATTACATGAAAAAATCATATTTTGAGAAAAACGCAAAAAACACTTTCCCATTATATGGGATTTAAATGTATGTTTACATTTTTAAGTTGCTAATAGTTGTTGTTAGAGTGTCAAAAAGTACATAAATTATATATTTTTGTAATCTGTACAATCTGCTCTATTTTTTAAGCCACAAATTCAAAAATAAATTTTTTGAAGGTATTTGACGTCCCAGTCCCCTAAGGCACGTTTGCGTACACATGTTAATTATGACGTCATCCTTTTTTCTACCTGTACGGTAATGCTCTGTGTGCGAGTGTAGAAGGAGAATAATGTTGTTCACTGTAAGACGTTTCTGTGTTGTGTTCTGTGAAAATGTATCTTTGTCCTATTAAATGTTTTGCTACTACTCTGCTGCTATTATTTGTACTCTGTGTAACTAAATTCACATATCTCTGTCAATACGTTAAAAGGGATTTATTTGCAACAGAGGAACTGCGTATTCACAGAGCAGTTTCCTAACAGTAATAAAAAATGCTTACTTAATTATCACTAAAGAAAATTGATGTTATTAAATGTGGTAAAAAATTATATATTATTACATGCTTTTAAAAAAGTGTTCAAAATTGTTGTTAAAAAGGTAATCGAGTTATGCTTAGTAAATTTAATATATTTTAATTTTTCCACATCAGATGTATTTTTTTTAATTTCAGAAAACTCAAAATATATTTTGTATTTTATCGCAGTTTTATGGGCTATCCAAATTATTGCTGCCAGATTATAAATTTAAAATTTTTATAATATTTTATCTCCTAACTATGAAAAGAGTATGAAAATTCTTGCTTAATTTTCACTAAAGAAAATTTGTTATTAGATGCGGTCAAAAATTCAGAACTGCTTTTCAGAAAGTGTTCAAAACTGTTGTTAAGAAAAAAATTAATAAAGTTATGCTATTTAAAAATAATAATCAAAAAATAAGTTATGCTATTTAAATTTCACTTTTTTTTTCACTTGGGCAACATCTGACGTATTTTTCTGAAGCCCGAAAATCAATTAGAAACTTTTATTTAATTTCATCGCAATTTTATTGGGCATCGATATTACCTGTGTAATATATAATGTGATTTTGTGAAAGGGATAAGGGGCCTTCAACCTCTTTTTCTTCAAATTTTCAAGATATTTCTATATATACAATTTGAGACTAATTAATGTTCTTTTCTACTACATTAAAGACACTTAGAATTGACAGATAAGTATTTTGGGGGAAAATCGGACCTGTTTTTCAAAATATTCTTCAAAAATTCCCAGCATTTTTCAAAATGCCCCATGAGCATTAATTTTCTTTTGATTTCTTCCAAAATTCTCGGGATTCTTAATGGAAATGTTTGTCACAAAACTGTGCATTGTTCTTTGAAACCACAGATATTTTCTAAATCTAATCACCATTATATGAAGTAAAAATATGCAAAAACATAAAATAAAGGACAAATTAAAAAAAACACTATGGCTTTGCATTCATTCAAAAAATAAAAATTCAGTGCACAATTATGTTTATACATATATGGTAAACTTATATTTAGAAAATTAAGGTTTTAAAATGATATGGAATGCATCTGAAGCAGTTTGAAAAATGCTAGTATTTTTGAAAAATAATATGAAAAATGGGCAGTATTCAACCCAAAAATCTATATTTCGAATTCTAAGGGTCTTCAGTGTAGTAAAAAGAAAAATTGCTTATCCTAAATATGTATATAAAGTTAAAAATTGATAATTTTAAAAATTTCATTTTGAACATCCCTTGTGCCCTTAAAATCAACATAAAATAGCAATGCACTCCTTTCCCAAAACGCATTCACTATTAAGTGACATAGTGTATATTCTCTGCTAATACGTTAAAAGGGATTTATTTGCAACAGAGTCACTGCGCATTCAAGGAGCAGTTTTCTAACTATAATTGAGTCTATTTAATTAAAATCCGGTTATAGTCGCGCAGGCACTTACTGTTTAAAGCAGGGATCATTTGGGTCTTCCTGAAAAGGAATTACGGCAGATATGGAATGATAATCTCGTTATAATTGACATGGGGATAAATATACCGCATCCGTTCTCCACAATAGTTTGGGATCCAATTCTAAACAGTTCGCAAGTCAAATGCCATTCTAAATCTGCCCACTTTCAGGCCAAGCTGCGGAGTTAATGGTTGATGCAGCTGAACTGCTCCAATTATCGTCCTATTAAGTCTGTAGAGGGGAGTCATAAATTCATGCGCGCTATTCAATGATTTTAATTTCTGATACTTTCGTGAATAGGAGCATTTTAAAGCAATTCAACGCTAAAATGAGATTTTTTTTAAAGTATAAAATCATTATTTGGTATGCTATACATTAAGAATCAGTTTCCCTTATTTTACCCTCCTATTAACCTTTTACTTACGGGGTAGGATAACATGTATACCAAGAATACTGTCCCAAGAATGAATATATATTTATATATATATATACAGAGCTAGATTTGAGGCAGAACGCACCGGAACGGCGTTCCGATACCTCTCTTTAGGAAAAAAAATTACTATAATTAAAAACATTTATTTAATCACAAATTATTCTGTTGTTAGTAAGTGAGCCTGACCTACTACTCTTTTCAATTCACGTAAAAGAACTATTTGCAGGTCGTAATGATCGATTATGATGTGAGGCTAGGGTAGTTTTTTGAGAGTTACTATTGAGAATAGCGAACTGTGACTATTTCACTGAAGCGGGTGGTATAGTGGCTTGACCTTGGCCGGCTGACGGGACGGCAGTCTGACTCATTTTTGCGGACTGCACTGACTTTTCGTGGGTTTGCAAATGAGGCATTGATTAGCCCCGACCCCTCATTTCGAGAATCGACCTCCCCGAGATAGCTACCCTTCTTCCATGTTCTGTTGTTGAGGTTAGTTGCGTTTGAACAGTGTCAAGTCTGTGAGTGCGATATATTGTGAAGTGAAATGAGCAAAAAACTAACCGATTTTTTTCTCACTTTCGGGGAGCAGTAAAAGACTCAAGCACAGCATTAGTAGTGACAATACCAGTGATGACAAAGTGGTTAATGACGATGACGGCGAAAGGAAAAGCCTAAGTTCGCAACCGTCCTCTAACACTGCAAGCGAAACAATGGCTTCTGAAAAGCTTGACTGTAATGTAGAATACCCTAAAGAAAAAGATACACCTGTTGAGTGCGACAATGTCTTGCAAGATTGCTGGACTAACTCGCAAAAAAAAACGAGTTTCGCCAAAAATATGACTGGTTGTTTGTTAAAAATGGAACGTTAGGATGCAGTGCTTGTGAAAAGGTTGGGGTTTTACCTATCCCAAAGAAAACAGGTATGAAAATTTCAAAAGCGTGGGCAAGTGGTGAGATAAGTAGCTACGGCGACACTAAAGAAAAAAAAACAAGCTTCGGTAAGGAAATAAATGTATGAACACAAAGAAAGTGCTGGTCATAGAGCAGCTGTCAAAGTTTTATGGAAAGGTGAAAATGATGTATTGGAGAAAGTTGTTTTGAAGCAGCGTGCTCACGAAAAACAAGCTACTGAAAATATATTTCGTACTGCATATAAGGTTGTTAAAGAAAATCAGTCTTTTCACAATTTTGACACAGAAATTGATTTGCAAGAACTTAATGGGGTTGGCATGGGTCGCATTTTACATTCATACAAAGCCTGTACTAACATTGCTTTGCACATAAGTAAAGAAAGGAAGAAAACATTTATTAATAAAATAATGAAGAATGACATGAAAATTAGCCTGATAATTGATGAGTCAACTTCCCTTTGTAACAAGTCAAGTTTGATTGTTTACGTTCGTTGTTCTGTGCCTAAAACTGGTATATGTGGTTCCACCAACTTCTTTTTAGATTTAGTAGAACTTGATGGTTTTACTGCTAAGGTGGTATTTGACTCTTTGATTAACTGTATTCACTCTAATGGAATAACTAACACGTTTTTAAGTAAAATCTTAACAAGCTTAACATGTGACGACGTTGCTACTATGATTGGTAAAAACAAAGATGTTGGAGCATTATTTTGTGTAAAATTCCCTTCTGTTATTGTTTGGCACTGTGCAAACCACAGGCTTGTGCTTTCAGTGTCTGATGTATTTCAGTCAGTTTCAGGAGTTGATAGATTTAAATCCTTCATCGACAAACTGTATGTTGTGCATCATGCTTCACCAAAGAACAGCAGGGAACTGCGAACCTGTGCAAGTTTACTAGAGACAGAACTTTTAAAAATCTGAAGAGTTTTGAGCACACGTTGGGTTGCGTCTAGTTTCAGATCTGTGTCAGCCGTTTGGAGGTCTTATGAAGCACTAGTCCACCACTTTAAAGAAGCTTCAAATGACCCAACCAGAGACAGCAAAGAAAAAAGTACGTTTAAAGGCCTCCTCAAAATGATTACTGAAACTAATTTCATTTTAGACCTGGGCTTGATGGCTGATGCATTGCAAGAGCTCTCAGAGTTAAGTGTAGCTTTGCAAGATCGCAAAGTTGATCTAAGCTATGCTAACAAAAAGTTAAAAATTACATCTTCTTTGTTTGAGGAAAGAAAATCAGTTCCAGGATTTTACTCATCGATGGCTCAAGAAGCAGTAAACAACTTGTCTTTTTTCGGCATTCCTCTCCACGTAAAAGAAGGTAGGAAAAACAACCATTCTTTGAGCACCGAAAAGTTTTACGAGGCATATAAAAAGTCTATTGAAACAAGACTGCTCAGAGAAAAAGACTTTAAGCTTGCTGACACCATCAAAGTAATGGATGAAAAAAACTGGCCACAAAATGTCCCAATAACGTTTGGGGAAAATGAAATGCGGAAACTTGCCTTCAAGTTCAAACTTAATGAAAGGCAACTAATTACAGGATTCCGAGAGTATCTCCACATCAGAGTGTTCCCGGAAATTCTCAACCCTTTGAAACAGTCAATCAATTCGATAGTCATATCGTCGAGTGAATGTGAAAGAGGTTTCTCACAGATGAACCTCATTATCACACCATTGAGATCATCACTGAATATTGCAACAGTTTCTGGCTTGTTGTTTGTAAAGATCAATGGACCTACTCTTCGGATCTTTAACCCGACTAAGTATGTTGACTCTTGGCTTGTGTCTGGACACCATTCAGCAATAGCCCTCAAGAGTAAGGAGAGGTCAAGAGACAAGAAGTATTATGAAAACATGTTGAAGTTTTAGACAATCATTTAGGATGGGCACAAAACGTAAACAATCATGAAACTCTGCTTTTTTACTGCTTTTATTACTTCTCTACAACACATTTTTGTACTTGTCTTCTTCTTCTTCTTCACAAGCACAAGCACAGCAGCCCCTTACAGGCCCTGGCTGCCTCAACCACGCGCTTCTTCCGGCGTCTTCTATCAGCGACGACTCCTCTCAAATTTTAAATTTTCAAAGTTTTCAAGTCTTTTTCAATGTCATCTAACCATCTAGTCGGTGATCTACCTCTAGCTCGAGATCCCTCAGGTTTTTAAAATATCAAGATCTTAGAGGGATTATCTTCCGAGCTTATCCAAACATGGCCAATCCATCTTAATCTATTACTACGGAAGACTTGTGTTATTTGGGATTGCCTATAAAGCCTATACAATTCAAAATTATATCTGGTTCTCCAACGTTCTTCTTCCTGCACTGGGCCAAAGACAGCCCTGAGGATTTTTCTCTCAAACATGTCCAGTGAGCGCTGTGTGTCTATGCTCAAGGTCCATGTTTCACTTGCGTAAAGTAAGACGGTAGTATTAGTGTCTTATAAATTCTTAATTTAGTTTTGCGAGATTAGATCTCAATTGTCTTCTCAGCCCAAAGAAGCATTTATTAGCCATTTTGATTCTGTTATCAATTTCTGTCCTTAGTTTATTTTTGTCATTTATTATAGTGCCAAGGTATTTCAATTCATCAACTCTTTTTGAACTTGTCTTGCAAAATGAAATTTGGAATTAAATAAAATGTTCAAGTTTTTGTATAACCAACGATTTCTTTTTTTCAGGCTAATAATTTTAAATACCCCCCCCCACACACACACCTCTATTTCTAGAAATCTAGCACTGTATATATATATATATATATATATATATATATATATATATATATATATATATATATATATATATACATACATACATACAAACATACATACATATATACATATATATATATATATACATACATACATACATACATACAAATATACATATATATATATATATATATATATATATATATATATATATATATATATATATATATATATATATATATATATATATATATATATATACATACATACATACATACATACATACATACAAACATACATACATATATACATATATATATACATATATACATATATATATATATATATATACATACATACATACATACAAATATACATATATACATATACACACACACCTATATATATATATATATATTATTTAATCACTTTTCTCCAATTTTTGTTTTATGGATATAACCGATTTGGCGAAGGATCGGGTCATTTAAGAATATAGTATTGTGGTTCTAATCAATTTTTGCATGACTTACCATAGTAACAGATTACATATAATTAATTAGAGACTTCAACTAGTTCATGCAAAACAAACATTTTTTAAATGATCGTGGTAAAATTTAAAAAAAAATATGTATATTATATTGGATATTTATATGGAAACTAAACACAATTATTTTGGCTTCATAACGAGGAAATAGGCAAGAAAATTTGTCGAAAAATTATAGACAATGGCAAATCAACCATAAAATGTGTAATAAAAATCATTGTTTCTTAAGCACAGAGGAGTTTCTTTCCACAAAGAGGAATAATGAAATAAGTTTTAGAAAAATTAATAAAATGATTCGATTGAAAGATCTTACCCGAGGCAATGAAGTTACGCAGAGTCAGTGAGTGGTTCTTATAAACGGTTAGAAAATCTGATTCCTTTCCATTCGTCACGAAAGCTGATAAATGATTAAAAAATCCTCTTAAATGACTGGTTTATCAAAAAATAGATTAAAATGTTGTAATAGGAATTTTAAATGGTGCCGGGAAGCAAAGTGCTCCCCACATTCGGAATCAATCAATTTTAAGCATACTACTCTATGCGTGGTTGTACTTTAATAAATGCATTTAATCTAAAGGTTTGTTCAAAATACGATTCAAATACTATAGCTGGAATCTCAATGTATTCTTGGAAAAGAACAGCTCTCCAAAATCGGAGGCAATAAATTTATACACACTCTGAGCAGACGGAAAAATCCAACTGTATTGTTTGCCAATGCGGGGCACTTGTCCATTTGGACATTCACACTTCAACTCCGAGAATCTTTGGTTACTCTCAATTGGAGCACCGTATAGGTGAACCCCCACCAACCACTGATGCCTCTTGAATTTTTACCGAGTCCCTCCAGGGACGACATCTTGTGGTACCGTACCATCTTCCACTCTGTCTGACCTCATAGAAACACTTTCCGGTCTACGGATTTGACTTGCCCATATTCGGTCTCCACACAAAAGTATTTAATCGCGTTCGTCAGGTTTCGAACTGAGAATCCCCAGTTTCTAGTCCAAAGCGCTGCCACGAGGCTACCTCGGGAGCCTATTTGATTTGTAGTTTACATAAAAATATATATAAACATATTAAAACAGGCATCTCTACCTACGTAATCATGTAATAAACATATCGCATATTTTCTGTATGGTTGGGTGAAAACTCCTTCCTAACTCAGAAGCAATAATTTCACGTGTTTTCTTTATCCGTGGTGTTAATTAACGGTAATAAAACCAGACTCCTTGAGATATGTATGGAAATCTAATACAAAAAACACTAAACTCCATTTCATGTGTAGTTTAGTCCAAAATCCTTATAAATACTGTAACGATACCCGACATACACCTGAACCGAGATCCTCTCAAAACACGAAGGTAATAAATTTATGCGCTCTTAGGTCTCATTGTTGGCATATTTCGAAGATGCACGTTCGAAGTGTAAGCATTGACGTATCACTATCGGCAAACTGCGTTATAGCAATTGATGTTCGACCAGTATCTCATGCAGGCTAAACCTAGCGGCTAACCGCCTCCACGTTTATTGTCCTTGATTGACTAACGAGCACTGTGACTACCCAATGAGATTACGTTATCGTTAAACCGATATATATATATATATATATATATATATATATATACATTATATAGACGATTAGTACTCCATATAGTGGAGAACTCGTACTATATTCGGGACTATGCTGAATGTATTTTGAGTTTCTTTGGTAGTTGGTGTTGCCACTGTACAGCAGTATCTACCATTGTGGTTTCTCTGGAATAGTTTTGAGGGGATTTTATGATATCGATTGTGTTTTGTTTATACTGATATAGATTTGATAGAGGTTTTGGATTGCTGCGCATCCAGAATGCTTCATTTGCGACAGAAAGGGATGGTATACAGAAACATTTTCGTGAAATCATGTCCCTCAGCTGTTCTATTGGGGACATATCGGACATCAGATCAAGCCAAGGTAGGAGCGGTACTTGTTGGTTGAACCATTCGGTGTGATTGGAACGAGGATTGTCCATTTGAAAGAGAGGTTTCACCGAAGGTATGTAAGAGGGGTTGGACATCTCGTTCCAAGATCTCTTCTTGTCGTGGAATGGCCGAATGGCTTGGGCGCTGGCATTTGGTGCCACAATCTGTGGGCTCGAGTCCAGCTGTTGGCATGGGTGTTTGTAGGCGTTCGGAATCGGCTTTAAGTGGTAGGTCTTGGTATAATTTGCCCTTGTGTAGCTAAAATTGACCGCCAAAATAGCTAAAATCGTAGCTAAAATCAACCAGCCATCAAGATCTCTTTGAAGTAAAATACCTTTTCATAGTATCTGTGATTCATCTAAGGCCAGAAATTAAATGAAACGAGGTACCATCCTAAACTATTAAGCCTGGAGTAGGATTCTCTACAATGCAACCCTTCAGATTCCTTTCTACACTGTATCTGTCATCAAGGATTCAGCCTTCATGATTCTCGAGATTATAATCTAAACTCGTCAGTAAACACGAATTGCTCCCATTCAGCATTCCAGTGTCTTCGTCCTTGACACCACTGAAGACTATGGTATAGGATTTAGGAGGTCGCTACAACGGGCACCAAGCTACGCGCTCTCGCTGCAGCAATATTCGATGAAAAGTGGTGGTGGACACCACTTTGTGTTGCAACATCCTCCACTGCTCTTCTAACGATGTTGACGTCGCTGTATGAGTCCTCACCGCTTTGCTTATGTGTTTGTCTTCCCTTTCTGACGTTTGCCGTATGTGCTCCAGATCTCATACAACGATGCAAAGAACCTTACTTCTTGTCTCCAAGTGGGCATAATTGTAATACTGTGTATCCCAACGCTCGCAACTGTATCACATGTTATCTCGTATGTATATTTAGATGTATATTTAGATACAAGAAGATTAATGTCGATTGAATTCACTGATGAAATGTTTTGTATTTTTTATTTACGAGTTTTTTAAAACTTACGAGTCTCAATTCAACTTATATTGCGCTTGGATCATACTTGAATGCGTAACTGAGATTTTAAACATTTATATGTGTGATAAAGTACCAGTCAACCAAGCTCAAACAACTACTTCTTCCTGTTGCAATCCCAGAGTACAGCAGTGTACACACACACACATACGCACACACAGAGACACACACATATGCATATATATATATATATATATGTGTGTGTGTGTGTGTGTGTGTGTGTGTGTGTGTGTGTGTGTGTGTGTATAATCGATTTGTCATTTGAATTTCAGCTTTAAATAGAAACTTAGGTATCTTATACTTGGGAATTAAGGTGAAATTAAAAACTTGTAAATCCACAATGATTTATGAGAATGGCTACATTGTTTAAAGCTGACAGTTGTAGCTCTTTATTAGGCCGAAATCATAGGATGGAACTATGTCTCGAGAGTCTAAAGAGTATTTCAGACTTTCGTTCTGTAGCTCAAAAATGCATAAAAAGAAAATCTGTGACGATTTGAATAGCCAAATGCATCAAAATCACCCTTTATTGCTTTATAGATTATAGTAAACTTTCTAAAATTTAACGAATATTATAATGTGAGTATGTACGTAGACAAATTTCAGCGCATGTTGAACTTTGTCTATGTATGTGGATTTATCATTTTTTAGCACGGGATGTTTTACATATATTATTGTGGAATTACTTAACATTAGAATTAAATTAGAAAGTATTATTCTGGTGTTATATACATATATATCAGAGTAACATTTTAATATTATGAGACACATATATGTTTCAAAAAATGATTTGCTTATGACAAGGTTTATTATTACCAATAGAAATCATAAAATCGTTTTTGGTGTGATCTGGATTTCATATTAATTCCCTTCGGTGGAGAAAAATTGTCCTTTAAGCACGACTTAGGAGGGGAAAAAAAAAGCTCTGATTTATGTGTTTAAATAAGGAATGACAAATGGATACATAACTGAAATTAAAGTATCATGTTAAAGGAAGAAAGAAGAGGGATATTTTTCTTCCTTAGTAATTTTTCATTAAAACAACTATATTTCAAATCAGAAATTTTCATACCTAAGGCAAACTAGGGCAAATATTTTTTGATGGAATTGGGCCAAATGAAAAATAAAAATAAATAAATAAATAAATACAATGCTAGTCTCGCATCCTTTCCTTAAAAAACTTCTAGTTGTATGTTATGTATGATATGTTTTCTGTTGTTAAAAAGTACATCAGCAAAATGTGGACCTAGAAAATAAGATATAAATAGCAATGAAAGTAACAATATGTACCGTAAAATCTCGACTGAAATACGCACTCGAGTAATATAAGCATGCTTGATTTTTCGCGAAATTTCCGGAAAATATTAAAACTCGACTATAATACGCACCCTTAACTTTTCAATATTTTATTTAAAAATTGCCTAAATATTTATTAGCAGAAATAAAATTTGTGATAAAAAGAAACGAAAACATTAAATTCAGTAAAAAAAATTAAGTTTTTATTCAAAACAAACAATACTCTCAAATTATCATTCTTAATCACTTTCACTAGAATACAGCTCATCTACTGTTGTTGAGTCCATGTCATAAGTATTGGTGGTGTGGTAATATATATCCCCATCATTATCCTCATTTGATAACAACTACCCATCCTCCCATAATATGTCGTTGTCACTGCCGTCTCACGTTTAACGATTGATAATTTTTCTGCTGCCGTATAGGACCATCTCGAAGAAAATTCGAGGGAAATAAATAAAATAAAGTAATAATTTTTTGCTCTTGCAACAACTGGGAACTATCACTATTTCTAGGGACATGTTATTAAACGAACGCGTGTGCGATACGAACAGCGAGTTCCGTTTGTTTAAAAGGAATACCTGCATAGTAAACGGGTGGATGAATCACGGAGTGAAGATGCACCCGTGTTGCGACAATGTCCTACAGCTGCTGTACGTTCGTTTATCCAATGTTTAAAACTACTTTTTTTTTGTACGCGAGTATAATACGCACCCTCATTTTTGTTGACTAAAATGTTAAAAAAAAGTGCGTCATATACTCGAGATTTTACGGTAACTCCAAATATGGTAATATATTTCTATAGACTCATTATCACAAATATTCCTTTTTGGATAGTAAAGTGGCAGAGCGAAAAAGAAATAAACTTAACAGTAAGTTTTAACTTGAAGGGTGTTGACGCCAATGGCTATGTTGGCAATCGCCAACGCGCCATGAAAGAATACAAATATAGGTATCATAGTTTTTATTTCTTACGTTGGCATCGTAAACTAAAAGATATTAGAATTTGTTTGAAATCGTTTGTTCCATAAAAAAAGTTTGTTTCGCTCGAACATCGTATGGTCGATGTTTCATGTATTGATTTTGTTCATACATTAGTAATTCGTTTAAGTAAATAAAAAGTTATTAATTCGTGTGTCGTATGGTCGACAATGGTTTTAATATAATTTAATAGTCTACAGTCCATTCGAATACAACAAATTTGGGACCAGTGCAACGTATGACATTTGGCTCATATAGTTGGTCCACGTAGCCGGAGAAAAAAAATGGCACTCATTGCGCTAAATCGACAAAAATCGACATTGAAGGCTCAGATTACTAAAATAGAGACATACTTAAAAGAAAAGGAGGTAAAAGCCCCATCGGATATTTTAGCTGCTGAGTTAAAAATAAAATTAGAAAATTTATTGAAGTATCAATCAAGTTTGGATTACATTCGAATACAGTTTTTCGAGAAAGTTCATCCCGAAGAAGGTATATCGGATATTGAAGAAGAATTTTTGGATATGGAATTTCGCATCGAAGCATTACAGGTAAAAATTAATAGTTTGATTACCTGTCAAAATCTAATATATAAAAATGAATGTTTGTATCTCTGTAATTGTATAGAAATCCACAGTTTAGGAGCAACGATCGTGAAATTTTACATACAGGCGTCTTTAAAAACAGCCGAGGGTCTGAAGAACTTCAAAAATCGAAATTAATTACCGTTGATTTTTAATTAATAAAAAACCACAATTTTGAAACTAAATGTAAGCTGTTACACTTTGTGGCATCATCCCTCTGAATATGGCGTCCACGTTAGGGTTAGCTAGCAAACAGCGAGCGAAAAGATAAAAATAAATAAAATCAAAAAGTTTCAAGTTATATATTAAAGCAGAATAATAAATGAAAATAATAATCTTTCAAGTCAGATTTTATACTTTAAGACATTTCGATTAACGATCGTCGTTTATTTTCGCCGTGTTATTTTATAAACAAACGTTCTCTGTTGCCATTTTCATTTCAGACATTTCTTATTGAAACGATGTAATGCGTAGTAAATGCGTTAAATATTTCTTATCTAAAATTTATATTTTAAAACATTTCAGTGAAATTAACATCGTCTTCAGATTATAAACAGACGTTATTTGTTGCTATTTTCATTTTAGAAATTTCTTATTAAAATGATGGAATTCTCCGATATATTTCCATAGTGGAGATTTAGACACATTACAGAATTTAAAAAAAAAACCCTTTTTGTGTAATTTATATATTTGTGTGTGTTTAATTATTTCAAGTGACTCTAAAGTGGGCGTGGCATTTTTTCCACTAGCGTGAAAAATCAGAATAATATTGAATTATTAAATTTTTTTTGCTCATCTGACGACAGTAGCAGCGAGTGGCAGTAGTTACACAAGTTTGAATTTGAAACATTGTTTTGTTGTTTCCTAAAAGAAGCAATAATTACATTATTTTATATTGTTCTTAATTTTATAATTCACGATGTACTTTTAAAAGCATAAAAATTAGTATATCTTAACTAAAAAGAATCAGTCTAAACTTAAGCACAGTTTTGCGATTTATTTACGGTTAACTATGTTTATGTTTAGCTATTCCATTTGTTTGTTTTAAAAAATGATTTTTTAAAGGTTTTTTTTGGTGCTTTATGGTAAATTAGCACTTAAAAATTAAAAAAAAAGAAACAAAAACTTAACTGTAAATAGCATACTTTTTCTATAAATTGGTCAATTTGAAGTAATTTTTATTGAAATTTAGCTAAAATGCCTATAACTGCATAAAAATCTTAATGCTACTATTTTAATTTCCCAAGCACAATTCTAAAAATGTTATAAAATACGCAGCCCTACTTTCCGATTTAGTACAAGAATTTAAAATAGATTTCAGGACTTCGGGGAAAATAAACAATTTTTGTTTTTGCATGTTTTCTATTCTATTTACAGTCGATATAGATATAATGCTAGCAAATTGTCAAATGGAATGCATAGAGTTGCAATCTGACATCTAACTTAAAGAGAAATTCAATCGAGTCTCTTTGTTGTACTCATAAATCATACCTGCCCAGATAAAAATATCCTTCACTGCATAGTCAAGCGTTATTCTGGTCATCAACGTTTGGAAGCACGTACATCTGAGAACAACTATTTTCAAGAGTGAAGCACACTAAGAGTCAAATTCGAACCAAAATTTATTCGTTGTTTTTTAGTATTGATGTGTATGACATTTCCCATCCCTTTTTTATACTATGTTTAATTTTTCATGCAGAGTTCACAAGGCAAAAGACAATTTTACTTTTCAGCTTTTAGTGATGAAAGGCTGAATCTATCTAAATTCTGAGATGTGTATAACATTTCACATGTTTTTTCCTATGTTATTTATACTGTGTTTAGTTTTTAAGTTGACTTTGGTTAACAAACATTTATATTGAACCCCGAATCAAGAAACGAGAAACATAGTTTATGAAGGTACTTCAGATGATATTTGGATCAGTTTAATTGAACAGAGATTTATATGGAGTTTAATAAGGACAGAATGTTTCTATTATTGCTACAGAATCTTGCATTTATGGTGCGTGTAGCCCAAACTGCAGATTTCTGTTAATTTTTTCATCAGTCAGTGCCTTTAACAAATACTTTAATACTTTATTTATATATTTTTTTGGCTACAGAATCCTGCATTTATGGAGGTATTTATATGGACAATTAGACATTTTTACTTTTAAGCTTTTAGTGATTTATTATAAATGTATATATTTTATGATATTTATACTGTTATTAAATCTATGTTATTTATACTGTGTTTAGTTTTTAAATTACTTTTTGTTAACAAACATTAGACAATTTGACATTTTAAATTTAAACTTGAAAAATGAAAGGCTGAATCTACTAAAATTCTGAGATGTGTATAAAATTTCACATGTTTTTTTATAAATGTTATTTATGCTGTGTTTACTTTTTTAATCAATTTTGTTTAACAAAAATTCGACAAAATGACATTTTTACTTTTCAGCTTTACTTTTTAAAACTCTTAACTTTCCAAGAGACAATTTGACATTTTTTCCTTTTCAGCTTTTAATGGTTTATTATAAATGTATATATTTTATCTTTTACTTTTCAGCTTCTTTTGCTCCAAAGATGAAAGGTTAAATCTAGATGAATTCTGAGGAGTTAATTATAAATTTATATATTTTTATATTTGATTTTTTAAAAATTATTTGGGTGTATAACATTTCACATGCTTATTTTTCTATGTTATTTATACTGTGTTTAGTCTTTAAATTGATTTTGGTTAACAAACATTCGACAAATTGACATTTTTACTTTTCAGCTTTACTTTCCAAAAGACAATTTGACATTTTTCCTTTTCAGCTTTTAGTGGTTTATTATAAATGTATGTATATTTTATGTTTTACTTATCAGCTTCTTTTGCTCCAAACATAGAAGGTTAAATCTTGCTAAATTGTTTAGATTTTAAATTGATTTTGGATAACAAACATTCCACAATTTGACATTTTTACTTTACAGCTTTTAGTGGTACAATGATGAAAGACTGCATCTACCAAAATACTGAGATATGTATAACATTTCACATGCTTTTTTTTTGGCTATGTAATTTATACTGTGTTAAGTTTTTAAATTGATTTTGGTTAACAAACATTCCACAATTTGACATTTTTACTTTACAGCTTTTAGTGGTACAATGATGAAAGACTGCATCTACCAAAATACTGAGATATGTATAACATTTCACATGCTTTTTTTTTGGTTATGTAATTTATACTGTGTTAAGTTTTTAAATTGATTTTGGTTAACAAACATTCCACAATTTGACATTTTTACTTTATAGCTTTTAGTGGTACAATAATGAAAGACTGTATCTACCAAAATACTGAGATATGTATAACATTTCACATGCTTTTTTTTGGCTAATTTATACTGTGTTAATTTTTTAAATTGATTTTGGTTAACAAACCTTCTTAAAATTCCGGGCAACGCCTGGTACTTCAGCTAGTAGTTCATATATTTCAAATGGTAATAAGGATGTAAATAATAGCGTTAATATTCGACTTCCCGAAATTGTAATTCCTAAATTTTCGGGAAAAATAGAAGAATATAGTTGTTTTAAGCTGCAATTTGATAATATTATTACCAATAATTCTCATTTAGATGAAACTCAAAAATTGCAGTATTTACATTCGGCTTTAGTCGGCGAAGCCAAGAATTTACAAACTGTTAATGATACATTTAAAACGCTTTTCGCAGCTTTAGATGAAAGATATTCAAACGAACGCGTGTTAGTTGATGTATATGTTAAGCAAATACTAGAATTTGATAAAATAACTTATGAATCTTCTAAGGAACTGCGAAGTTTGATAGATATAGTTAACAAAAATTTAAGAGCACTAAATACAATGGGTCTTGAAAGAAATAAATTATCTGATGTTGTGTTATTAAATATAATTTTGGCTAAACTCGATAAAGAATCAAGAAAGCAATACGAGCTAAATATAACTTCCACGGAAGTTCCGAAGTTGGATGATTTAATTGCATTTTTGGAAAAAAGATGCCAAATGTTGGATAATTTATCACGTAGTGTCTCTTCAAAATTGAAAGTTTTTGATAAATACCAAAAACCGAAATCACTTATGGTGAAATCATACAATAAAGTATGTGCTTGCTGTAAATCTCTTAATCATTACATATTTAAGTGTTCTGCATTTTTAAAACTAAATTCGTTGCAAAGATTTGACTTTGTAAAAAAACATAATTTGTGTATTAATTGCTTCAGTGCGCAACATAAAGTTGTAAATTGCAATTCGAAGTACGTGTGCAATGTATGCAAAGCTAAGCACAACACACTACTTCATAGAGAAAGAGTAGACAGTCTGTCGACGGCGCCAATTGACGCGCCAATTGACACGCCAATTGAGTCGTCAAATTTATTTATCCCAAACGAAAATGAGAAACCACAACATAATTTAGCAGTCGAAGCTAAAGCAGTTTCAAGCTGTTTAATCTCTCAAAGGAAAAATATTCTTCTTCAAACAGCACGGGTTTATGTGAAAAATATGTTAGGGGAATTTATTCCTGCCATTTGCCTTTTGGATAATGGATCAAGTGCTCAATTTTTATCTTATAGATTTTTGCAAAAATTGGGTTTAAGAGCTGAAAGAATATACGCTCCCGTATCAACATTAAATAATACATCAGTCACTGTAAATAAAAGTGTAGTTATAGAAGTTGCAAATAAGAACAGGAATTTTTCTGCCAGTATGGAATGTTTAATTGTACCTAATATTACAGACATTACTACGACTATCCCAATAAACATAAATGACTTGAATTTACCGTCGCATATTGAACTGGCACATGAAGGATTCACAAATCCAGCCAAAATTGACTTGCTTATCGGAGCAGAGTATTTTTTTGAAATTTTAAGGTCAGAACAATTTCGTTTACCTTCGCATGGTATTTTATTGCAAGAAACTGTATTCGGTTATGTAGCTAGTGGAACAGTAGTTAGTTCTGTAAACACGCAATTCTGTGGATTATTGAAACCTTCAGAATCTATTGAAGAAAACTTTAAAAAATTTTGGGAACTGGAAGAAGTGAATTCAGTTAGTTCTTTAACACCGGAAGAAATTCAATGTGAAGATCATTTTGTAAAACATTATACTAGAGTATCGGGTAGATTTTGTGTAAAATTACCTTTCAAAGAGTGTATTAAATCTTTGGGATATTCAAAGGATATGGCTATTAAGCGTTTTCTAAGTACAGAAAAACGATTAGAACGCTTGCCCAATTGTAGAACCATGTATAAAGAATTCATGGACGCTTATTTAAAATTAGGTCATATGGAGCTTGTTCCACATTACGAGAGAAATGAAGTGTTGGGTAAAACAAACTACCTTCCGCATCATTTTGTTTTGAAGGATAGTTCGACAACTGCATTGAGGGTAGTGTTTGATGCCTCGGCTAAGACATCAACAGCCATTTCTCTAAATCAAACACTAATGGTAGGCCAAAAGTTGCAAGATGATATTTTCGACATAACATCAAGATTTAGATTACATAAATATGTTCTGACAGCTGATATTTCTAAAATGTATAGACAAATTTTAGTTACGAATAATGATTCAGATTTACAAAGAATAGTTTGGCGTAATTCTCCTGAAGAGTCTTTTCAAGAATATAGACTTAAAACTGTGACATATGGCACAGTCTCAGCTCCATTTCTAGCAGTAAGAGCTTTGAGACAACTTGCAGTAGAAGAGAAAGATAATTTTCCTCTTGCTTCAGCTGTGACTCTCTCTGATTTCTTCATGGATGACTTAGTCACAGGTAGCAATGATTTAAATAGTGCTAAGGAGTTACAAAACCAGTTGATACAAATGTTACAAGCTGGTGGAATGAAACTTTGTAAATGGTCCTCTAACGAAAGAGAACTGTTAAAATCAGTGCCGTTCGAAGATCAAGAATATCATTTTGATCAATCAAGAGAAACAGTAAAGACACTAGGTCTCATTTGGAATCCAAAAATTGATAAATTAAAATTTTTTGTTTCTCCCTCAATATATTCATCAAAGTGCACTAAAAGATCAATATTATCTCATATTTCTAGATTATTCGACCCTTTAGGACTTTTAGGACCAATTATAGTTCGAGCAAAGATATTTATTCAAAAATTATGGCTTTTAAAGATTGACTGGGACGAGCCACTCTCAGCTAAAGAAGCTCAAGAATGGAAAAATTTTGTAAAAAACCTCCAAGTAGTTGAAAGTATTGATGTCCATCGCTATATTTTGAATGATAGTACTTGTCAGCTAGAAATACACGGATTCTCGGACGCCTCCGAAAAGGCCTATGGAGCGGTAGTTTATGTCAAAGCCACTGGCACATCATCGGAAGTCTCAGTGAAGTTACTCTGCAGCAAATCAAGAGTCTCGCCTCTGAAGCGTACAACAATTCCAAGACAAGAACTTTGTGCAGCAGTATTACTAGTAAAATTAGTGAACCGAGTGCTATCATCGTTAAAAATATCTGTGAATACCGTTCATTTGTGGACCGATTCGACAGTTGTACTAACGTGGATTCAACACGAACCACATACTTTGAAAACATTTGTAGCGAATCGCGTCGCAGTTATTCAAGAACTGTCTTTGACTCATCAATGGCATCATGTAACTTCAGAAGAAAATCCAGCTGACATAATTTCTAGAGGTGTTGATCCTGAAACTCTTCGAGATAGCAAACTGTGGTGGGATGGTCCCACTTTCCTTTTGAATGACTTTTCGTCGTTAAAGGATAATCCCTGCCCAACAGCTGTGGAGGTTCCAGAATTGCAGAAATTGCCGGTCCCTTCATTGACTTTTGTATTGACTTTAGAAAGTGATTTGTTAAATAGAGTTTTAGACAGATCAAATAGTTTTTCTAAAATTGTATATATTTTTAGTTTTATTTTCAGATTTTTGAAAAATACTAGAAGCAAACCAGAGGACAGGTACAGAGGCCCCCTGTTACCCCAGGAGCAGAAAACAGCGACAGAATTTATCATTCGGCAAATACAGGCAAATGAATTTAAAATGGAGATATCTGCTCTCTTAGCTGGTAAAAGGGTTATAAAAGGGAAGGTAAAGGACCTCCAACCCTTTTTAGATTCCAATGGAATTCTAAGAGTTGGAGGACGGTTAGAAAAATCGAATTTAAATTTTAATGCAAAACATCCCATTTTATTTCCTGCGAACCACAAATTTACAAAAATTTTGATGAATTACTACCATAGGAAATATCTGCATGTAGGAGCACAGAATTTATTGCATTTGGTACGCCAAGAATACTGGCCATTAAACGGCAGAAGTATCGCTCGAAAAATTGTCCACAATTGTGTTACATGTTTTAAACAAAAACCTGTTACGGAAAGTCTGCTTATGGGCAATCTCCCTCCGGAAAGAATAAATCCGAGTTTCCCCATTAATGCCACAGGAATAGATTTTTGTGGACCCTTTTATGTAAAGTTTAAAGGACAAAGAAAGGGTGTATACCACAAAGTATACATAGCTATATTTGTCTGCTTTGTGACAAAGGCAGTGCATTTAGAGACTGTCACAGATTTAACCTCAGAAGCGGTAATCGCGGCGCTAAAAAGATTTTTCTCTAGACGTGGTAAAAGTTCATCTCTGTTCACGGATAATGCCACCAATTTCGTAGGCGCGCATTTAGAATTAAAACGATTGTACAAACTTGTTAAAAAACCAGAGGAAAATTTAGCTTGTTATTTAGCCTCAGAAGGCATTCCCTGGAATTTTATTCCTCCCAAAGCCCCGAATTTTGGTGGACTTTGGGAAGCCAGTGTCAAATTATTTAAATACAATCTTAGACGAACTATTGGTGATCGAAAGCTGACCTTGGAAGAATTCCAGACTATTACAATTCAGATCGAAGGCATCTTAAACAGCAGACCGTTAATTCCGATGAGCTCAGATGTGGATAATTTAGATGTTTTAACTAAATCACATTTTTTGATAGGACGCATTTTGAATACAATCCCTGAATCAGTAATAGTGAACAAACCAGACAATTTATTAACAAATTGGCAAAAAACCACCAAAATTGTTCAAGCCATATGGAAAAAATGGCAGATTAGTTATTTAAATCATTTACAGAATCGCACCAAATGGCCTGTTGAAACACAAAATTTACAACCTGGTCTAATGGTTTTAGTTAAAGAAGATCACTTGCCACCATGTAAATGGTTGATTGGACGTATTCAAGAAGTGATACCAGGATCCGATAATAGAATTAGAGTAGCTGTGGTGAAAACAAACCACGGTATATATAAACGTAGTATTAGAAAGTTATGTGTATTACCTAATCAAAATATGTAAATTTTTAGTTGGTTTATGTTTTGAGTTTATATTTAATTTGTATATTCGTGTATTATTGATAACATTATTTACATTTTAAGTTATCTGTATTCATTTAGAACTTGTTTAAGTCAAAATATGAGGCAAAATTGTTTTGTAATATATTGTTCATTTTATGTATTCAATTGTAATAACTGTATTTTAATGTATTTTGAAATATAATATTTCAACCTGGGGAGAATGTTGACGCCAATGGCTATGTTGGCAATAGCCAACGCGCCATGAAAGAATACAAATATAGGTATCATAGTTTTTATTTCTTACGTTGGCATCGTAAACTAAAAGATATTAGAATTTGTTTGAAATCGTTTGTTCCATAAAAAAAGTTTGTTTCGCTCGAACATCGTATGGTCGATGTTTCATGTATTGATTTTGTTCATACATTAGTAATTCGTTTAAGTAAATAAAAAGTTATTAATTCGTGTGTCGTATGGTCGACAATGGTTTTGATATAATTTAATAGTCTACAGTCCATTCGAATACAACAAATTTGGGACCAGTGCAACGTATGACATTTGGCTCATACAAAGGGTTAAAACATTTTGAAGCTGTGGTTTTCAAAAGAAAGGCTAATTATGCTTAGCTCACACTATATCCTTTTTTTTTCATGGAAAATTCAATTCAGAAGTTTGCCCTTTTGTTCTTAAACATACGAGGAAATAAAAGCGATACACGTCCCTTTCCATTGGTCTTTATTTTTCTTAGAATGGATCCCAAAATCGTTGTTATATTTCCGATGAATTGGGTTGATTAATACACTTCCATACCATGCCACAGTTTTCACTTATAATTAAGTCGCTCAGGCTGTCGATGGAATTCTTCCGTTTAGCAAGTTCACAAGTCTGTGAGTGGCTCCCGCCGAGTGATTGCAGAACGTAGTATCCGGGTAACTGGGGTAAATTGATAATTATTGGAACCCAAAACCCGGTTCTAATGAAAGGTCTTTTTTGGCACTTGTTGTATAGACATTCGCTTATAATTCACCGCAGTTTGCTGTCCATTTTATTATGGGGGCACCATATAGGCAAACTAGCATTACCCCCTATGAAGGAACGACACTGACGGAGGTATTTTAGTGGCGAAAAGCCGGGATTCTATCCGAGCACAGGTTCTAACGAAAGTAGTACCGGGTATTCGAAAGTAGTCGATCTTAGGTTTCAAAAGCCGCCCACATAGTATAGTGATTAGCCTATTTCTCTTCCACACTGTGGGCTTGGACTCGAATCTCCAATAAGGCTTGGTCGTTATCCATTGTTGTCCATTGTTGGAACAAAGCTGGCACCCCTAAAATGGCTCCCATGATATAGTAGCCAGAAAGACTGGAGTGATTAACAAAGGGCAAATGTCTCACGACAGAGTGTCTTTGCATTAGAAAAAAAAGTTTCCTAAACAACATTTTGATGGGGATGAACAGTTTTGTATGCTTTATAAGTTATCACTATCTAGACATCTAGAACCGTTTACCTTAATCACATCCACAGTGTTAACTACTAGATCATCCTCAACCATCTCAGAGGTCAATTACCTTCTGCTATCAAAAGATACGCCATCGACTGTCATTTGCTTTTATTGATTCATTTTATAATAAAATTTTGAAAATTTTATATTGTTTGAAATCATGCAACCTAGTCTTCGACGAATTTCTAATCGAACGGTTAAATTAAAAATAAAAAATAAATAAAATCTTCACAGAAAATTCAGTAATTTCGAGTTTTACTTAGAATCCATTTTCTTAACATAAATTAAAAAGAAACACAATTTTTCACCTACGAAATAAACCAAAATTCTTCAAATTATAAGTAAATATAGTCTTTTTTATTAATACTTTGGGCAAATGTTTTGTGGTTTATGTATTATTCTAATTAGTATAATACCCAGGTACCCGGTTCAGGATTAAATTTTGAGAGCCAAAACACGGATCTCAATTTTTACTCTGAAATCCCAACTCCCGCCCATCAAATAAGTAAGCAAAATTGGCAAGATAATTGTGCAAAATAGGAAATTGTCTACTTTTTTAGGATACCTGGAAATAAGGAACACGACGTGGAAAATATAATATTTACTCCATCCAAATAAGTGGTAAAGTTTGTTATACGGGTGCGAAGGGAAAAAGTTGGCACAAGTCGCTGAAATAACAGACGAATTCCACTATGGGTGTGAATTCAGAGGATGAGCAGAAGAGGAGGATGATAGGTTAATTTGAAGAACATGATACGGTCATGATACGGTCACCAACGTGTGGCAATTTGACGCCAATAAGGCATTACGAATTGCAGAACCCCGTGGTGAAAATTAACTGTAATCTTCCTAGCAAACCCCGAAACACGCCAAACCTTTGGCTTAAAAATTGACTTGGCTGGAAACTGTATCATGTTCTTCATATTTACCGAGATACATTGTCTAGCGGTTAAGTTGAGACAGTTACGGCTCGCTGTAGCCCAGTGGCAGCGCGTTTGGGCTTGAAACTGGGAGATGTTCGGTTCTAATCCAGGCGAATGTCATTCAATACGTTCGTGTCTAGGCCGATTATTGGTATGTTAAATACGTAGACCGGAAAGTCCTTCTATGAAGTCAAAGAGGATGGGAAAAGGTAAGATACTCCCAGGATCAAAACCGAGCACTCTGGGGTTGCTCCGTCAAAATTGAGGTGGCATCAGGCGGTGGTGCTGCTTCACCTACACAGTGTCCACATTGAAAGTAACCAACGTTTCTCGCGGATTTTGTGAGAATGTCTTCATTGGCAAGTGGCCGGCATTGACAAACAACAAACAACAGGTGAAATTGTAAAAAGTTTAAATGCTTGAACATCTATAGAAGCTAACGAAACAAGTCAAGCTTCGATTAGAACAGACATAATTTAATGAGAGATCATATAATAACTAATCAATGATAGTATTTTAGTTACATCAGTTTTGTTTTTTAACTACTAGTTTTTAGGTTACATAAAATCATATACGGTTTTATATCTTATAAGATTTTAGTTAATACAATATTATTGCTCATTAGACACAAGTCTGGGCAAGTAAGAAGTAAAATGCTGCTTATTTTGTAGTTTATTATAGCATGTAGTCTATTTTGTAGTTTTTGATGTTATTTTGATTATTTATAGTTTTGAAAATTGTTATTGTTTCTCCTGAAATTTAAAACAGTAAGATAGTTAACGCTAGTAAAATAAACATTATTTCTTTCAACATTTTAGTAGCATTTATATTCAATATACCACTAACTACTTGCCATTATTTAAAACGCAACCAAATTTGTTATTACCAGATTTTTAAATGACTTTATAGCACAGCGTTTGACCTTATCGGTACAAAGTTTAATGCGTAAATATATTCGCATCCTAGTTGCAGAGACTCGTGACGTAAAAATTTATAACTTTATCAAGAGCTTGTATGATTAATGAGCGTATCGACGTTTTCGTTAGATATTTTCTAACGAGAGATGCGATAGAAAAAGGAAAAATGCAAATAAAATATAAAACCATGCAAAAAGGAAACTCATTTTTGCTTGCATATTAATATATAATTTGTGCAAGGTAAAGAAATATTGATTTCTGTTTCTTCTTTCTTGTTTGCTGACGGAATTCCAAAGTCATATAAAAAGTTAATGAAGCACACAAAAAGAACAGTGTAAGTCAGGAATCTCTTACAATTATCGGCATTTGATTTATCATTTCGCTTCTGTTTAAGTTCTCTATTATTTGTAATTAAACTCCAAAAGGTGGGAAGAATATTGTGCAAAATAATGTTACAATAAACAATCGTCCCAAGCCTAGGTATTGTTTAATCCTTCAGCGGGAGCGCCAATTTTTGGAACACCCGCAGGCGCGTGTGGCACAAAGTGCAACGTCTCTTTCAACCTTGATTATTCCTTTTGTAATAATTTTTTTTTCCAAATTGAAAATAAAAATTCTGCTTTTTATGACAAGATATAAAATGTTGATAATATTGATATATACTTATAATTTAAGGCCAAAGAATGCAGATACAATCGCCTTATTTCAAAACTGTCCGGCTTATTGGATCTAAGGACAACTCGCAAATGGATTCCTATTATGTCCAAAAATCTAAAAAAGCAATTAGATTGTCCATCTTTGTGATATGCGGGATGCCGTGTAATAGCTGCATATTTGATCGACTACATCAACTCCTGATTTTGGCGTATTGTAATCCAGTATAATCGCTGGTTTACCACGGTTAAATCACGACTAACAATCAATACAAAAGAATATAAGGGTCAGAAAATCATACCTGCATTAGAAAAGGTATAGCTATAAATAGAAACTGCTTAGAACATTCAAAACTCACATGTAAAAACAAACCATTAAAAATTACTAAAATGTTGCACCCTGTACACGGGCGCGTTCGCTGAAGGGTTAAAAATAGTGAAATACTTGATTGTGGACTATTAGACAGCATCTTAAAATCCAGAAGAAAAAAATAAAATAAAACAAATCTCATTTGCATTCTGAAGGGTTTCTTAACTGTCCTCTACAAGGATATTTTTAATTTAATGAAGTAGGTAGTGCAGCGCGGGTCAAGTTTAAAACGATCAAGTATAGCAGTCAGGTGTCAAATCATTTTTAAACAGTCAAACCCAGTTCAATGGTGCAAAAGTATTCTTCTTTGAATTTCAGACAACTTCACCTCTCAGCTCTATCATCCAACGAAGATTTTCGATTCGGAAATTTCTGAAAGGTAAGAATCAAAAAAGAGGGATGAGCTTTAGCTTTCTAAATCTCTCAGAAAAGCTCAGAAAGCAAGTTTTGCTCTGAGATATTCCATTGTGCAGTAATTATCTCCCACAATGAACATATAACGATTCACTCTTTCGACAGACTCTATTAATTTTTAAATTAACTTTTCGCCGTCGAGTACGAAATGCGTGTTTCTTTTTTCATTGCCGTCTTTCGTTATCTACTAAGGATCAATATATAGATCAAACTTAAAGAAGCTACCGAAAAGTATAGTTTTCTGCTGACTGTCTTTCAGTTACAACATTTAACTTTCTTCTCTAACTATATTCCTTTACGTAGAGCATGCACACTCTTAATATAATAAGATTGTGGCGGTCACGCGAAGAAGATGAAATCATCATGTAGGTTTTCATGCAAATTCCTAGCGTGATCGCCTGCGCATGTGCGAACTTCCCCAGAGCGACATATAAGCGGGCTCCACTCGACTCTAGCAGGGAGAGAGAGCAGTGATCCGCCTGAGTCGAACGCTCACAACATAGTGTTCCCGTCGAGCTCTTCGTGTGCTCAAGCTGCAGAATATTCTGGTAGTTATCGTCAATTGCTGTAGCACCGGATTCTTCAACTTCACCGACTAAAGAGTGTTCCCGTGTACCAGTGTGTGTCTCACCATTGATAAGCTGTACCCTAAGATCGCCTCACAGGACTCTTGTGCTGCCAGTCGTAATATTAATTTTATTGTGTTATTAGTATCGGTAGTTATATTATTTATTGATGTTTTTAATTGTAAGCGCAATAGTAGTTATTGCAATATTGCTAGTTTTCAATGGTTTTATTATATTCCAGTGATTGTGAACAGGGTTCATCAATAAACTGTATTGCATTATTTAACAAGTCTACTGTATTTACAGATACATTGTAAACAGCCCACGAGAGTGGGGATATGTGGTAGGTGTTTTGGGAAAACAATAACCTTCTGTGAATATCTAGCTGTAAATATTTCTAAGTTAAAATATTATATACCGGCACCTCCACACTGGTGACCCGGACGTGATGTTTACAGTATTATTTAATTAATATATATTGCTGTCTTTACTCGTTTTTGAATGTTTTATATAACTACCAGTAGATTTATACTGAAAATTAGTGTATGAATTATGCCAACCACAGTATGCTCAGGCATGCAATAACTGCTCTGGAAACTCGCTATAGGTGCACTGGCACTCTCCCAGGTTGAGATTCTAACCTAATTCTCACTAGCTGAATATCTGCTCCTACTGCATTAACAGGAAAAAACTGCCCAGCTAGCCATCTGTAGTCATAATGACTGACGATAAAACCGAGGTCCGAGGGTCAGGTGTTTCCGATATAGCACGAGTTGCATTCAAACCACCGCCATTCTGGGATACAAATCCACGAGTTTGGTTTTTACAACTCGAATCTCAATTCAAGTTAGCTGGTATAACAGCCGACGAAACTAAATTTCACTCGGTTATTTCGGCAGTTGATACAAAGACTCTAAGTAGAGTGTCAGATATTGCAGAGAAACCCCCGTCAGACAACTTGTACGGCACGTTAAAGCAACGTATACTTGATTTGTATTCTAGGTCAGACGCAGCCAGACTTAGGCTTCTCTTTCAAGACATACAATTGGGAGATAGGACGCCTTCCCAGCTCCTACAAGAAATGAGGAATTTAGCTGAAGGAGATATTAATGACGACGTTTTAAAGAGTCTGTGGTTACAGCGCCTTCCGCTGAACACACAACAGATCCTGTCCATTTCTAACGATCCCCTGCCAAACCTCGCGAAAATCGCTGATAAAATTATGGAAATTTCCCCCATAACACCCACGGTTACAGCCGTAGCACAGTCAAGTGAGTTGAATTCTATTAAAACTGAATTGTCTAACATTAAGAAAACTCTTAAGTCTCTACAAGAACGCAGAGATAGACAAAGTCGCTTCAGATCAAACTCTGGATCTCGAAACCGTCTCAGGTCGAATTCAGAATCTCGTAAAAATGCTAATAGATTATGTTGGTATCATCACAGGTTTGCAGATAAAGCTAAGAGGTGTACAAAGCCATGCAGTTTCCAGGGAAACGACTAGGCACGTCGGTTTTGACGGCAACTGACGTGGCGACTCATCATAGCCGTCTCTTTGTTTTTGATAAGATTTCCAAGCAGAAATTTTTGGTTGATTCAGGTGCAATAGTGTCTTGCTATCCCAGGACGTTCGTATCTTGGTCCAGACAACAACCAGAGTGTCTGTACGCTGCAAATGGATCGGAAGTTCCTACTTTCGGTACAATACAACTAAAACTTGACTTAGGTTTGAAAAAGGAAATTTTATGGACGTTTGTGATCGCTGATGTTACAACACCTATTTTGGGAGCTGATTTCTTGGAAAGTTTTGCCCTACTATTAGACGTTAAAAATCGTAGACTGATTGAACAACGTGCGACCTCAGCTATTCATTGTTCTTCACGGGTAGATGCATATTTAACCCCCATCAGTACTAGTACACCTTTTTACAGTGTAATTATGAAATTTCCTCGAATTTTAAGTCCCAATCTTAATAGGCACAAGCTAACAACTACAGTAGTTCACACTATCGAAACTAAGGGTCCTCCAGTATTCGCAAAAGCTAGGAGGCTGAATCCTGAAAAGCTAAAAGCTTTGAAGAATGAATTCCAGGAATTGCTCCAGCAGGATATTATTCGACCTTCCAAAAGCCCTTGGTCGAGTCCAATACACATCGTGACGAAAGCCGATGGCAAGTTTCGAATCTGCGGAGACTACCGCAGGCTTAATGCCGTAACGGTACCTGACAGATACAGCATCCCTCATCTGCATGATTTTACTGCGGAACTGAATGGTAAGACAATTTTTTCTAAAATTGACCTTAAAAAGGCTTACCATCAAATTAAGATTGATGACGCAGACGTTCAAAAAACCGCGGTCATTACACCCATCGGACTTTATGAATACAATTACATGTGTTTCGGGTTAAGAAACGCCGCTCAGACATTCCAGAGATACATAGACAACGTTTTACGTGGTCTCACTTGCTGTTTTGCGTATATAGACGACATTTTAGTCGCCTCAACTGATGAGACAGCACACAAACAGGACTTAGCTCAAGTTTTTGAAAGGTTAGATAATCATGGCTTAGTCATTAATCATGCTAAATGTATTTTTGGTTCAAAGGAATTACAATTTTTAGGATTTCTGGTTACCGCGAAAGGAATTTCTCCAGCGCCAGACAAGATTAAGCATATAGCTGAATATACCTTGCCGAAAACGGTAGATAGTTTACGTCGTTTTTTAGCCATGATAAATTTTTATCACAGATTTTTTAGGCACGCAGCCGAAATTCAGGCTAAGTTATACCAGATGGTAAAAGGAAAGCCTAAAAAGGACAAATCTATTTTACAGTGGAGCGATGACACTCGAGAAGCATTTTTACAATGCTTAGACGTTCTACAAAAAGAAGTCAGGCTAGCTCATCCAGCAGCTAACGCCAAACTCTCTCTTATGGTTGACGCCTCTGACATTGCGATTGGAGCAGAGCTTCATCAAACAATAGATGGTACAGCAAGTCCCTTAGGATTTTTCTCCCGTCGACTTACGCCTACCGAAAAACGGTATAGTACATACGACAGAGAACTCCTATCCATCTACTCCGCTGTCAGACACTTTAGGCACTTGATTGAAGGATCCCAATGCGTGATTTTTACGGATCATAAGCCATTGTGCTACGCATTTCAGCAACACAGTGATCGTTGCAATCCCCGTCAAATCCGCCACCTTGAATTCATTTCGCAATTCTCGACGGACATACGTTATATCAAAGGAAACCAAAATGTGGTCGCTGATGCTATGTCTCGAGTCGACGCGATTAGACTAGGGTGCAAGATAGATTTACAGGAGTTAGCATCTGCACAAGCTGTTGACGCGGAATTACAAGAACTATTAAAAGGCAAAACAGGGTTAGAAATTAAGCAGATTCAATTAGAGACAGGTTCTCCCAAAATTTACTGCGACATTTCTACAGGTCACATTAGGCCATACCTACCAGACGAATTCCGTAAGGAAGCTTTCGCACAGGTACACAATATCTCTCATCCAGGTACTAAAGGTACAGCGAAGTTAATCCGAGAACGTTTTGTTTGGCCTAGACTGGAGGCTAACTGCAAAGAATGGGTCACAAGTTGCATTCAGTGCCAGAAATCGAAGATTTCGAGACATACCAAGTCTCCACTGGCTACATTTAAATGCCCTGACACTAGGTTCTCGGAAGTTCATCTCGATATTGTTGGCCCACTGCCACCTTCCAGAGGATTTCAGTACTTACTAACTTGTATTGACAGGTTTACTAGATGGCCGGAAGCTTATCCAATTCCGGATCAAACAGCTGAAAGCGTTGCGGAAGCGTTTTACACGGGATGGATTGCACGGTTCGGCGTGCCTGTTACAATCATTACTGATCAAGGCCGACAGTTCGAAAGTGAACTCTTTTCCACTTTAACAAAATTATTAGGAATAGAGCGCAGGAGAACATGTGCGTACAACCCCCGCGCAAATGGTCTAGTGGAAAGATTTCATAGACACTTAAAGCAGACATTAACGTGTATTTTAAAAGCTTCCCAATTCTGGGTTGAAAAGTTACCATTAGCTTTACTCGGTATCAGAGCTAGCCTCAAAGAGGACATAACGGCATCAACAGCCGAAATGGTGTATGGCTCACCATTAAGATTACCCGGAGATTTTTTTTGTGACTCGAAAGATAGTCACGCGTTTACACGTTTTGAATTTTTAAAACGTTTGAAATCCCATATGAAAGAGCTGCGGCCAATTCCCACATCTAATCATTCGATAGGTAAAGTTTTTTTGCATAAAGAATTAATGCAAACCCCTTTTGTATTCGTTAGAATAGATTCAGTGCGTAAACCATTAACCCAGCCATACGACGGCCCTTACAAAGTCATTTCTAGACACCCGAAACACTTCACACTAAGCATAGCAGGTCAAAAGAAATGCATTGCAATTGATCGACTCAAAGCAGCATTTTTTCAAGACCAGCCAGTTTCGGAAGTTGTTGCGAAAGACGTAGGCCAAACCCCAACTGTCGTCACACGTTCGGGACGCAGGGTTAGGTTCGTGGTACCGTACCAAGCCTAGGGTCTTGGCACTTGCGGGGGAGTGTGTGGCGGTCACGCGAAGAAGATGAAATCATCATGTAGGTTTTCATGCAAATTCCTAGCGTGATCGCCTGCGCATGTGCGAACTTCCCCAGAGCGACATATAAGCGGGCTCCACTCGACTCTAGCAGGGAGAGAGAGCAGTGATCCGCCTGAGTCGAACGCTCACAACATAGTGTTCCCGTCGAGCTCTTCGTGTGCTCAAGCTGCAGAATATTCTGGTAGTTATCGTCAATTGCTGTAGCACCGGATTCTTCAACTTCACCGACTAAAGAGTGTTCCCGTGTACCAGTGTGTGTCTCACCATTGATAAGCTGTACCCTAAGATCGCCTCACAGGACTCTTGTGCTGCCAGTCGTAATATTAATTTTATTGTGTTATTAGTATCGGTAGTTATATTATTTATTGATGTTTTTAATTGTAAGCGCAATAGTAGTTATTGCAATATTGCTAGTTTTCAATGGTTTTATTATATTCCAGTGATTGTGAACAGGGTTCATCAATAAACTGTATTGCATTATTTAACAAGTCTACTGTATTTACAGATACATTGTAAACAGCCCACGAGAGTGGGGATATGTGGTAGGTGTTTTGGGAAAACAATAACCTTCTGTGAATATCTAGCTGTAAATATTTCTAAGTTAAAATATTATATACCGGCACCTCCACAAGATAAACAAATGAGTAAAAGCCAAAACACAGGTATGCTAAATGCTTGTTCATAGCATCAAACACCTGAAAAATATTGTATCAGTTCATAGAGGCATATCTTGAAAGACTTACAGATAAATTACTCAAATATGAACCACGAAACAAAATAAATTTATTAAAAACAAATAAGCGTTCAAAATATTTTTGTGGTCAAGACCATTTATAGATTTGGTTTGGAGCTGTACAATCAATTTTTGCTGATTGGATCGTGGCCTACTGCTTAAACCCGATTATGAACGGTTACAAACGTCCATGGCAAGAGTGAGACTTGGACCCACAGACTCTGATAGCGCCCTAGCTAATTTGACATCGTCTAGCAAAAAGTCTATTTACAACTGTCGTAGGATTTCTTGGGTGGGGTCGTGATTGGTTATAGTGGTAGGCAATGATACCATTACTCTGAATTCTAAACAATACATTAATTTATTCACACAATACAAATATTAGTATACATTCAATTATATTCTTATTAATTATGAACTTACAGACATTCTCATTATATCAATGTATTATTTGCCTATATTATTTCATTTATTTAAATTAATATAATTTCAGTACGCAATATATCTATATTATTCCTTAACTTCCGCCTATCATATAAGACTCGGGTAACTCATGAAATTTGTCAATAGTTAATAAAAGGTTACCTCCATTTTTGCAGACTGCAGAAGTGGACTTTGGCTGGCATATTCAGGTGCATCTATTGGGGTCTCTATTCGGACTCACTCAATAACGTAGGAATAGGCAGACTTTAACGGCCGGATCAGTTCTCCATCCTTTGCTTGTGGGGGTTAGGCACTCCGTCGTGGTTACGAGTCTCACCTCTTATCATCTCATCAGTAGCTTGCAGGGGTTCAGGCAATCTATCTCGGCTCCGAGGATACTCTATGCTAGCTTGCGGGGTCAGGTAATCTATGTCGGCTCCGCTGCTCCTTGATGCTCCTTTCATCGTTGAGTTGCCGGCTTACAGCGATGCGCTACGTCGGGGCGCAATCTCCCATATATTTTCTTTTGCCTTCTCGCTTACGAGGTTACAACTCTCTATTTTGGGTGCCAAGTCTCAGAGTCACCATCAATATGATATCTCCTTTTCTTCTCACTCTCTCTATTTTTTATTACCTTCTCAACGCCCCGCCTTTTAAATTTTCATTCGTCTCTCATGTTCAACCTTTTTCTTTATACTTCCACTTTGATTCGTTAACTTGTTCCTCCCCTAATCATTTCTTTAACCATTTAGAGTGAGGGGCGTTTTATACTCGAACAATCCCGTCTTCGACTCATTCCTATTTTTCTAGGAAATGTGTAATCCCAGAACATCTCCTATGTGTGGGGTCCTCTTCTCTTTGTCAACAATTCCCTTTTCATCTCGAAGTCTCCCCTCGCTGTTTCGACTGTTAATTGTTTCCTTTCAATTTCTTCTCTTCATCCGGTTCTTTTGTCTGATCAATTGTCATTCCAATTTTCTCATAGCACCGCCGACTTCCGCTTTAATTGGGTTGTCTGCCCTTTTTGAACTCCTAACATATTGTATCCCCACGACATTCTTCTCGTATCGTCTGGCGTCAATTTACTATTCCATTTTCCGTCCCGTTTGTTAATTGGTTTTTCTGCATCTTTTCTATTTTCTTTTTTTTATATCTCGTACCCCACGACAACAACTACATCCACTGCATAATACCAGTATTAAGACATGTTAGTTACTAGTTGGACAGGACAGGAATATATGAAATTTAAAATTTTCTAATTTTTTTTCTGTTTTCGTAAACGACTGATTATTGTTTAGAATACTGTAAGCATTTAAAGTTCATGCGTCATTCGAAACAATACTGAATAACCGATCTGTTATAAAGATTTAAAAAAAATATTCTCTTTTTAAATTTAATTGTCGGTATGATACTTTATAACAGCATGTTTTTAATGCCTCTAGTAGTTAATTCTATTTGGTATATCTGAAATTCAGCTTGTTCAAATCAACACAATTTCTTTCTTCTTAATCAGGGAGTATGATTATAAATAGATATTTTCAAAAGATTTGCTTCTCATTGGATTTAAAATCTCTTCAGACATGAAATATGTTTAGGAAATTATAGTATAATGACCTTATAAATTCTTTTTTAATGTGAGCGGAAATTTTAACTTCGTTCACACACTTGAGAAGTTTGATAATTAATGTAAATGTGTACGGGGTAAATGACACAATCCTCCGGTATTTTAATTAGATCCAAGTGGGTCTCTTTCATAAAACTGATTCTACAATTTTTTTATACCAAATATTATTGTCCTACATAGAATTTATTAGACAGTCATTTAATCCAGTTATTTTATAAAAATACAGTACATTCTGTTATTAGCTTCATCTGTTAGTGTTTTTATATGAAAAGAAGAAATAAAATCTCGTGGATTTCTGTTATCGGATAAATTAGTAAAAAAAAACTCTCTTCGTTGAAATGTAATTACGTTTTATCATCCTGCTCTTTATTTTAACAGAATATCTGCATGTATAATAATGTTACATATATGTTTTGTATACTTTTTAATAACTTTGGCCATATGAAGCAGTCTGAATTCGTATAATGAAAAGCATACAGAATTTAAGCACGAATGACATTGTTTTACTTGAGTGTATTAATTGGATTGGAGTAAATTTTATATAAATAAATAAAATTGAAATGGGCTGAATTCTTTCTGGTATGTGTTATATATAAAAAAAATGCTCTCCCTTATCATTATTTATACAACTGAAAAAATTATTCTTTTTATGAATAATATAAATGAAATAATGAATATTAAGAATTCTGGTTTAGTAAAATAGGAACATTAGAGAAAATTTTGCTTGATTTTGCTTTCACAAAAAATGCATATAAAAGGCATCTTTTTTTACAAATGGGAATAATAAATATTTAAATCCAATGTATTTGAATATCTATTAAATATTTATATATTTTAGAGATGCATGAAGATAGTTCTCGAGTGAAGGAGAAATTTAAATAATAGTAAGCTTTCGCCGGAGAAAAAACATAGTTTAATTTCTATTAAAACTTGTAATTCTTTTTGGTTAATTTCATGCTCTAAATTTCATACAAATTATTTGCGAAATCTTAGTATGGTTTCTGAATTGCGTGCATTCTTTGTAAACACTTTTTGTCAAGAATTAAGTTTAGGAAAAAAATGCATCTAAAACTTTTTTTTCCACCTTGTACACCTTTCTGAAACTAGTACATATCACAGTGCTATACAATATAGCCAATATAGCCGTCGAAAATTTATTGCACAATAACCAAAATAGGTATAAAACTCAAGTAGAAAGAAATGAGCTGTTTAAACAAATTCAGCGTTTTAACCATCCACTCCTAGCGAAAAGTATCTTAATTTTCGATTGATGAGGTAAAGAGTTTAACCAGAGTTTTAATTAACATATTAATGGATAAAAAGCAATATAGTGACAGCTTCAATGGACTTTTCCTGTTCTTGCGTTCATGAAACACCTCTACAGTCACGGTGCACGAAATCCCTTGTATGCTGTAAGAAATCCGTGTCTTCGATTAGGCGTATACAAGATTGAATTTTAAGTGTAAATATATATTTAGTTAAATATTTAATATTTTGAAATTCCTTTTAAAATGAAATTTGCCTCAAAGTTTTTAACGATTTCATCAGCTTTTCAAAAGTCATGTGTCTAACAACTTTGCGTGCCTAATTTAATCATTTTTAATTGATACACTTTGTTGCTTGGATTTCTTCCATTGCTTAAAAGCTGTTAACCTAAAATCCTAAACTTTTATGTCTAGCACAAACGTTATTGAAGAGAAAGTTAGAACTGGAACGTATTTATTGAATAAAAAGGCTATGAAATCTTAGTTTCAGGACTGTAGAATTTAATATTAATGGTACGATAAAGGTACTCTGAACAAACTTGGAAAGTTAAAGATATTAAGCTTGTTTTAACTCTTGAAGAAAAATAAAATACATTTATGATGCTTTCTGTTTAATATTTAAATTTAGTGTAGCTTTTGTCTATTTGTTTTGAGTATAGCATTTCTACTTTTAAACAAGCGTAATTCCATTTCCCGTGTAAGAGCAATTTATTTAATTATGAGACTCAATGTCATAAAAAATGGTCCTAAAATTTTATGACGTTTGCTTACGTTCATAAGTTTATTATTATTTTAATGACGTTCTCGTGCTTCTTTCAACATTTTAAAATTTTACAATTTGTTACTTAGAAATTTATTAACCGACTGAGGACTTGAGCACATCCCTGAATTAATCTGTGAGTCAAATATTATTTAAATAAAAAAACATTAAAATGTTACTGATATTCAATATTAATATTTTAAAATTTGTTTTGTGTAAAAAAAGGATAAAAATAAATTTTACTTTTAAATTCTATCAGTTGATTATTCTCTTCATTTACAGGTTTAATTCTCACACTGTTCAATAGGCACAAAATTTTGTCTATGTCACAGTTTACTGTATTTAATTTCTAAATGAAAATAAATTTGTACTGAACTGCTTTCAGTTTGTGTGAATTATTGTTAGAATAATTTCAATTTATTTTCTTTATATTTTTAATAATTACTTTATAGCTAAAAATAAAAGCAAAAAGTGAAAAGAAACGCATTAAAGACAATATTATTCATTAGATTTATCAAATTTCCTGAATTAGAAAAGTTATGTTTCAGCTTAATATGATTTGTTTATATTCCCAAGGTTTCAGAATTATTCAGTAATTAGTTGTTGCTTGCAAATTTACCCTAATTCTAGTTTAACGCTATGAATTTCCTAATCTTTTCATATCAAACACGACATTCATAAACTATGCACAAAGTGAATAGCGAAAAACTAGTAAGTACCTGATAATTGGATATGTGTATATCTACATATATATATATATATATATATATATATATATATATATATATATATATACATATATGTAGTTGAGTTGCAGTACATAGAGATTAAGATACCCAACTATGCACCTGAAGTTAATGTTCTCCTTGTCATTCATTAAAAATTAATTGTAGTTTTATTAACAATGTATTCTATATTACCAGAGCAGAAATCATTTAATACTATCAAACAATATTCATGCTTGAAATTTCGTTTTTGTCAATGACGGTTATTACACAAAACTGGAAACTTTTGTGACAGAATATTTTAAACCACAAAGGGAAGAAATTGTTTTGCATGTACAGTGAAAATTCCCTAGCCGGCCACTCTTATTCAACGACCAACCCTCTAAACGGTAATATTTTGGTTTGGTTTTGGAGCGCTACGGTCAACTTTTTGCTACACGAGGGCTAATTATAGGCTAATTATTAGGGGCTAATTATTAGGGGACCTACAATTTAAAGCCGATTCAGGAAAGTTACAAGCCACCAAACCGACAGTGGGACTCGAACCCACAGGATCTGAACCGAAAGACAGTGCCCTAGCCATTCGGCGATCACCTGGCTGTCATATTGTGTTCAGAACCGATTTAAGACTCCGTAGAGCCAATGTTGTGGAACAAAGCTCTTTTCGATGTCCACCTCTCCAAACGGCCACTTTTTTCGGAACCATTACTGGCCGCCGTAGAGAAATTTCAATTTACTTTTTAATTCAGCAGATTTTTCTAAATTGTGTTAAATTCTGCCTGTTACTGAACTTTTTGGAATTGTATCAGCAATTACCAATTGCTGATACAATTCCAAATATTCAATAAAGTGAGAAATAACAATAATGAAATTGCTAATAAATGGGATATGGAAATTAATAAAACTATTTCTCCCACAAGAATATTTTCCTCTATTAGCATTTTAGGATTACGGCTAAGTTGCTGAAATAAATCGCGTTCCAATTGGCGATCACCATGTCCAGTAAGAGACAGACTTCATTAGATCCGAACGCCTTACACACGTAAACTTCACAACAAATCCCGGGGAGTGAGTGATTTTCGGAACGGATCACGAGTATTCAATCAAGAGGGAAAGGAAGTTACCTTGGGGATCTAGAGGGCAATCAGAGAAATCTGTTACTTAGGTTGAAGAGTTCCCTCCCGAGATTTCGTATTAAGAGAGAAATACAATGAAATCCTATTGATGTGGTTCCACCTAATCACTCGGACGCTAGAGGCATAATGCTCTTTCACTTCGCTCTATATCTGGGTGCTAGATTCTATTGGATTGTTAGGGATTTAAAATTAAGTTTTCAGGAAGGGTATTTCACGGTATTTTGCACTTGGAGGAAACCTTCCATCGTTTGCCTAAGAAATTAATACTAATGAATAACAAAATATATATTATTTGTTTTCAGGAAGAGTATTTCATATTATTTGGCACTAAGGGGGGATTTTCCATCGTTTTCCTAATAAATTAATACTATTAAATAACAAAATATTTGTTATTTGGGTTTTTATAATATCCATTTATTTTCACGCTTTTTTAAATGAGATAAAGTATAAATCTTATACTTTATGATGGTAAAGTATAAATCTTATACTTTAAGCTCTATATGTGCATTTTCTGCAATTTTACAATTATAGTTAATTATATACTTTATATAATTTACATATGTAACTTATTTTTGAAGTACATTTTTAAATGATAAATTGGGAATTGAAGTTTGATTTTTACACTGGGATATTTCCTTGTATCATAAAATGTTGAGTGTAGAAGTTTACATTACTTGAGAAAAAAAATGCTAAATCTAGTTAAATTTCATAAATAATAATTTTTAGAATTTATGTTTAATATGTACATCCATGTTGAAATTTGATTTTATCATATAATTTTTGCGATTTGGGAACTAATTTACAAAATTTCAGTATCACATCAAATTAAACTTCAATTGCGTTGCTGTTCACCTTGTTTTGGTTAATATTACGAGCTACCAAATCTAGGTTAAAACCTAAATGTTTTTGTTGAGTACTCTTATATGGAACAATTTAGGGTGCTTCTGAAATAAAGCTATTAACGTAACAATTAACCCCCGGATAAATGTCTTCCGCATTCCAGAAAAATTTACTTTTGCATTATTTCTTCAGTTCTAGGTTTATATTAAAGACAGTATCAATTTACCTCGCTTATAGAATGATAACAATATATTGTGATGCAATGAACAGCTTATTTCCACATCTTTGAAAGTATCTAGTAAACAATTTAAGGATTTAATGCATCAATAGAGAGATGTTTCTTTTAGATAACTCAAAGGACCAGTTTAGAACTCATATCCTCGCTGATACGTTGTAGAGCCAGGGGAGAAATCAACTACTTTAAGAAAGACCATCACGAGGACTCGTTTATAAGTCTACCATATTCTATATGCAAATCGTCCATTGAAAACCCAATTTCGTACCAAATTCCTCCGTCTATATTAGCTTTCGGCTGAATTCCAAGTAACTTTATTGCAAGTTTTAAGCCAAAATCTGGACGAAAATTTCTATTGGGTCGAAAACTCATTGAATATACAGGGTGTTTCAAAAAGAATCAGCCGATTTAAAAAATCATAACTATTCATCTTTTAATCCAGTTTAATCAAATAATGTATAGGCAGAAAGAGGGAAATCTAGATTTTCACACAGTTACCGACAAGTAGCGCTAACGCTCTTCCTTCGCCCACCACTTCACTGTTCGTAAAGATAGCGACTGCACAACATATATTGTGTGTTCTTCGCTTTGCGAAGTGTGAATCCGTAACAACTGTTCAGCTTGATTTTCATCGACAAAACCCTGGTAAATTGAGGTTCCTACCTCTCAGAGCATTAGGCGATGGTATAAACAATCCTGAGACACGGGTTGTCTGTGTAAGTGTAACAGCCTTGGAAGCAGTGTATGAAGACATACTCGCAAAAGTTTGGGATGAATTTGCCTACCGCATAGATATATGTCATGCATATAGCGATGGGCATATTGAGCACCTTTAATTTCGTTTGTAAAAAAAAATCTTTATGATTAGCCATGTAATATAAAATTGATTTTAAGTTTCTATGTTCAATATTTTTCATAATATACTCATTTCAAATCTCGTAATTTCTTTAAACACCCTGTATAACAAACCATCATTCCCCGTAGGAAGAATAACAAATGTTCAAAACCAGTTAAAAACAATTCTTTATAAAACCGTATGCTACCATTCAATTATAACTTTGTCATAACCTACGTCAAACCGATGTGGAGGCGAGTGAGCATGCTACAAAAAATTAGCAAAAGATATGTATATTGTATGTGAGGGACAGCAGAGGTACAGCGACAGTGACTTGACAGGAATTAGTCTTAAAAACTCCTATCTAAGAATAGGCTAATGTTGACTAACTGAGGCAACAAGATACAGCCCAACATGGAGATTATAAAAGACATCATTACTGAAACTCAAGTACTTGTTGGTGTTGCAATTTCAGCTGACAACAGTATACTAAATATGCGGGTGTCAGTGGGTGCGTATGCATGATTGTGTGTTATGTGAGTACTAGAGGATCTTTAAAAGAAGGGAAATTTGAAAGAGAGCTGTTTACTCGTAGAATTGTCTAAAATTTAAAATAATAATGATATACAGACTTACTAGCGTTTGAATCAGAAAAATTTAAAGGCAGCTATCCAAAAAATTAAGTAAAAATTATTTTATCACCGAGTTTCATAGATAATGGGAGAGCAAAAAAAGCGCGGGAATGACTTGGTTGCTGTACTAGTGTAAGGTTTGCATAAGATTCGATTCACAAGAATCTAACTTTGAATTGAATAAATTAAAAAGGCCGCTTAAGATATGCTAATTGCGGCATACGCGGTTGGTATAAATACCAAGAAGCTAGATATCTATATCAGAAAAGTATCTATACGGGAATAATATCCCTTGCAAGAATGTTATATATATATATATATATATATATATATATATATATATATATATATATATATATATACTAATACTCGTACGCTGTAGTTATGTTGAAAAGCAAATTTATGTGCAAAGTTATAATAAACATTTTTATCAATTTAGAACTGTGTTTGAATCTAAAGCATTAGAGTGCCACTTCAAATTATATGCACCCAAGTTAGGGTAGAAGTGCTGATTCTCTATACTAGTATTAGAATTAACACAGCAGTTATCGACCGAAGAATTTGTTGAAACCCTCCTCTCCCAATAAAAAATAATTTTCTCCCTTTGGCTAACTTAGATTAGAAAATACATAAGGAAAAATAGAATAAAAATAAACATAAAGCTGAGGGTTCTCGAAGGTAATTTTAGAAGGATGTTATAGAAAATTAAACTAATTGAACAAAGGAGGAAAATATGCATGGAACACGTCTTCGTGGAAGGGGTCACAATGCAAATATGAACATGTTCAGCATACCAAGTATTCTTGGGATTAGGCCTCACCCTTGCTATGGGCTTCTCAACATTCTAGAAGGAAAGGAATTTCAAATGCGGAATTTCTCTAAATTTTTATTGATGATAGACAAAATTTAGTCATCCTATTCAGAATGGAAATAATACCACGAATGGGTGTATTTTATAGCCAAATATTCCTTTCTTGCTGATTACGGCAGTGTGTCTAATTCATTCGTGACACTTTGTGTTTTCTATGTTTTCTACAGAATGTTCTCTATGAAACATGAATGTTTTCTATGTTTTCTCCTATTCAGAATGGAAATAATACTACGAATGGGTGTATTTTATAACTAAATATTTTTTTCTTGCTGATTACGACAGTGTGTCTCATTCATTCGTGACACTTTGTGTTTTCTATGTTTTCTACAGAATGTTCTCTATGAAACATGAATGTTTACTATTTTTTCTCCTATTCAGAATGGAGATAATACTACGAATTGGTATATTTTATAGTTAAATATTCCTTTCTTGCTGATTATGGCAGTGTGTCTAATTCATTCATGACACATTGTGTTTTCTATGTTTTCTACTGTCTTATTTGCCATTGTGTTTATCCATTAATTCATAAAAGCTTTTGTTAAAACGTTGTTCAAATTGTCAATTTTTTAATTAAATATAACAAAATAATTAACATGTGTACGTACTTTATTAGGTGTAGAAATATGACCTTTTATTCTATTCTGGAGAATTTCAAGAGGCGATGAAAATTTAATTGACTTCTTTATAAATTCAAACACTGGAATAAATTAAACTTTCGAATTCATCCGAACCCAATATGGTGTAGATAATTAGATTCTCAGGCTCAACTCCAATTTAATATTCTTTTTTTTTTTCATCTCAAAAATTCCACTGCATTTTCAGAACATTAACTCAAAGTAATTTCATCTACTTCACAATTAATTAGTGAAATGATGAGGATTCTAAAATTCGGTACAAAGCGCTTGTCTTCATTCTTGCGCAAAGTTCGGTTTCATAATTTAATGTGTCGCAATTTCTGTAAAAGGCAGATTTATCGATCTGGTTTTCGAAAAGTAAATCAAAGTTATTAAGATTTCATTAAATTAAAGTGCTTTAAGTGTCTAAATTTGTCTAAATCATAATTGTGTATTGTTTTTTAGAGAATTTTTCAGAGGGAACTTAATGAGAGAACTTCAGTTTTGATGTGATGCATTTTGTTTTTTTCACTCCAGTTCAAGCACTTTTGAAATCATTTTTTTCTTTGAGCTTGAAAGAAGTGTAAATGTTAGTTACACTTGCTATATTTTGTAATATCTTTGCAAGATAGAAGTAAATAAAAAGTAAAAAAGTAATTATTCACAATTTAATTAACGCCTTTTCGAATCGGATTTTTAACGTAGGATTACGTTCCTCAATAACGGTCCTCCGGAAAGAAAACAAAATTCAGTGTCCGTCTTGCGTCGCGAGTTGTAAATTTGACAGCACGCCAAAGCCATTAGCAGTAAACAGTTAAACAGAAAAGTAACAAAATGCGTCAAAAAAGGAGAGGTAAGCAACGATAAGTAATCCTATGTTAATAACTAGCGGTAGTTTCGTTAGAAAAGACTACCTGAAATATTCTATTTTCTATAAATATTGAATATAATAGGTTTTCATGTAGTTTTCAGTTAAATAAAGGTTAAGCATATAAGCTAAAAATTTTGTAAAGTTGCAGAACTTTTGCTATAACTGCTGAGCATTTCAAAATTACATCGTAACATTTTCAATGCCGGACAAATATGCTTTACAAAAAACAAAATTGTCTTAGGAAAAAAAAATTGCTTATTATTCAAAATCAGCAACCGTTTAGATTAAGGTATCCGACTACTTTCGGGACAGTTTTTATTTAAAACATTTTACTAGTGAAATTTTTCGAGGGGATCTAGCCCAATAATTGGAAAATGAGAAAAAATAGACCAAAACTAAGCAACTTTTTACAAAAATGGAAGCATATTAATCGAAATTTATAAAATTTTTACAAAAACGGCTATTTATCGCCGAAAAAAGTTTTGCATACAATATAAATTTCCTTTTACCGTAAATATGTAAGACTGTTGTGAGTTTAATGAACAAATACTAATCAGTGTTTAAAAATATAGCAAAATAAAGGCGATTTTATGCAATCACATGTAAAATTTCAAATATTTCTAATATTTCTAATATACCTAATATATATATATATATATATATATATATATATATATATATATATATATATATATAAATCAATCATCCCATAACTGTGGTCGAAATTTTAACAATTAGAAGTCATAGGTACCCTTGAAAACTAGCTGTGTTATTCTGTAAGTGCATAAAAATTTCTGTCACTTCAAAAATTTTCAGGTACAAGAAACGTTAGTGTATATCCATACGAAATCTACTTTCCCCGAGATTTTTAATCCTTAATGTACTCGATTAATTAAAGTGATTAATTGAAGTGGATGGAATTACATTCGGAACATTTCAGAAAACGAATTTTTTTATTTCCATAAAGAAAGAAAACGTCATATTAAATTTATTTCCAGCTTGGGAATCTAATTACCCCAAAACCCAATTAGATTCGAATGACTTCAAAAGGTTTAATTTATTTACAGCATTTAAACTTATGTGCAAGTTCTGATTAAAATTTGCCTTTGTATGACAGAAATTACCGAGAGCTCAAAAGTTAAAACGAGAGGTAATTTTTGGAATACAGTTTTATGCAGTCATTAATTTGATCCGATTACCGTTAATTAGAAACTTGGAACTAGGTTAAGCATTTCCAGAAGGAAGCTGTTTTAATTCAGGAGTTTTCAATATTTGTGTTGATACAAATATGTTTCAATTTAATGCTTTTGTGTAGTTATGTTATGAGGTAATTCAATATATATATATATATATATATTTTTTTTTTATATACATACATACATATATATATATATATATATATATATATATATATATATATATATATATATATATATATATATATATATATATATATATATATATATACAGGGTGTAACGAAACTCTTGGGTAAAACTTTAAGGGGTGATAGTACACATCAAGACAAACAATATTATATAAGAAACTTAGGGTCCCAAACGTCTTCCAAAGGAGATAGACGCCATTAAAGTTTAGGGTCCGAAATTTCAAATGATTATAAAAAACGGAAAAATGGGTCAATTCGTTAGCGGTTTTAGCTAAAATTATTCTCTTTGTCAGTTTTTTCTAGAAAAATAAATTTAAAGATAAAGTAAAAAAATGTCGATAGAGGGCGCTTTAGACTTTGGAGTAACGAACAACTATTTTTTACCTTTATTTTTTGTATCACATTAAATGCTTTCAAAAGCTTAGCCTTAAACTTAAATTTTGAGCTCAAAATCTGATTCGTTGGGGGTAGTTAAGTAGCGCAAACGGAATTGTGTTCAGGAGTTGAAATTTAAAACTCCCTCCCTCCTGAACGGAGTTCAGTTATTCCCGATCTTGGAGTAGTAGGACTTTGTGTCGTAGACCAGGCAGCAACTACTACCTCCTAGACGTAAAATAAACTAGAGAGGGATGACAAAATTAAAAAATTTATTCATAATACTAGACATGAGCAATTTCTCCTCTAGAAATAAAAAAAAACAATTTGATGTACGCACGTCGTGCGCATGGATGCAGGTTGAATGAATGATGACACGTAGAAAATGGTACACGCATGATTTTCTTGTGGAATCACAAAAACTGCTCGAAAGAGCGCCCACCAGCAAGGATGCAGGCCTCACACCGCCGGCGGAGGGACTTTCGAACATTAGCAAATACCCCGGGCATCTCCCGGATATCGCCTGCTACGACGGCAATTCTCGCAACCAGTTCCTCGTTGGAGTCGACAGGGCTTGCGTAAACAAGACTCTTCATATGGCCCCAGAGGAAGAAGTCTAGACAGGAGAGGTCAGGCGAGCGTGCCGGCCAATTTACCGGACCACCCCGTCCAGTCCATCGCCCTGGATATGCTGTATCCAATGCACTTCTCACATTTGCGCTGAAATGTGCAGGCGCTCCATCATGTTGGAACCACATACGAGCCTTTATGTTGGCTGGAACACTTTGCAGCACAACTGGAAGCACCTCTTGTAGGTATACCAGATACGTTCCGCCGTCCAGGCGCCTTGGCAGAAGATATGGCCCGATCAAATGATCGTCTGTTATGAATAACTTTTTTTTATTTTTTGTCATCCCTCTCTCGTTTATTTTACTTTTAGTGGGTAATAGTTGCTGCCTGGTCTACGACAGAGCATCCAAAATCGTGAATAACTGAACTGCGTACTGGGGAGGAGGGGGTTCAAATTTCACCTCCTGAACACTGTTGAGTTTTCGCGACATAACCACCCCCAACGATTCAGATTTTGAGCTCAAAATTTAAGTTTAAGTCTAAGCTTTTGAAAGCATTTAATCTGATACAAAAAATAACAGTAAAAAATAGTTGTTTGTTACTCCAAAGTCTAAAGCGCCCTCTATCGGCATTTTTTTAACTTTATCTTTAAAATTTAATTTCCAGAAAATCTTGACATAAAGAATAATTTAAGCGAAAACAGCAAACGAATCGACAAATTTTCCCGTTTTTTATGATCATTTGAAATTTCGGACCCTAAACTTTAATGGCGTCTATCTCCTTTGGAAGACGTTTGGGACCCTAAGTATCCTATATAATAATGTTTGTCCTGATGTGTACTATCACCCCTTAAAGTTTTGCCCAAGAGTTTCGTTACACCCTGTATATATATATATATATATATATATATATATATATATATATATATATATATATATATATATATATATATATATATATATATATATATATATATATATATATATATATATATATATATATATATATATATATATATATAAAATTAAAGAAATATGTGTTCAAATATTTCTATATTCTGGATGTTACAATACTTGGTCTGAAAGAAATATTATAATGATTATCTAATCCAAGACATCAATATATACCTTCCTAAAGAGAATAACTATATGTAACGACAATAACCTCGTTGTATACTACGGTGTGTATCATCTTCTAAAGTGTATTATTACTGAATATCGATTCAATAGTGATGCTCACTTCCTTTCTTTGTGGACCGCATTGACAGGAAATTTTCGGTCAAAGATAAACATTCATGATTATACCGCTTTTCAAAATTTACTACGTTTTGCCAGTTTTTCTTTTTGGTTGTGCCATGCAAAAAAGTTTTCACAAAATGGTTGTCCTTTCCTGACAGATGCGCTTGAGGTGTCTACCTTGAATTTAGCAAAATAGAACTGAACAAAAGTGTTTAATAGTTCCTAATTTGTATGAATACGTATTCTCTAATCTAAGTATAAGAATAAAATAGGTTTCTTTAAAACTCTGCTTGGGGATCCTGAATTGTTATTCAAAGCTTTAGTTTATATTAACCCTACTTATTGGCGAATGTCTGAATAAAATATGGCATTTGATTGTCATCTTAAAAAAAAAAAAAATTCCCAGATTGTCAGATATGCTTAAAGTCGTCCTAAAAAGTATTAAAATAAGAAGTGTAGATTTTTACTCTTCTTTTTCTATTATTTTTTTAATTTTAATTTCCATCTATGGGGTTAATTCATCTGTAAGTTAAAACAGAAATATTTTAAACTTCTTTGTTCTACTCGCAGAAAAATGGTGTAATTTCGTTAAAGCTTGTCTGAGCCGTAGAAAAATGAAGTAAATGAAAGAATACTTTTGGAAAATGGCATTTTAACAAAAATACTATGAAAATCACTCAGTTGAGTTATTTTAAAAAATAATCAGGAAAAGTTAAAGCTGAATAATAAGTGATCAATAACTCAAAATATACATAGAGAGGGTTTTTAAATAAGACTATATATATATATATATATATATATATATATATATATATATATATATATATATATATATATATATATACATATATATATATATATATATATATATATATATATATATATATATATATATATATATATATATATATATATATATTTATATATATATATATATATATATATATATATATATATATATATTTATTTATATATATATATATATATATATATATATATATATATATATATATATATATATATATATATTTATATATATATATATATATATATATATATATATATATATATATATATATATATATATATATATATATATATATATATATATATATATATATATATATATACTCATGTACTGCATTATCAAAATATCATTTTGAATTCATTATGAGGTGTTAATGGTATAGGACCTTAGGATTTACAGATCTGAAGATTTTTCTTTTGATCTGAAGACGTGCTGTGTTCTCAATTGTAGTTAATGACAACCAGGTGAACACAATGGTGCACCAAATTTTGTTAATAAGTTTTAAAAATATAGCGAATTGGAAATTTTAAGAGTTTGACGCTTCTTTGACAATGGCTAAATTATTTTGCGCTCCTGTATAGTTTTAAACCCAAGGAGTAAATTAAACGCTTGCAGCCAATCATAAGTAATCGGATTTTAGTGATTAGATTTTGAAGCGGAGCCTCAATTTGCTGTCACATTTTCTTTCTTTTCAAAAATGCTTCGCTTTCAGAAAATCCCAGTGCAATTTTATCCACTTCATGTTTAATTAGCTAAGAGGATAAAAATTTTTTTTTCGAAATTTTACTTTCCCAGTAGCAGGATTTAGCCGTGTACTTTCAAACCTGTTAATTCACGTGTCTGTAGCTTAAACGTTATACTAATTTCATTTTTGATAAAATGAATTTATGAGGGGAAATATTGAGGTATACATGATTAAAATAATTTGATTTAAACTGCAATATTGAATTGAATTTTAATTTAAATCACTCAAAACGCAATTTACAAGTAATCAGTTCCCTTCACATTTTGAAAAACATTTAAATGTGGTACAGAAAATCGTAACATTTCAAGCAAAAAAAAAACTTTACCGAAAAATAATTGAAATTCACCATATTTAAAATACATATCATATTTGCAGAATCGATTCGCACCGTACAAAGAAGTATGTAATACGTCATGTCTAGATTTTTATTTACAAGAAAAAGGAAACGCTGTACCTCATTAAGGTCTTAGAACTAATCGGATGTACAGTCTGTGTTAGTTTCGACTTTATTAACCTTTAATGAACAACTATAAAAATAACGCTACCTAATATTGTTTCATAATTTATCTATAAATTCAAGATAATAAGGAGTTTGATACTCCAAATTAACATTAGGAAACAAAAATAAAATACTTAAGGGGGTCCGGGACACATTTAAATTTTTTTTTTTTTATTGAGTTAAAATTTTGAATTTTTATGTGATGGTTAACCATATAATTTTTAAACAAAATCACATCATAAAACTTCTCAAAAAGTTTTTAAAAAATTTTAAAATTTTAAATTTTAAATAAAAGTGCGGTTATTTAAAATCGTTATAACTCGTAATATTATTCGTCGAATTTCAAAATTTTTTCATTTAATTAAACAGAAATATATAATTTTTAATTTTATTCTACCATTTTTTTAACTATTAATTTTTTAAAAAATTTAAACTAATTAGATGAAAAATTTTAAAATATTTATGCAACTTATTTTTAAAAAATCATATTTTCAAAAGTAAATATTTTTTTTTCAAATTTGCTGAATCAAAATTAAAGTAAATCAGTTGAAAAAGACTTGTTGCAAGTTTCAACCATTTATCTTTAACATTTATCTTCTTGACTTATAACAAGTTAAAGACGAGAAATAGGAAAAAACCAATCATTCAGAAAAACGTACTTACAGATTTAAACAAGGATTGGCTACTATTAGAATCTTGTAAAAAAAAATAATAATTTCTCCTGTTCTAATTAAGATAGAAACATTATTTAAACGTCATTTTAAGCGTAAAAAGCCAGAAAAATTTTTAATGCAATAATTTTTTTTTCCGAAATTTCGAACAATTTTGTGTCTTGTACCCCCTTAAATGATTCACTATCGATTAGGTATATAAATCCCTACACTCTATATTTTACATTTTTTGTCACTCATCATTACGAGGTCATCTTTTCTATTTAAATTATGTGAACTCATGTAATAGCGAGTCATCAAAGCACTTTAATATGTCAGCATTCATAAACGACCACACCACTTTACTTTCATACATTTCTCCCCAAATTTTTCTTCCCCTAAAAATAAAACTGTCATATTGAGGAATTAATCATTAGACGTTAAAACTGGAGCCATCTTTTCTCTTTAAATTAACATTGTTTTGTTGCAAAGTAATATAATTACAATTAAACAAATTAAAAATCAATTTTCAATCTTTGAAAAAGGACCACTCTACTTTTACACATATATTTTACTTATTTTTCTTTCCCAAAAGAATATACTTCCATAAAATTGAGGAATTACGACCCAAACATTTCCTGTACAGTTGGGCTGTGCTGTTACACAATTCCCCTTTTATGACCATCAGAGAAGATTTTAACACTGTACCCCTGATTTTAAAATGTTTATGTACCCCTTGTTTAAATCCCTTAATTTATTTGCCGAGTTTGTGATAGACCATCCTATTTTATTTTCACACATTTATGTCCCAGTTTAATTTTTCTCCTTAAAATACATTATAAAGTTGAGGAATGATTTTAGTTAATAAGCAGAAATCCTTTCTCCCGTTCAAGATACTGCTAAACCATTGAGCTTTTGTTAAAAAAGGTTAATTTTTTTGCCACAATTACAAATTATCACTCTGCTGTATTAAACAAAAGTACACAATCTTCTTAAATTCCCCGATATGATTTAAATTGGCAAGTAGTTTCAAACTGATGTCTAGGAACAAATGAATGCGTTGACTGTCATTAGACACAATCCCTTATAATGAATACTCTCTGCACTAATAAAGATTGTAAGGTTTACATAAGATGTGATTCACAAGAATCGAACTTTTAAGTGAATAAATTAAAGAAGCCGCTTGAGATATGCTAATTTCAAGGCATATGCGGTTGGTATAAATACCAAGCAGCTAGATTAAAGAGACGAAGAGTTGAGGAAGTGTGAGGAAGTGTCGACGAAGCGAAAGGAAGTGTTGAGGGAGGAGCTAGGTTGATGCTAACCTATGCGAGTTCTTGTTAAGTTTACGTGGCAGCACTGCTGGTTGACTTTCAAGTATTGTGAGTATTACAAACTGTATTTTCTTGCAAAGTATCTATACATGAATAATATCCCTTGCATGAGTTTTATATATACTCGTACTAGTAGTACGCTGTAGTTATGTTAAAAAGCAAATTTATGTGCAAAGCTTAAATAAACATTTTAATTAATTTAGAACTGTGTTTGAATCTATTTGATTAGAGTGCCACTTCAAATTATATACACCCTATGTTAAGGGTGAAGAAAAGAATTAATTCTCTATAAGATCTTTAACTATTAGTTTGAAACTAGTTGACTTTAAGGATTTTTAATGTATATTTTATGATAGAATGTTATTGTTTAACATCATCTACAAGTTTCATACTTTATGATACATTACTTTCACACATATATCTTCCGTTTTTCTTTCTCCTTAAAATAGAACCATAAAGCATAGTTATTTAGCCCAAGACACTTGCTCTAATGATCTTCTGTACCAGAGCCAAGCTATGCTATGCGCCTAAGTTATTTACAGCTTTGAAACGACTGGTAGCATTACGCAGTAATTCTCGCTCCTTTAATCCATAAATTAAAACTGTCTAGATGAAGCACTGAGCATCAGAGTACTTGAATAGATGGCAGGTTTTGCTGCAAAGTTACAGTTGGTTGATTATGAATGAGTTTCACATTCTACGACGCTAGAAAAAAAACCGTGGAGTCTTTACCTATAGATGAAATTACCAGTAATTTCTATGAGCTCCTATAAAATCACAACTGCCACACTTCCATGCGTGATCTAAAATTGTATTTTCCGCTTCTAAGCTTGATAACCTCATACATCCTAGGCAGGTGTTTGGTGTCATTTCTCCTCCTAAAATATTATGAGCCTCGCAGATAAATCTAATAACGTGCAGCAATATATAATGAATGTAGCACCAAACTCTAGAAAATTATTAATAAAATTTACAATAAACACAAATATAACTTTTTAAATGGCATGAAGTGACATATCTACCTATATTTAAAACGTACATAAAACAAAAAAAAATACACTGTAGGAGAAAAAATAGTTTTAAAACTTTTTTATGTGAGACCAATATTTTTTTTAAATGTACATATTCTATAACAGTTTTTACCTGGAGAATAACATGCAATATTACTGAAGATTCCTGTCGTACTTACTTTTTGAAAAAAAAATCACAAATACAACTTATGGCAAATCCTACTTACGTGTATAATATATAGTAGTTTACTATTTAGAGAAATTATATTTTTGAATTTTAAATTTAATTAATACCTATTTGTTTCCAAATTATCCTTTCCATAAAAATTACTAATTTTCAAAAAATATTAAAATGATACAAATCTAAAAATTCTGCAAAATGCAATGTTGAAATTTATATATCAATGCATTTACTAATATTTGTAGATATTTTGACCTTCAAATTTCATCTAATATGTTCTATTTTGAGAGTTACAACATTTTTCTGAAAGGGATTTATATGTTCAAAATAAATAACACCCATTGTTTTCAATAAATTTCAAGTAATTCCCAGCTTTCTAATATATTTATTTTAAATTTCTTTTAATAAAAAAATTACAATTATTCAAACCATTCAGATTTTTTAAATGTAGTGCAGAAGTATAATTGATTTATATTTCTTTAGCGGTCGTATGTTCATAACATATTTTTTTTTGTAACTCAGAAATGTAAATAAAGATGAATTTCTTTTCAAAATATTGCTATTTAATTGATTTTAATTATTTTCGATGTCTTTCTCGTGGTTGAATTGCTATAATTCAAATATGTATTATAAGAAATTGCAAGCACGTTCATAAACAATCATGAAAACGAAATTTTTTTTTGTTTAAACTAGCATATATGTTTCATAAAAAATATCGAAATTATCTGCTGCTAAGACCACAACTATCGATATAATAGACTCAAAATAACGACCGAAAAATCTACAGCACGAACACATTGTTTACAAATAATAACGCTGCATGCTGGAGCAGTGTGTAACACTATTTTTAAACTCACCACATCAATCAGCTGGGAAAGTTTCAGACCTAGTTTGACAGTCAGGGTGTCGCTGTTGTTTACAACCGGTCGTATCAATCGATTGTAGCTGCTCATCAAATCATCATACAGTCTCTTGGCATCCGGATTCGCTGCGGTGACACCAAAAACCACAAATGTGAAAATTTTCCACAGTATTCCTCCCTGGAATATTATGAATCTCGACGTGTTTACCAACATAATTCTTTTTTTTTTCTGCTCTCCCGGAAACAAAACTCGTAGCCCTCGCACGTTCCAAAGTTACGGCGATAACATCACGTTAGAATAAATGCACACATAAAACTGGCAGGTCTGCGGAAAACAGTTTTTTTTAACTCGCAAAGCAGGAATTCTGGCTTATTAAAAACGTCCAATTTAAAGAGATACGCAGGAGAGATCTTTTAGAATGTTTGAAATTCTGAGTTTCTCTTCCACGGAGAGAGTCAGCCATAATGGCGTCGCTGGTAGCGCCATCTACCGATCGGGAGACACCGAAAGCCGGATAGAGTACGAGTGTTTTGGAGGGAAAATAAATTTCAGCGAATTATTTCTGCATTAGAGGTACTGGAAACATTAGCCGTGGAGGAATTGATATTTTTACTGCGTCCCAGAAGTTTTCAAAAAGCATTTTGGTGAGACAGCGAAATATATTTCCCGTTGTAAAGAATATTTATTTTAATAACATGCCACAGTTTTAAGTGCAAGAGTACGCATGGAAATACTTTTTTTCCATGGGAGAGGAATTTAGACTTTTTACTATGGCTTTACAGTTTCCGGTTTTAGAATATGTTCCCTTTTTTATGGCTTTTTCGAAATATCTGAGATAAAAGGAGATGCAGTACTTTGAATAAATGTGAGGATTGCGCTTTCTGGAAGTGTAACGGAAAATTAAAATAATGAAACATTTCCCCAAGCTACAGTAAGTACGAGTGCATTTCCCTTACAAATTTTCTATATGCCATTAAAAATCAATGAATCATTTGATGATTAAAGCAGGTACTACATTGTTTTTATTCAAAATTTCATCAATATTTTTTAAAATAAAAATTAGAAACCTTTTTTTTTAACATATGACGCGTTCGTCATATCCATATAAATAATTCAAATGAGTTAGTTAGATATATTCAAAAAAGTTATTAGTGTTTACTGCCATAATTTTGTCATATTTCGAATAAAGAATAATTTACCTAATTTTATGACATAAAGTAAATAAATACGTTTCAATTTTTATTCTAGCTAAAAATATTTTAAATAAAGAGTAAAATATAATTGAAATTATTGATATAAATAAATGCAAAATTAGTGAAAAATTGCATGTTCTAGATTGCAGTTATATTGTTTTTTATCATAGGTAAAGAATGTTATGAGTCATGAAAGTTTTAAAGTAGTTTAGGTTGATATAAATTAATAAAAGAAATAAATGCACATAAATAGAAATTATTTCCCAAATATGAAACTTCTAAAATATTAAACAAGTTTTAACACTGCGCTTGTAAAAGGAAAAAAATAACAATGTTGCTACAAGGAAAAAAAATTAAATATTATTTTTCTACAATCCATGAATTATCACTAACATCACTATATTTTGTTTCCTATTGATTTGTTTTGTTCATGTATGTGTAAGGAAAAAAAATCAAACAGAGAGGCAAAATATTAACAAAATAGTACAAAAAACGTATCCTATTCTCATTAAATTATTTGCAAAAGAAAAAAAAATATTTGCAGTCAGCACAAGAATGAAAGCAATATTCCTTTTAGCAAAAACACATAAATTGTATTTTTGTTTGAATATTCATTTTGATTTACTTTCTCACGTATGAAAATTATAAGAAGCTTGAATGGAATCAGGGAGTTCCCAAATCTCAAATCCGTAACATCTTATAACAAAATTATTAAATAAAAATGCAGAATATATCTTAACCCTAACTACTTGCTCTGAAGCATGTTAGACTGATATATATATAAAGAAGGTCGTTCGCACGTCATGATAGCGATTTTGATAATTGAGTTTTATGTGTAAATGCCGTATTTTATGCGGTTATTTGCTTCTATCTGATAGCCATGGTTCTTGAAAATAGCTCTAACTCGAATTTTCCCTGAAAGTAAATTTTTGCTTAGTACTGTCATGTCAGTTTTACCTCATTCCTCTTGGACCGATTTCCAAAGTCCGTTCAGTATTCTTAGATGCCGTTTTTCTAGGGCTCATATTAAAAAACCGAAATCGCAAAAGTCCATTGGAGAAGAGTCAGGTAATTTTACATGTATTTCATTAAATAGGATATATTTTATTCCTGTTTTTGATACTTTCTTTGCTAAATAAGCGGCAGTTGATTTAGACGTGTGACTAGAGGTTTTGTCCATAGGAAGCTCAATTTTATCAATGTCCTTTCCATATAAGGCTGGAATATCTTCTTAAAAAATTGGTTCTAAATATTCTGTTGATAGTAGAGTGAATTAATTTTAGCTTTACTTGAGACTTTTTTTTATTTTTAACTTGTCGTTATAAAAAATCCTGCTACTATCAAGTACTCCTTTGAGAACTTTTCTATACACTTACGTAGCCATTTCGTACGGTCATTCCCATCAGTTGAGAAATAGAAAAATTGATCTTTTTTTACTGCAGTTACTTAAATACACCCATGACCCATCGAGTGTTGCCACAAATTTCCATTTTTCGGCATCTAGGTGTGTTTCATATAATTTTATACAATTTGTTTTTCTTTCAGCAATATGCTTTGGCAAAAGCAGATGAACTTTAGGTTTAAACATCTTTTTTAAATTCAAGTCTTTATGAATTATTTTACTTACAGTGTCAGAAGACATTCCTAGTTTCAATGCAATGGATCTTTGAGCCGGCATATTTTCTTTTAGGATCAGAGACTTCACTTTCTTGATATTTACCTGCGATCGAACATTCTTAGGATGAGGTTTAGTTGTCATGTTTTCATTTTTACTTTCAGTTAATATATTATAAATACCTATTTTTGAAATGCCATAACCGAAATTTTTACACCGCTTTATAATTTGTTGATAGGAATATTTCTCCCCGGAAAGTACAATTACGCAACCTTCGAGTCATCTATCCATTTTAGGAGACATTTTCAAAATAAATCTTTTATTTTACATTCCAATCAAGGCAAAACAATAGCAGACGATTATTCTGAATTTGCCAAATATTTAACTCAAAATGCAAAAGCCAAAAACAAATTACAAAATCGTTTCCATAAAGTGTGAACGACCTTCTGTATATATATATATATATATATATATATATATATATATATATATATATTTACACTATCTACCAATAAGTATTTGGACATCTGTGATAAAAAAATATTCATATTCAATAGTTGTCAGAGACTCCACGAGAGGCAATTACAGCCTGAACCCTCTGGAGCATGCTCTCCACAAGTCCTTGTATGACAACTAGTGGTATTTTCTTCTACTCGGCTTGGAGAAGACATGTAAGTTCCTTCACCGATTTTGGACGGTTGTTGGACCCCTTAATTCGGCGATCCAACTGACACCTAGGAGTTGTCTTCTTGGAAGTAACCTGGGTTAACCCGTAAAATTGCCACAACTTAGGAAGCACAGTGTCATCCAAAATACTGCAGTAGGCGTCGTCGTTGAGCTTACCATGAATTGGGACCATGGAACCCTGTCCATACCAGGAAAAAAAAAACCAGACCATAATTCCACCTCCGCTGAACTTTACTGTGGGTAGAATGCATTCTTGCAGGAAGCGTTATCCAGACGCCACACCCTGTGATCCGAACGATAGAGTGTGAATCTCGATTCGTCGCTCCAGAGAACCCGTTTCCACTGATCTACGTTCACCTTTCTACGTGCTTTGCACCACATTAACCGAGCACTTTGGACTTTGTGATCAGAGGCTTATGAGCGGCAGCACGCATACGAAAACAAAGCAGATGTGCTACCTTACGGATGGTATTCATCGAAAAAACAGTCCCGGATGCTTCTTGTAACTTCTGGAGTATGTGGACCATCGGTTGGGGGCGGTTCTTCCGAATTTCTCTGGACAGCACCCGTTGGTCTCTATCTCCCAGTTTCTTGGGTCTGCCGACTCAGGAACATTCCGATAATCACCGCTCGCCTTCCATTTCTGAATCACAGGCCATTGTCGATTTTGTGTAATTCAGCTTGCTAGATATGTGGGGTTTTGGGGGGAATAATCACAAACAGTGTTAACATAAGTAACATTTATTTAAAGAGGGGCATTATGTACAGGGGGAACTAACGTCTAAAAGGGGGGAAAAACAAGCAACGCGGCACACACACGTGCAAGCTCGTCTGAAGCAAAACATCGTCTATCTCTTCTGTTCTTCGCGGCGCCCGCTAGGTGGCGCTTGCCGGGGCTACAGGGGCGCACTCCATATGAGAGTGGCATGCATGGGGCTGTATGGATGGCATCCCACATCGGCCATCCGACAAAAAGCATCTGCCCCCAGATGCTGGTAGGGGCACAAACAAATACAGGTGACAATTTATGACGAAATGAAAAAAAAAAGTATAAAAGTTATAAGAAATGCACATAGGTTATAATACTAGCAAAATGAGCAGAAAAGAAAATGAAAAATATAACACTAATTGTAGTAACATCTAAACAGCAAAACAATCCTGGCTAATGAAGATTCCTGAAAAAAGAAAAAAAATATGAAAATATAGTTCAAAAGTTAAAGTATGTTTAGTCCAAACGGGCTATGTAAAGTTAGAGTCCACGGTTTCATGAACTCGATGCATGTACTGGTATGCATGGGTCCGTCGAAATGTCCACACTTTTGAACATCGTAGGTGTCGTTGGGCTTAAGTTTGATGATCTTGTAAGGTCCGAGGAACTTTGGATGGAGTTTTAAACGAGGTCCGAATTGGGTGCGTTTTATGGCGACAAGATCGTGCAACTTGAACTTCGGAGGTAACTTTCGTCGTAGATTGTAGGTTTTACGGTTTTCGTCTTGCACTCTTAAAATCTGTTGTTTGGCGTCTTTGCGGAGGTCGTCGCGTGAATTTATAAACTCAGTTTGTATTTCGGCATTCAACAGGTCTGTGATTTGGAGATTGTTGCGGACACGCATTTTTGTACCGAAAAGCAGTTCAAAAGGAGTCGTCTTAATGCTGCGTTGGAAAGTTGAGTTAATAAATTGCTGAACGTCAGCCACATGAGTATACCACTTCGTAGGATCTTGGATGGACAATTTGGATAAAACAGAAATGATTATAGAATTGAGACGTTCAACCTGTCCATTTGCGCGAGGAAGACCAGTGGTTATAGTCAAATGTTGGATGTTCTCATGGTCGCAAAAGTCTTTAAAGGCATTAGATAAAAAAGCAGATCCTCGATCGGAAATAATACGGACGGGATTTCCAAACACTTGTTTCTGTATTTCTAATTTAGAGAGTACTTCTGCAGCGTCAGTTGATTTCGTCGGGTAAAGCCACACAAATTTGGTGAAACTATCGATAACGGCGAAAAGATATTTATATCGTTTAGAAGTAGTAGCGAGAGGACCTAAGTGATCGACATGATATGTATGGAGTGGGGTGTCCTCTTTTGGTAAAGGGTGTAGTAGTCCTTCTTGTTTACCACACTTGCGGTTCGTCAAGATGTATGGAATACAGTTGGCAATACACCTGGCAATTTTATCTTTTAAATTAGGTATGTAAAACTGTTGTTTGAGTTGCTCCTCAATTTTCTTAGTAGCAAAATGTCCATTCTCGTGTGCGTCTCTGATAATGCCGTCTTGCATAGAGTCTGGAACGACTAGAACTTCGTAACCGTCAACTAACTTGTAGAGAACATTTGCTTTGATAAAATAATCGTGATATTGTTTAGTTTTAAGAATTTCTTTAATTGCTTGAATGTTAGGGTCGTGTGACTGAGCATTTTGTATTTCGAAAGTCAGTGAATCGGTGGTAATGAGCATCGTCGGATAGCGGCTTAGCGCATCAACATCAGCCATCTTCGCTCCAGTTCGATGTTGAATTGTATAATTGTAATCTTCGAATAATAGTGCCCATCGAGCAATTTTAGCACTGAGATCGCGCTTGCTCATAGTGAGTTTGAAGGCGTTACAGTCTGTTACTATGGTAAATTTTTTACCAAGTAGATACACTCTAAATTTTTGCAATCCATGAATTACGGTTAACATCTCGAGTTCATAACTTGAGTAATTTTTCTCAGCGTCGGATGTAGATTTGCTTGCAAAATATACAGGGTGAAAACAGTTATCATCAGTGGATTTCTGAAGAAGAATGCATCCAAAACCATGGATAGAAGCGTCAGCATGTAATTCAGTTTCGCTTTTCTGATTATAAATATTAAGAACGGGTTTATTAGCCAAACATTGTTTCAATTGATAAAAAGCATTTTTCTCGTTTACACCAAAATGGAAAATAGTAGATTTTTTTAGAAGGTTAGATAGAGGATTAGCGATAACTGAAAAGTTTTGGATAAATTTACGGAAATAACCAGCCAAACCAAGGAAACATTGGACGTCTTTTTGATTTTTTGGTTCCGGATAGTTTAGAACGGCGGCTGTTTTAAGAGGGGAGGGAAATAACTGTCCGTTTTGAATAATATGGCCAAGGAACTCAATTTGTGTATGAAGGAATTTACATTTTCGAAAGTTTATCTCAAGACCGTAGTCAGAAGCGACAGAAAAGACTGATTTTATTTTTTCAATATTTTCCTCTTCATCTTTAGCAGGAATGATTAAGTCATCCATATACAACAATATCTGACCTGATAAAATGAGATCTTTAAAGACTGTATTAACAAATCGCTGAAATACGGAAGGTGATGTACAAAGACCAAAGGGAACTTTAAGAAACTGAAACTGACCTGAATGTGTCACGAAGGAAGTATAACGTCGACTGTCTTTATGAACATTAACATGGAAAAATCCATTTTTAAGGTCTAGAGTACTGAAAACACGAGCATTCTGAAGTTTATCGAGTAAGTCGTCAATGAGAGGTAAAGGGTATCTATCCTTAACTATATGTTTATTTAATTGTCTATAGTCGATGCAAAGTCGTGGGGTTCCGTCTTTCTTTTTAACAAGAACAACCTGACTCGAGTAGTCTGATGAACAGGGTTCTATTATGCCGTCCTGAATCCAAGTATTAACTTGTTTATCTACAATATCTCTCTCTGTAAATGGTAAACGTCGTGGTCTGTAGCAGATGGGAGTCGAAGTATCAACTTGTATATGCATTTCGATATTAGTAGTTTTGATTTTATGGGGTTTATAATTGGTCACGAGGTGTTGAATGGTATTTCTCTGTTGTTTAGTAGCACTAGGGCCTATGTCAGGGCTAGAATCATCTATTACCAATATATTACTAATAAGAGTAACGTCTTCGTCTATAGCGTCAAAATCTAAAGGTTTATGAATCGAAAGTCCGTCTTTAGTGATAGTGAATTCAGCCTGTGCAAGTACATTCATACCAATTATCAAATCTACTGGCATAGTATTATCGTCAACAACACAAATATCAGCGGTAAACAATTGACCATAAATAACAATTTGGGATTTGAAAGAACCAATTGGCTTAATTTTTCCATTGCCAAAAGCCGTAAGCAATGTACTAGAGTTATTAAGAACAGGGGATCCAATTTTAGTATACGCTCGCTTTAACATAATCGTAGCCATCGAACCTGTGTCAATTAACGCGTTGAAAGAGACATGGTTAAGGTATCCGTACACCTTCGGGGGTGATTTTTTGAAATTTTTTGAATTTTGTCTTTTTATCTATTTTTTATGATGACATTTAAGTTAAAACTTGAAAAAATATATATAAAATTTAGCTGTTACATTAAAATAATTTTTTTAGGGGGAGAAACTGGAAAAAATTGGTTAAAATTTGACAATCCGCATTGCATGGTAACTCAAAAACAAACAAATATATTACAATTTTGTAAATTGCAAAATGAAGATAATAACTGTCTGTGGGGAATAGTCTATTCACAAGATTGAACTATGTATACCTCAAAGTTTATAGCACTTAAAGTACTGATGTTCATAAAAATCACTTAAAATTCATTGTCACTTGCAATTTATACCAATGTAAACAAAAAACTAATCAATCTGCAATCATGAGCATACTCTATTCCCTTTATAAATATATATAGATAAAGTATGCAAAATTTTAAGGCATTTTAAGCGTAACTTTTTATAATAGGATGAATTGCGTTAAGAGAAACGATGAAAAAATTCATTTTGAGAAAACGCTAAAAATAACTTTATAACACATTTCTTACTTTAAAAATAATTATTTTCGTATTAAAATCCACCATATTTATAAACTTCAACCTCTTGGCTTTCTGCAACACTTATTTTTTTTTACCTAAGTGCTCTGAAAATTTTCCTGCGTCTCTTTGAAGCAGGAACAGAATGACGTATTGAATCATTCTTTCTAACGTTGTCTAAATGGTTATAGGCTTGCAATGTAAAAAATCCTGGATAACTAATATCCAACTTGTTAAAAACATTCAGACAACCTTTATATCCATCATTAAATTGCAATACTGCATCATACGCACCAAGTTTCATTGTTTTCAAACAAACAAATATCTCTTTTGGTAATTGTTGTCATATTATGCCATTCAGGCATTCGTTTGCATTTTGAGTTTTACCGTGGAGACACTTGCTAAAGAGTTCTCTTGAGCACAAATCTAAGTATACTGGTTTTATAGCATTCAATACCTTTTTTGGTAGACCAGCATACTTTTCTTTAAAATAATTTTTTTAGGAGGAAAAACTGGAAAAAATTGGTCAAAATTTGACATTCCGCATTGCATGGTAACTCAAAAACAAACAAATATATTACCATTTTATAAATAACCAAATGAAGATAATAACTGTCTGTGGGGAATAGTCTACTCTCAAGATTGAACTATGTGTACCTCAAAGTTTGTAGCACTTAAAGTACTGATGTTCATAAAAATCACTTAAAATTCATTGTCACTTGCAATTTATACCAATGTAAACAAAAAAACTAATCAATCTGCAATCATGAGCATACACTATTCCCTTTATAAATATATATAAATAAAGTATGCAAAATTTTAAGGCATTTTATGTGTAACTTTTTATAATAGGATGTATTGCGTTAAGAGAAACGATGAAAAAATTCATTTTGAGAAAACACTAAAAATAACTTTATAACACATTTCTTACTTTAAAAATAATTATTTTCATATTAAAATCCACCAGATTTATAAACTTCTCCCTCTTGGCTTTCTACAATACTTATTTTTTTTTTCCTAAGGGCTCTGAGAATTTTCCTGCGTCTCTTTGACGCAGGAACAGAATGACGTATGGAATCATTTTTTCTAATGTTGTCTAAATGGTTGTAGGCTTGCAATGTAAAAAATCCTGGATAACTAATATCCAACTTATTTAAAACATTCAGGCAACCTTTGTATCCATCATTAAATTGCAGTACTGCATCATATGCTCCAAGTTTCATTGTTTTCAGACAAACAAATACCTCTTTTGGTAATCGTTGCCATATTATGCCATTCAGGCATTCATTTGCATTTTGAGTTTTACCGTGGAGACATTTACTCAAGAGTTCTCTTGAGCACAAATCTAAGTATACTGGCTTTACAGCATTCAATACCTCTTTTGGTAGACCAGCATACTTATCTTTAACAGATGTTCCGCATGCCAGTGCTCGCTGAAAGAAGCACCAGCTGTCTTTGCCCAGAGGACACTGCCCATGCATATGTTTTCGTGAACTGGATGCACAGTGGAATAATGCAGCAATAACATTTTGCTGCATTGCGTTTAGGTTACCAGTATTGTTACGTATAGCAATTCCATAGTAGTTCTGAAGTCTGTCTATAAATGTATCGGTCAGTTTCCCTTTTCCAGACAGACCCTTGGTTTTTGATTTTAATTTTCGCAGGCGGGACCCAACACGCTTTTGAATATGGCCTATACATTCAAATTTTGTGACACTGTTTTCACCGTATGTGTCTTTTACGCTTATGAATCCTTTGGAATCGCCATCACCATAATATTCAGTATACTGAAGCTGGCGTCTGTTTTCAGACCTTGAGAATATACGTGACGCACCAACGATTTCCATTTTTGACGCTGAGCCTTGAAAGTTACACTGGCATACATGATCAGCTTTCAATGACTCGTATTCCAGGTTTTTAGCCATCTTTTCTAGCTTTTTACATGTTGGACAGTATGATGACATGACCTCCAGATCCAATACTTTTCCACTGTCGATGGAAATTGCTGCAACACATCCGTTTAAAGAAGTATAGCCTCTCCGCTGCCATGTTCCGTCCACTGAAACTCCACATTTCACAATTTCTTTGCCAAGATTTTCCTGCTTCTTCACTATGTCAGTTGCAGCCTTTTTCATAGAGTCCTCTGCTACTTCAGAAACAACTTTCAACAGTTTTTGTTCATGAGAAGTATATGCAGTTTTGGTCAATCTAGGTAAATTCAGAGTTGCACATAATTTATAAGCAGCTGAAAATCCTTTACCTATTTGGCGCATACCATATACTAGTCTCGTATTTACTTCAGGGAAATTTACATGTTTTTTAGAAGAGGCAAAACCCTTCTGAAACTCACACCCTTCACAACTCAAAAGGAAATGAGAACATAATCCATATCTAGTTTCTTCTTTAAATACTAGCTTCTCAGAATAGCACATTGGGCAGCAGAGTTCAGAAAAAACACTGGAAAGAATATCTAAATCAAAAATTCTATTTCCAGACATCGCTCCATTAGTTTTATCCGAGTCTAAAACAGTATCAACTTTAGACTTTATACAACTCGCAGTGCTTTGTACACACTCATCTACGTCATCGTTTTTGACATTTTTTGTAAAACGATTTCCGTAAAACTTGCGTTTTCGACTTCTTCCAATACTTTTACCCATTTTTACCAGAGAAAAGTAAAAACTAAATAGATTTAAAAACTTTAAAAAGCCAATAAAAACAACGCGGCAAATCTGCAGATATGTAAACAATCGCTTTTGAAATATAAGTTTGTTGCCAAGTTTAGGAATACAAGAGTGAAAATTATGTTGCCAGATATGTTTCCAAATATTTATAAATCCCTTGATTTTTATTTTTAAGTATTTCCTTTGACGTATAACCCAATTTCAGCGTTAAATCTAAAAAAAGAACGATGTAAACAAACATTTTGGCTTACTTCCGGTTTGCAGAATGACACTTCCGGTTGTAAAATTCTGCGACATGTAATATTTAAATTGCTGTAATTCGGCTTCTAATTAAGATAGAAGCATAATTCAAACGGAATTTGAAAGATAAAAGATTGGGCTTTAATGTTATTGCAAAAAACAAAAAACGATATTTTGACCGAAAATGCCGTTTTAAAGGTGTACGGGTACCTTAAGTGTAACATCCTTGTACATTAAATTTGAAGTAGTTGAATTCAGCGTATTAACATTAGTTTCTCTCTGTGTGTGTAAATCATTTGATTTTGAACAATTTGCGGCGATGTGGCCAAAATTTCCACAAGAAATACATTTTGGACCGCGATGTTTGTCTGGACAAAATTTAGATAAATGGTTAAAATTAAAACAATTATAGCACATTTGTTTACTTTGAGCATGAGGACGAAATGCTTCTGGTTTCATCTCACGTCTTGGGTTTGAAATTTTATGATACACGTCATCACGTTTACGAATGTAGTTAGAACCGAAATGGTCAGTTGAGGATTTACATCTATTTCTGTCAAAAATCTTTTCATAAATTTTGAGTTTCTGTTTGAATTCCTTAAAGTTAGTACAACCATACAAAATTAATTTATTACACGGAGCGTCTGGAATATTATTTATGCAATACTCAATTATACTAGCGTCGTCCACGGCAAAGTCAAGGGCTTGCGAAGCTAACTCGCGAAGAGCAATTAAATATTCTGCAAGAGATTCATTTGGTTTTAACTTTCGATTTTGCAACTGTCGATGTAACTCAGCGCTCGTAATTTTCGAACCAAACTCCTCAATTAAAGCTTCTTTTAAAGAACTGAAAGTGTTTAGATTACGTTGGCTCTGAATAAATAATTTAGCGGATCCAGAAAGATTAGTTTTTACAAAAATCACTTTATGCTGATCTGTTAATTCTGGTAAAAGAGATAAATTATCCTCTACGTCGCGCAAAAAGCTTTGAATAGTATACGCATTGCTACCAGTAAATTTTCGCATAGAACAGGAAACATCTCTCAAAACAAGCCATAAATTAGAATAAGGAACGGAAGTGTCAATTTCGGATTGTTGTTTAGGCGAAAAAGAATTTGTATAAGCGTTTTCGACTGTAGCGATAGCAGCTGGCGTCTGCGCGAAAGAACTTGGCGCCAATTCGTCATTCTCATCAAAGTCAATTATCGGTTGAAAAGAAGTTAAATTCGAAAGTGCGTCAAAAATGGAATCACATAGTTTGTCTTTAGAACCATCGGAATCAATATGCAAAATATTAGCAACACAGATAAAATCATTTAATGAATATGTTTTAAGGATGGATTTCTTTCGCGAATTGAAATCGAAAGTTACAGGGAAATTCTGAAAACTGCGTAATTTAGATCGGGATGAGCGATCAAATGTATCATCGAAACAAATCGAAAACAATAATTTAATACTTTTAGTTGGTGCACAGCTGAGTGCTTGTGCGATTGGCACAATATCGTTTAGTGAAACTGAACACATATTGACACAACAAAAAAAAATGGTACTCACTGAATGCAGACTTCTAAACAGAATAGTCCAACAATTTGTATATCTCACTCAACTCAGTCCTCGGCACGTCATGAAAAATTGATAAGTAATCCGTGGAAAAGTCACATCAGCAAAATACTTCGTTCAAACCGTCTCGAATTATACGTCTGAGGTAAAGTCGGTAAATATCAGCTGTAAACATCTTTGAAACTATCACGTCAAATGGAGAGTTGATACGGCAGGCATGGGTGATCTAGGGGATTAAAGGGTAAAAGGAGGCCAGAGCCCCCATCTGTGGGGTTTTGGGGGGAATAATCACAAACAGTGTTAACATAAGTAACATTTATTTAAAGAGGGGCATTATGTACAGGGGGAACTAACGTCTAAAAGGGGGGAAAAACAAGCAACGCGGCACACACACGTGCACGCTCGTCTGAAGCAAAACATCGTCTATCTCTTCTGTTCTTCGCGGCGCCCGCTAGGTGGCGCTTGCCGGGGCTACAGGGGCGCACTCCATATGAGAGTGGCATGCATGGGGCTGTATGGATGGCATCCCACAGATATGTCCCTTAAGTATCGGCCATTTCTTTGATACCCGACGATTACACACTTCTCGAAATCAGATAACTCTGCACTTAGTTACATCTTGCATGGGAATAATGTCAATGCTGTTTACCATACGATATTTAACGGAAGTGGGCGTCACGTATATCAGATCCGCAGATATCGTCATTTGCATGGGTGTCCAAACTTACTGGTGGATAATGTGTGTGTATATATATATATATATATATATATATATATATACTAAGTAATAAACTATCAATAAGCCCTAAACGAAACAGCTGTATATTTTTTCATTTGAAAACATGGGGATAGACAAATTTACTCAATCTCACATTTTAACACGTTCGAAATAGAGGAAAGCACATTTAAATAAAAAAATACAAATATTTAATTCATTTAAATCGAAATTTAAAAAAATAAAAAATAAAAATGAATAAATCGGGATATTTAAATATAGATTACATTAGATATGAAAGAAAACATTTTTTCCAAATTAAGTAATGTCAAATTCCTGCTGCATTTACAAAATATTTTGCTTCCATACGAATAAGGGACTCGTGGACTCTTTGCACCATTTTCAGGTGTTCTAATGTTCTTGGATGACCGCTCGGTTTCCTTGGCAATGCAGACGCACTTGCTCTTCAGATTGAAACCCACTGTAGGATTGTTTTCAGATGAGGAACGGCGTCTGCTGCATAGAGCCCAAAGAAAGTCCTGAATGCCCCCTGTGTCGCGGTTACAGAATTGTTGTTTTTAAAGAACACATCGGTAACGAATCCGCGATGTTCTCCGCACCAATTTATTGTGTCTGCAGACAATTCTGAAATCCACCCGAAGAGCTGCCGCTTCCTGCACCGTCTTACCCCCACCACTTCTTTACCAGTCATCTTCAAAAATGGGGAGTCCATTCTGCCGCACCTTATATGAAACAAAAAAATGCTAGTAGCTAGTCAAGCTAAAATATATGCTGAATTAACAAAATATTATTATCTGTCTACTGGACACTGCTTTTATGTTTAGCTTCAGCTCTCCTCTTTAAAATATTCTCAAAGCACACTGTAACGGAACTTACATCGCTGATCCCGCACTCACTAACAAAATGAAAATATTGAAAAGCATATATTGAATTTGTCAAAAATTACTCAATTGCCCATTAAAGTAAAGAAGAATCAAAACATTTTACTCATATCTATACATTTAAGTTGCTAAGCTGATTCTTTGGGCAGTCCATGAGAGAAAACTACTGCATCAATTTACTTCATTTTGGTCTTAAACGAAAGATTTTAATATATAGATGTGTCAAATTTTGTTTTTGTAACAGCAATTTCTATTAATTAACGATAATTTACAATTAAAATAAAATTGCTTTCTGCGCATGCTCAGTGACATGTTTAAATATGTCTTTAGATACTCACTAAGCAAGAGGCTGCATAAACGTTATTAATCTGTTTCTGCGCATGCTCAGTGACATGTTTAACCCTAACGTCGGATCATCTGTCTTTATACTGTTCCCCATCTCATCGGTCTTACAGACCGCCACGTTATAAAATTAGGATATTTTCCTATTTTTATAAGTTTTTCGCAGTTATAAGTCATTAATGAAAAACTACTGCCGCTTCTCTTTCTTGAAAAGGGTAAATAAAAAATAGACTATTCAACAAAAATTTTGTCTGTATATAGTATCATGCAATTAGAAAAATAACATTAGTAATAAATCTTTACAAATAGAAAATTTTTGGTAATAAAACTTTACAAATAGAAAATTTTGTATAGAGAATAACGAGGTCATTGATTCTCGAGAGAATTTAAAAATTGCACAGAAAATCATTATTCCAATGAGTGCGTTTATTACTTCTAATGTAATGTCCTTATAATAATAATGATCTGAAGGATTTTCTATGTGTGAGTGTATTTTTGTTATTTTGCTATTGCTATGATTGACTACTTTTTCATCAACTTGTCAGTAAATAGCAAACGCTAAGCTTGTTCTGGAAAAGGGTCGGGCCCCAAGGTAAACTCCGGACCCCCTAACTTCTTTACTCTTACTTTTTTCACATTGCAAGGTGCTGACTGTGCTATAGGACGCAAGGGCTTGGAACTCCAAGTAAAACATTTTTTTTTCCTTCGATATTGAGTACTTTCACAAGATTTTGATCTGTCCTCACTCTTGAATCATAAGACCTGTCATCACTTGTTATGATGAATTTCCGTGGTTTATGACCCCTTCGTTTCCGAGAAACATCCCTTCCGCTACTCTCTTTGTCTGAAACAATATCAACGTTACCATGACTGGTCGATGAAGGCTGTTCAAAGCTAAGAGTTGTGATTTGTTACTGCTGTTCAGAAATATTCACAATCTGCTCGTAATCTTGTAAAAGAACTTCATCATCACTATTTTTCTCATTATCGGAGATTTGAGGAAGAATAGTACAATTGTTTGGAATGTAGGAATCGTCTGAATATATTTCAGAATCCTACTTTTCAATCTGTGATAGCGAGAGAGAGACAAAACGAATGGTTCGTTGTGAAACAGGAGGAACTCTTTCAGTCATGCTAGCTACAACAATAAAACAAAGATCTTTGAAATAGAATGCATGCAGACTGACGGACAATTAGTGCGGTTCAAGGCTTATCGGTCATACAGACCGGCAAACATTTAAATTAGTTCAAGGCTCATCTGTCCAAATGACTGACTTTGTTTTATAAAGATTAAATTTACCGACAGTTTACGAGCGGGCGAAAATCTCCGATGTGTTGTACTTGAAGGTCAGGACCCGGCTGAAGAACTGCCAAACCTTCAACAGTCTGATCACCCCCACCGATACCCCACCCTTCATCACAGCGGTCTTCAAACAGTAGTCTTCTAGACCGATGAGCCGACGTAAGAGTTAAATCTGGCTTTAGGTACTTACTAAGCAGGAGGCCGCATAAACACGTTAATTTGTTTATTCCGAGGAATCTCTCAATCTCTCTCTCTGCGATTTTTATTTTTAATAAATGTTTGTGAGATATAGAATTAAACTTGACGGAAATTGTTTATTTCGTGCTGTTGAATATCCATATTACTTTTTATTGGGTTCAATAGTAATTTTTTAAAATGTATTTCTCTATTCTTAATATTATGATTTCCAACATTTGGAAGGGATGTGTTGAGTAAAATTTATTTATTAGTACATTTATTTACTATTCAGCCGCCATGTTTTGACGGGCACCAACCAGTATTATTTTAAAAAGCAAAGCCTAGATTAAAACAGGAATGAGTAAGCAATATTCAGTGATATTTTAAGGAAAAGTTACGTTATGATAGAAAATTTGTTTTCTGACTCGATACGCTAAATTCTTTTTCTGAAAGAACAAAATATTTTACTGTGTCAACTGAACGCTGCTGTTTTAAATTAATTTTTGTTATTCCAATTATAGTGTTCCATGCTGAATCAATACAGAACTTTTCTATTATATTCAATGAGCAATACATTTAATGTTACAATCTGTGCATCTCTTGCAACCTAATACTTATGCAATGTCTAATTAAGCGTATGTGTATGTCAACTTTGTTACAGTATCATCTGTTCTTAAAACCAGTAATATGTTGTTGTTGTTGCTGTTGCTAATGCCCCCTGGTTGGAGGTTCCCTTCACCAAGTCCTAAGACGCTATTGGGCTGAAAGGGGTGGCTCCTATTTTGAATTAGCACCACAAGGGTCGGAGTCCGACTTGGCTAATGACCGGCCCATTAATTTTGAACCGAGTCAAGAGATGAGTCCGAAACACTTGACCCCGCACCTCCACAGGTAAATTTGAGATCTTGGAGGACATTGCAGCCACCACCTATTTTACGTGCCCCGGCCACCATTAGTGAACATGGCGGTGGATTTGCAGTTACGAGCATCGAGCCAAGGACATTCAGATCACTGACCTGCTGCTCTTCCCAACTGGGGCACCACACCCTACAGTAATATGTAACTATAGCATGGGATCAGCATGTAATTTCTCTATCCTTGCATCATGTTAATAGTGAACTTAACGATGGCTTATTTGCAATAGAACCTAACCCCAAAAGATTAATTTAATTTTTCAGGTAAGATAAAAACTTTTTAATTTATACATAATTAATAAACGAACACCTCTTTTTTACATTCTATGCATGGTATGTGTTATGTTATTAAACTATTTTTATTAAACTATTTACTCATAAATTTTGATAAATTAATAATTCACAAATTAATATTTCGCCCTATCAGAATCAACAGTATTGCCAACTAACAGAATAATCGCTTCCTATTGGGTGAGGACTTACTTGATATTGCAAGCAAGTGGAAAATGCTAATTCATAATAATTGTACCAAGAACTTAATATTTAAAAAAAAGTGTGGCATACGACCTATTTCAAATAAGCCATCGATTGATCATGGATCCTTTGATAATGATAGTGACCTATCAACATTATCATCGATCCTTTCCTCCTGTTAATAACGAACTCTAAACATGATGAAACACATTTTCTACTTCTTCTTTCTTAATTAGTTAATTAGTGTATGCATCATATACGATGGGGCTTAAATATCAGATCCTTTTGAAAGCAGATTACGTGAGATGTTCATAAAAATGGTGTAGAGAAGCGGTACTGAAACTCATTTTCAGATGGTTACCCCATGGTAACGACTAAAAAGTCAAACGGTCGTGCAAGAAATAATTCCCTAAGTTAGAACTTTAAGAAAATTAAACTATGCTTGCTAAGCTAACCTCTGACATAATTTTTTGTCCCTTAATATAGATAGCTCCTATAAATTGTGACAAAGGTTTTAAATAATCTTAATATTATTTCGTTATCTTAAAATATATTTTGCAGTTAAAAGTAGGTAGGAAAGTTTCATACCCTTTTTTTATAATTTTTTACAAAAAAGAAATTTAATCAAAAGTTTTTACCAACGTTCGGGAACTATGCATTTTCTGGAAATGCTACTGGAATGCATTTTCTGGAACATCGTTCCGGTTGTTTTCATTCGATTTGAGTTATTGCGACCGATTTTGAATTAATTAGAAATATAATAGTTTTTCCTTCAGTTTAAACGGAAAACTGTTGATTTTAGGATTCTTGTAAGGTATATTTTGCTTAAAATGTTGTTATGAAAATTATTTGAATAATACAGGCAAACACTTCTGTTCTTGAAAATCCCAAAGTTTATGACTAGCTACTCCTTTTACTGCCGGTATGTGATAAAATCAAGAATATCAAGAATTTTAAAGCACTAAAGAGATACAACTGTACATGTCTCAAAAAAAAGAAGATAATAATAATAATATTGTAGAAAGCAAAACGTCAAACTTAAAAAAATAAAACAAGTAATATTAAAAAAAAATTTAAAGTCAATTCCTACTTAGGTCAACAACGAAAAATTTTATTTTAGTTACTTTTTTGGCGGGGAATTGCACTGATATTGGCTCGATTCTGTGAACACCATTATTGTCGAGAAATTTTTTCTCCCATATAAAACTAAAATTAATTAATTAAATTTAATTAATCAATTAATATTTGAAAAAACTGTATTAACATCAAGTGTCATCTACTATAAGTTTAAAAAATGTATTTGAACTTGAGTGGATGAATAAAAAGTATTTTATTAACGATTTAAAATTTGAACAAGATATATAAATATAGGAAGAATGTGAACTAATAGTAGGAATTGAAAAAAATCAGAAGGATGTACAGGTTTTTTAATTTTACATTGATTCAGAAAAAAATTGATCTACAAATCACCAAAAGAAAAACAGTTCAAATGGGCTGAATAGGATATGGATCCCACATGGGAGTAGAAGAGAATGAATTTCACTTTAAGTAGGCCAGGAGTTGTCACTTTGGAGCCAATTATGTGATCTGGGTATCTGCAAAAGACTGTAAATTACCACGCATAGCATATGATCAAAATAATTAACTCATATGATTAATTCTGCAAGTGGATATAAGAACGTAGTTTCACTTAATTCTATAGTGATCTTATCAAATTAATTCAAAATTTTATGAGGGAGAAATGGGTCTTTTCCTAATATCTTTATAGAATGTCCCACAATCTTTCTCAAAATCTTTATTTAATGGAAAAAAAACCTTAATTCAGTATGATGTTGTGCAGGTCAAAATACAATATATATATATATATATATTTTTTTTTTTTGACCCTATATATATATATATATATATATATATATATATATATATATATATATATATATATATATATATATATATATATATATATATATATATATATATATATATATATATATATATATATATATATATATATATATATATATATATATATATATATATATATATATATATATATATATATATATATATATATATAGGGTGATCATGAACTATGTCGACAAAATAAGAGAGGTGTTAGTACTCATCAAGAAGAAAAATATTTTCCATGGAACCTATAGCCACATTCCCCTGAATCTGTCAGATAAGCGTGAAATTCGATGTACAAGTTGAATTTTCGTCACTGAAAAAAAGGAGAATAAACCAAATTAAAAGTTGCACAATCCCATTTAGATATGTAAAAGAATCAAAATAGATGTTCAAAATGGTGTCCAAGGATTGTCGGTGCACAGTTGTTACCCACGAATGAAAGACTGTCCTACCCTCACATACACTCCAGGTGTCGTGTTAATCTTGTCTGCTGCAACAAAGATTCTCAAGATGAGATCCTCAACCGAGTCCGTAGGTGCCTTGTGCACACCAATGATTTCATGTGTTCCCCAAAGAAGTGTTGTAGATTTAGGTCCGGTGAGTGTGGAAGCCGAGCCACAGGTCCTTCACATCCAATCCACCGTACAGGATATGTGGCATTCAGGAAGTGGTGGGCCGTGGTGCTAAATTGTAATGGGGCACCATGATGCATAAACCACATGTCCCTCTGTGTGGTGTGCGGAAGACCTTGTAAGGTACCAGGAAGCATTTGCTCCATGAAGTCATAGTTGGCTGTCACGTTAGTAGCAAGTCTATTCGTGCAATTGCGGCAGAATTATCACAGCCAATGTCAACTGTTGGTGATGTCGTGAAGAAGTGTAAGATTAAGGGAGTTAGGATACAAACTGCACACGCTGGTCGTCGTCGTAAACTGATCGAACGGGATCGGCGTGTCCTGAAGCGTGAGGTTTGTAACAACCACTTGAAACCACGCCAAATCCTCAACAGTGAGTTTCAACAGGTATCAGGGGTTACAATGTACCCCAAAAATTTGAGGAAGGAACTGCACGTTCTCAATATCCACGGATATGTTGCCGCACACAAACCAAACGTCACCCCATCCAACAAAACCGGCAGACTCGGTTGGTGCTTGCAAAGTCGCGAATGAACTGTGGACGCGAAAACTGTTTTATGGAGTGACGAGTCACGCTACATGATCCTCCAGTCAGATGGGCGTGCTTGGAAAAGGCTAATGCCAGGCGAACGTCTGTTACCGTAAGTGCATCGTTCCAAATCTCAAGTTCGGTGGTGGTGATGTACTTGTTTGGGGATGTTTTTCATGATTTGGCCTGGGACCTTTGCATGTTGTTCCTGGTAAATTGAACGCCGACGCCTACATGAACATTTTGGAGAATCAGGTTCTTTATACACTTTGACATTTTTTTGGAATGGACGAATGTTACTTCCAGGACGACAACGCTCCATGTCATGTTGTAGCCTCTGCCCAGCAGTGGTATCAAAGTATGGATGTAAAACGTCTTCCCTGGGCTACTCAGAGTCCCGACCTACACCCCATAGAAGATTTGTGGGACGAGTTATAGCGACGCTTACGAACAAGGGATCAAGGTCTGTAATAAAATCCAGGTTTAATTCTATCCTATTAATACTCTACTTTCAAAATTATCTTTACTCTTATATAATTGACAGACCTTTTCTCCTTGTGGCGCTATCTGTTTCTAAACAGATATTTCACGACAGATTACGTGAAGAACCCTTGTGTGTTAGTAGGAGTTTTTGAATTCCGGAGTTTTTGCATTCCGGAATTGAATATGCATTGAGCTAGTCACTATAAGTTATACTCTGTAAATATGTAATTATATTCTAGTCTTTTATATTACTCGTATGTTTAACTTTTAAATAACCATATTGTGGAAAAATGAATAAATGTATTTTTTCAAACAATTGAATTGTTTGAGTGAATTTGATACTAGTGCCTGACTACAAAAATTTGGGCACGACCATGTTGTGAACACGCCAACGAATTTTTTAGGATGGGATTAACGTTAGCTTAAAAACAAACAGGCGTGTTTGCACTCCACATTTATAATTTATAGCTACAGCACTTATACGTCGGCAGCACTTTATACGTCCTATAAGCCGGGGTCTCATATTAGGCATACTTACCCCATATATATATATATATATATATATACCGGGTGCGTTATAAATTCATGCAAAGTTCAAAAATTCGTAATAAAAGAAGTAATGCTTGAAAAAATTTTCTGTTTGCGCCAATAGGATCAGGGGGACAATGGATTTTTTTTCCATGTAAAAAAAAGTTTCCAAAAGTAACCAAAAGAGGGCGCTCACACGTCATACTGAGACGTTTTATGGAAATCAGGCTATCAATAAAACATCTGGCTGCAAATGGATCCGTTATTCGATGCTGGCAGCATGCTTTCTTTGCCAGATAGAGCATTAGTGGTTAAACTTTTCTACAAGAAGGGTGAATCCACAACTGCTGCATTGGGAAATTTTCGCACGGAGAAAGGACTGAAGGCACAAAAAATCCCTATTTCATTGAATGGGATACTGAATTTAGTACAATGTTTTGAGAAAACGGGGTGTTTGGAGGATCGTCCACAAAGTGGTAGACCATCCTCGAGCGCGGTCCGCGTCCATGTTGTAAAAAATGTCATGGAAGATTTGGCAGCTGAGACATCAACGGGGAGTAGCAGTGCTCAAGAAGTTTGGAGAAGAACGGGGGTTCCGGAACCGTCGATTCGACGTATTCTGCACGGAATGTTGAATCTGCACCCGTACAAGATCCAGGCACTTCACCAGCCTGATTTGCATAAAACGTCTCAGTATGACCCGTGAGCGCCCTGTTTTGGTTACTTTTGGAAATTTTTTTTATATGGAAAAAAAATCCAATGTCTCTCTCATCCTATTGGCACAAACAAAAAATTTTTCCGAGCATTACTTCTTTTATTACGAATTTTCGAACTTTGCACAAATTTATGACACACCCGGTATATATATATATATATATATATATATATATATATATATATATATATATATATATATATGTATATATATATATATATATATATGCCCTGAATTGATTAAAAAACTGATAACAATCAATTAATTAAATTATTGTGTATTAAAATGTCAATAATACAAAGAAAAATATCTTGCTTAGACGTTTGAATTGTTTAGGGGTAATGCATCGAAAACGATGTGTTTCCTGCATTATCTGTAAAGGAACTTTAAGGTGAGGAACTGTTTCACTTTTGTAAAATTTTAATTTGCATATAATTCAAAATGGAAATAAAAAACATTAAAAATACATGCATAGTTTATAAAAGCCCATATCATGAAAGATAATAGGTTCGGGCCTCTTCTTTCTTTCGCTGAACGTACTCTCTTCTATGCGCAGCTTAAAAAACACATTTCCAACCCTCTAAAAAGCACATTAACTTACAGTTTCATCATCACTTCTCAAAGTGACTTTAATCTACTGTAAAATTAAGCCTAGAATGTATGTAATTATGAACTTGCTCTTTAAAAGGTTGAAATCTCCTGAGTATGTATATTTAATGGAAAAAATATTTGATGGAAAAAGTAATTTCCATTTAATATTTTAAATTTTTCGTAAAAAAAATTGAGCGTTATTTTCCCGATTAAATATATATTTTAAGTGCTTTAGTTAGGATAATTAAAAAATGCATTTAAAACGGCCAAAAGCTTTCATACCTCATAAAATTTCAATTTTATTTTTTTTTCGTTCGACGGAAAAATAGTTATTAGTTAATAATAATTTTTCATATGATGCACATTTAGAGAAATTATTTTTTTGTCAATGTTTAGTTCGAGCTCAAAATCAATTGCAAGTTTAATAAATAAATTAATTCAAACCCAACAGTATCTAGTTTATTTATCAATCCAGAAATACTTCTAATCCAGGAGAGAATAAATTTCCCTTGGAAAGAAATTTTAATATTCCATGAGATAAATATGATACTAGGAACTTTAATTTTTGTTTTTTAAAAGCTTATATTGTGAAACTCTTAGTCTGATTGCAAGGGTACACTGTCTTAGCAGAAAATTTGGCTGATGAAAAAAATAGTACAAGTGGTTCAAAATACAGTTGTAGAAACTTTTATTATAAATTAAGGCATTTCAGATATGCAATATGGAGAAATCATCAAATATGACCAGTTCAATGGAGTCTCATTTGAATCAATATGAATCAAAGGTTTTGAATGTTAAAATAACATTACTTCGTTTTTACTGTTACTGAGCTGTGATAAACATTGCAGTACTATGAATATGAACAATAGATAACCCCATTTATATAATATATATATATATATATATATATATATATATATATATATATATATATATATATATATATATATATATATATATATATATATATATATATGTGTGTGTGTGTGTGTATATATATATATATATATATATATATATATATATATATATATATATATATATACATATATATACATACAGGGTGTTGACAAATTCGACCGACAAATTTAGAGGGTTGATAGTAGGCATCAAGAATAGGAATAATCACATAGGATTGTATGACGGGACACGAAAATCTGAAGCTGTAGGGCGCTATTTACTTAATCGGACTATACCCTTTTTCAACCCCACTGGATTTCCGGAAATATAATCATTTTCTGGAGGAGGTAGAAAACTCAAAAACAAAACAGAATCATACAGGAATGTATGACCGGAAACGCAAACCTGGTCAACTGGAGGATAAACAAAGATGCAGAAATGTTGACTTTTAATTTGCTTCTTTGGTCAGAATCAGTTACTTTCCGAAATTATTGTTCACAGGTCGGTTGTATCCAGAGTTTCGTTTGCTAATTGCTACATAGTTAATTATGTATAAAACAAGAAAAATTTCTAGTTGTATTTTTGGCAACATTGAAGAGGTGAAAGGAAATATGTTACCTATGTTTAAGGAGGTCATAAAAATTTATTATTGTTTTAAGATTTCAGCTAAAGCTTAAATCGGATACTCGAAGGGAGCCAGCTGTTTTAAATTGCGGAAATTGTTGAGGTGAGAATAAAACTATACCGTAAAAAGTCTTAATTCCAATTGTATCCCACACCCGCATTATATAGTTGATAGAAACTTACCATTCGAAATGCAAAAATTTGATAAAATCTTGGTAACGATTGATTGACGATAAAAAATATTTCCACATCTGTAGTGACAAACTATTTGATATTTGTTTTTGTAAGGGCAAAGATTTTCTACAATGTAAGCACCCAAAAGGAACAAAAGTAGTGAAAGAAGAACAAACTTTTTTGACAGATCAGAGGACTGTAAAAAATGATTATTGGTGGTATAGACTTTTCACAAACGAAAGAAAATAGAAAAACGGTATGATAGAAATAGAAAGTTAGAACTATATTATGCTATATTGTGCTATGTAGATTACTAGAAAAGTGTGAAAGCAATCAGGTTGTATAGTATGAAAAGATAGAAAGTTTGTTACCGGATATACAGTTGGATATCATCAGAGATCTCAGTTCGGATCAACGTTATTTATATGATATTGCATCAGCTGTAATTAGTTGCAAGTATTCTTCCTATCTAGCAAACAGAGCTCCAGGAAAAATGTCGCATGCTCGATGGTTTATGAAATCCAACATGATATTAAGGCTATATATTTCAACGAGAAAACCTTCTGAAAACCTTAAATATCTTACCACGTTTGTTGTTAGAGTTTACGTGCCTGTTTGTTTCAAATTATAATGCATCCGTCATGCAAAGATGAGTCTAGACATTTTCGGAAATTGGTTTCAGATTCACGATGCCTTTCACCTCAACTAAAAGAAGTAGTCGATCCTGTCATTGAGCGGAACAGCTTCTTTGCGCATCCAGAGAATGTTCTATTATCGACGTTCTCAGATTCAGAAAAACACATTCGTGAACTTGCTGCTAAAAAAGAAAGACACGCGATGGAAAGTTTCCTCGTGTTTTTCAGGTCCCTAAAATAAAACTTAATTTCAAATCATACACATACCTTATAGATTGGCAACAAAAGTATTTCTTACCTCTCATTCGTAGCGACGTCAATGATGAAGATTTGCTCTCGATTGTGGAAACAAAGGAAGTGAAAAGATACCTTTTCTAAGATTTACATGTAATACTCAAGCCGTAGAATATTCATTAAAGACACTAAAGGAGTTTTCTATGCAGGTATGTGATAAAAAGTCCAGAAAAAGTCTCATGAATTCCAAAATTGAGTCAAGAAAATTGATGCCCAAATTCGACACCAAATGTGATTTTAAAGTATCCTTTGACTAGTTTTATATATGTTTTATGTTTTAAGCGAAGCTTTTTTTTAATAAAGTTAGTAATATTTTGTTCCTTGTGAGTTGTTTTATTCCTAATAACTAATAGTTTATATAGAATTTAGAACAATATCCTCGCTCAAGTTTCATCTGTGGGACAGCAAAAGTGTAAATATTAAAAGTAAATTCGTGTGTAAAAGTAAAATACTAATAAAAAAATTGTAACGCATTTTTTGTTCCTCTATAGGTAGGTCAAGCTCTGATCACTATATATGGTTCTGTTTCTTATGTACCCTGTGAATCCTCTAACGGTCCAGGCACACTATAAAGTAATAGGCATAAATATAAATAATTCCTTTATTTTCTACGTAGAGGTAGACTAACATAGACCGACTTGGGGCTTCAAATAATAACACAACAGTACCACAACTTGCGGTACTAAGAAACTGAACTTTAAAGTCATAATGAACCCTTTCAGGCAGAATATACGTTCACTAGCAATACCCGTAACCATCGGGCTCTGAACTAACTCTGGAAATCGTGCAGCCACCTAGGCTAAATACTAATACGTGCTCTATCAGTTAAATACCGCTATCACCTTCAATCTAACTTTTCTCGACTCTTTCGTATCTCTACTAATAGCGTAACGTACTACCGTACAAATCTCCACTCCCTTCTTGGGCTCTTGCCAACTCAGCGTGTGTCACTTAAATAGACCAGACACATGCTCCGAACTCACTTCGACTGGCCTGCACTGCGCAGCCACCAGAAATTTGCATTTGAGCAACACGCGAACCCTACAACTATTAGAATTTAAAATTTTAAAAAAATATTCCATATACGAGCGCTCCACCCTAATATATACCCCTTCCAATTTATTCTCTTAGAGTTCCATGAAGTTTGATTTGAGCTTCCAGAGTTCCTTCCCCCCCCGCTTAGTTTTGTAATAAGTATTGTAGACGTTCTTTGACGATAACCAGATCCAAGATCCTATATATCTCTTCTTTTACTACTTCAAATGTTAATATCAGATATTACACAAAGGAGATCAGACGAGGTGGAAGAGCCACTATAAGGAAGGAAAGTATGTGGATCATTATCGTCGTACAATAATTGAAAAGGAATTGAGTTTAATAAATGTTTAATCTCCTTTCTGACAGTTTTGAAATCTGGATAGCCCGAGCTTTTTAAGGTAGTCATTTAAATCTCCTGTTAAGATCGTTTTCTTCTCCATATGTAAACACGATTAATCAGTTTTACTATCAGGAGGAATCGGAATAGATCCAGTAAATTTTAAATTTACTTCCAACCTTCCAAATATAAATCTCAACAATTTCGGATCTACCCTCATAATTTCCCATATATTTTATAACGTTAAAAATGTGCTTTCAATTTGTTGTTAATTTCAAACAATATACCAATAGATAATTGTCGAAATTTTAGTTGTAAATAAATTGTGTAACTCAAAAAGGAGTAGAATGATAATATATTATTTAGTCAATTTTGCTTTGACAATTCCAAATATACCCGCAACGTCTAAGTCAAAATAAGTTTAATAAAGGTTAAAATGACTTTAATGAAGGTTATTTATAGGACTTTAAAGGGTCTAAAATGATTTTAATAAATGTTATACAGAGGCTGTTCACACATTTTTTAGACGATGTATATTGTATTCACAAAACTAAATTACATAAAATTCTTGTGTTTTAAATGTTCTATTTGACATCCCTTATTCTAAACTATCTTTCGACACCGCAATTTATAGGATAATAATGCCTTTTGAAGTGTCAGAAGAGGTATTCTATCCCATTCCTCCTGAACAGCTTTCCAGAGTCCTGTAAGGGTTTTTGGACGACGTTTGGATAATGCAGATTTTAAAAGTCTGAAAGCACAAAAATCCATAGGTGATAGATCGGGAGATTTAGTAGGGATATCAGTGAAGGGTATGGCCTTGATACCAGTTTTTTTATCCATTTCTTTTAGGAAGTTTACAGTGCATTTTGATGTGTGACTGCTAGCTTTGTCCTGATGGAGTCTCACAGATTGATGGCACTGTGGGTAAAGCGATGGTATTTCATTCAGAAAAATTGGCGATAAAATATGTTCCTGATAGTATTTGGAGTTAATCTTGACATTTTTTTCCACTCTCTTTATTTTTAACTTGCCATTATAAGAAAAAACAGCAACAATCATGAATCCCTTAGAAAAACTTTCTTTCGATTCTTTGAACCATGTACTTAAATTTTTTTCTCCCCTTTTATGATAATAAATCGCTTTTTTATTTGTTGCAATCATTTAAATACACCCATGATTCATCTATTGTGACAATTGTTTTCCATTTTTCTTTGGATAAGTGTTTCTCATATAGAATTTTACAGCGTTCCTTCGTTCAGCGATATGATTTGGAAGAAGACGATGCACATTGCGTTTTTTCGCTTTCTTAAGATTTAAATCAACGTTTATCATTTTGTCTACAGTGGACACCGAGCATTTTAATGATTTTCAACTGTCCTTTGACTAGGGAGATTTTCTTTTAACATTGAACAACGTACCTTTGCAATAGTCGAAGATGTCCGTTTTTTCCTTGGATACTTGTTTGGAATTTTTGTCCCACTATGTAGCCACTATGTAGCCACTATGTAGCCACTATGTAGAGCATAAATGTAGCCTTCGAACCACTACTTTGTTAAAAACACCATTTTGAATAAAAGCAAAACTTTCAAGCCACAGAAGATAATTTTGACTTTTAAAAACAAGTACAATTGCAATTATTTCTTTTGCAGCAAAAAAATGTTTATTACCACTTACCAAAATCGACTAAAAAATGTGCGAACTGCCTCTGTATAAGTAACAACATTCATGTATGGTCTTTAAAATTTTCCTTGTACAAACAAAATGTATCCTGTAAAGCGAGAGAAATATCCGATTCTCTTTTGGAACATTTTATTTGATTTTGTTGCCAAAGTTGGAAAATGCTTTTCTACTATTATACGTGTAATTAAGAGGCATGAAACCTATGGAAACCCATCAATATAACCTGTTCCTGCAGCCTTAAAAAGTTTTCAGACACAGACCCTTGATAAAGTGTTGCAGAAGTACAAAAAACTCCATGGACGAATTCCCATATATGTGCTGAAATCATTGCTGAATCAACGGATAGACGTGTTTTTGCACTTCACTCTAAATGGTGGAAAACCATATGACAGGAAGAAGTACTTCCTCTTTTCTAAAACAATATATGAAAAAACCTGTTGATTTGGGGGAAAATGTCTTATATACAGACTAGCTGAAAACCCGTACTTCGCTATGGAGTACATTCAAATTAAATACAACGTCAATGTATGCAATTAATCCCAAATATATATATATATATATATATATATATATATGAAATAAATTTGAAACCTTTTCGTTATCATTAAAACGTCTATTCAAAATTCTTTCATCTTATCGCAACAGAATACTGTCCTTCTTTTAAATTTTGATCTAGGTATAACCGAAATAATCTAGTGTTTTCCCCTTAAGCAAGCCACGCACCTACATCTTATATGACGACGCTTGTTCTGGAAGTATGACGAACCATCACCCCATATGACGTGTTAAAGTCAGGTGTCAATTTTGACCAATCGGAAGTTCAAATTAATCGTACGCTGGCAAGAGATTCGAGTTTTTCTCGGGCACTTGTGGTTTCGCTCTGGTCCAACAAGCATGCAATTCTCAACTGTCCGTTTTGCCACAGCGCTCTACGCTGTCGGGGCCTTTTCTCCGTCATCTGTGGAGTTAATATCGTTGTAATCCTGTTAAAAGATGTCCAGCAACATTTCGAAGAATAAAAAACTACTTTGTGACCTGCAGCCTCTTCATTCTGGTATGGATTGAAATTAGTTATTCCTCATCCCAGCCACTTCCAGCGTCTTCGACTACACATTAAAGATCCGACAGGCTATGGGTTTCAGGTCTGTTTAGCTCCGCCCCGCCGTAGTGCTAATATTACACACACACATATATATATATATATATATATATATATATATATATATATATATATATATATATATATATATATATATATATATATATATATATATATATATATATATATATATGTAATATAATCATTAGATATCGTTCTTAAATGCAACCTGAAAAGGAAAACTAGGTCAAATTTAAATGACAGGAGCTAGACTCAGCCTGAAAGGAATTAAAATGTTGAAGCAGTCGTGTCGAATAGTTTTATTAGAGCGATAGTAACATCTGTCCATCTCAGACGACAGCTCGGAGCGAAGTGCAATATCACCTTTCAACCTTACGCTCTAGAAGCGAGGTACATGTGGCTGTTGTTTTGAAATGTCAGCGGAATTTGGGCTGGCGATGCGAACCCACGCCTTTATCGAGACGTATACACGTGTAGAAATGCAACGTTTGCTGTTTTATGGGAAGTTCTGTTGCTATGGGTTTTTAAAGCGCTAAAGTAATGTTACTGGGGATTGGATTTAGGAAAGGGAATTTAAATGATAGAATGGAGGGCCTAATATTTAATTTATTACAAATCCCCCCCGAAAAAGGGAAAATCGTCACGTTGAAAGGTGACATTTTCACAAACGAAATACAAATGAACTCTTATATAATAAAGTGAGTACAATTACAATCAAATATAATCAAAATTAACTACATTATACAATTACATGTCTCTGAATGCAACATTGGTGGAAAGAAGTCACGACAAACAGCAAGGTGGGTGAGAATTAGAACACATCAAGGTTACAGAGTCAAGAGCTTTGTCCATAACCCATCATAAATTAACTTCACCGAAACAAAACCAAAGTTCAATCTCTTGAATCTTTACTATAATACTAAACTCATTCTTATGACTTCGTTGCACCATTACACAAAATATATGAAATTAAAGAAATATACAATGAAATCTATAATGAATATTCAAAATATATGGAATTAACATAGTATGCAATAAGTTTATAATTATTATACAATGTGCAATGAAATTCAAATAACTGAAATATTATTGGCTAATATAATCTAAATAACTTTTTAATTAAATCAAAGTTCTTCATTCAATAATGTGTCCTAAAATAATTCTTGGAGTTCTTAAGCTCAGTTTAAATTCAAGTCGTTATACATTGTTTATCAAATAAGTCCTTATTGTATGTGGTTTATATTCAGTGTTTACATTTTACACATGATTTCAAAACTTCATCGTTTACACCAATAATAAATCGATCTCCATTTTTCATATTCCTAATCTCGAGTACTTACATAAATTTTAAAATAATTCACAATATATAATTCAGAAGATATTTCAATAAGTTCAAGTTCAAAACAACATTACTTTAGACAATATTATTACAAAATTGATTTCTTATATTATTCTGAAAGTTTCATTTCAATTACAGCATAGATTTAGATACCTATCAAGTTTTCAACAATACATAAGATCATAAATTAAACAACTCAAAATAACTTGTTATAAATTCTTAATTAAGTAAATGGGCATCATTTTCACATTAGGTAATTTTCAAAAACATTATGTGCTTTAACATCGTCACTAGTTTCAATTCAAAATATTCAAATTCTAAAATCATTGGTACCAATCATGACATCAGTGACAAACCTGGAGGTGAAATGGGCTATCCTCTGTGATGTCCAACGTGAAAGATTGTTAGTGATCACGAGGGTGCTGTGATGCAAAGACAGCAAGAGGCTCATCCCTCTGCGGGAGGAACTACCCCTTGTGCTGGCAAAAGGTTTCTCCTGTGTCAACAAAAATAACAACTCAGATCATCAACATACTTGGCAAAATTAGGGGTAACCTGTGACATGTCATGTTAGCCCTAACATTGGCAAAATTTGTCTTTAACTTAGCACATCAACATTTTCTTTTTAATAAATATTCTTTTAAAATAATTCAGCTGGTAATTTGTGGAAGGCAAACTAGCATCAAAAATTCTCTAAATATGATTAACTACGAAATTTAGGTAGGTATCAAAATCCATCAAAGTTAGGTTATCTTCATCATGCGTCAACAGCAATCTTCACTGGGTTATCAAAATATCGTAAGATTAACGGAGTCATAGTCAGGTAGTTATTTGAGTCATAGTTGGGTAGTCTTAATCATCATAGATAGGTTTTTTTCCTAACACTATTTAGCGATTCTTCACGTGCTAATCAACCTCAACGGACTTCGAAATCCATTGGGGTTTCCCCGCACAGGTTCGAATCCTGTCGACTCTATGTAATATAATCATTACATATCGTTCTTAAATGCAACCTGAAAAGGAAAACTAGCTCAAATTTACATGGCTGGAGCTAGACTCAGCCTGAAAGGAATTAAAATTTTGAAGCAGTCGTGTCGAATAGTTTTATTAGAGCGATAGTAACATCTGTCCATCTCAGACGACAGCTCGGAGCGAAGTGCAATATCACCTTTCAACCTTACGCTCTAGAAGAGAGGTACATGTGGCTGTTGTTTTGAAATGTCAGCGGAATTTGGGCTGGCGATGCGAACCCACGCCTTTATCGAGACGTATACACGTGTAGAAATGCAACTTTTGCTGTTTTATGGGAAGTTCTGTTACTATGGGTTTTTAAAGCGCTAAAGTAATGTTACTGGGGATTGGATTTAGGAAAGGGAATTTAAATGATAGAATGGAGGGCCTAATATTTAATTTATTACATATATATATATATATATATATATATATTGTCGCGTAGATGGTAGTCGCATGGATTGAACACACACGTAGAGGGAATACAACGCTGTTTATTAGCACACAACACTTAGCTGGTAGAACTCAGAACTGACTCACAGGTTGAGCTACTTGCTCTTTTATCCATCAACAGAATATTCTGGAACGCCGTTCCAGGAAATTTAAGAATGTTCAAGCAACTTCTAGAACTAACAGAAATAGAATTAGAATTAAATGAAATTAAATTATATTAAAATAATGTAGATCTTCGAACCGGGGACCTCTTGCTCAACAGTCCGGTGCGTTGACCATTCAGCAACAGAGTCTTTGACGGGAAAGGCTTTAAGCGGCATTGCTCCCTCCTTAGAAGAACAGCGTCCCGCTGTCCTAGGTTGCCTAACTGCTAGCAACTTTTGATCTGGAGCGTGTCTGTGGTCCGGTGTAATCATTCTTTACATTGGTAGGCGGATCCTCTTCACAATGGCCGTCTTCAGATGTTGAAGAATCACCATTCGGATGTTGTTCTTGTAATTCTGGGTCGTAGTAAGGCTTCATTCTAAGAACATGGACGGTGTCTATCGTTTTCCGGCGTCTTGATGTTGGCTCATAGTCTTGGACTTCGTAGGTTACGTCAGATAATCGTCGTAACACCTGGTATGGTCCGAAGTATTTTTTAAGCAGTTTCTCGGACAAGCCTACTTTCCGAACAGGCGTGAAAATCCATACTAAATCTCCAGGTGCATAGGACACCACCCTGTGCTTGGAATTATAACGCCGACGGTCCTTTTCTTGCGCCTCTAGGGTTCGTAGTCTGGCTAACTGCCTTGCCTCTTCGGTTTTCACGACAAGATGCTTAGTATAGTCGTTCTCCACGTCAGGGCAGAAGGGGAAAAGAGTGTCGAGCGTTGTTTCGGCTTCTCGGCCATGAAGTAAATAGAAAGGTGTGAATCCGGTTACATCCTGTTTAGCGGTGTTGTAAGCGAAGGTCACAAACGGCAGTATCTCGTCCCACTTTCTCTGTTCTACGTCTACGTACATGGATAACATGTCGCCTAGTGTTTTGTTGAATCGCTTAGTAAGGCCATTGGTCTGGGGATGGTAGGCTGTCGTCATTCGATGACTAATGTTACACAACCGGATGATATCTGAAACAAGTCTTGATTGAAACACTTGCCCTCGATCGGTGATGATAACTCGGGGCGCTCCATGTTTTAGAAGTATATCTTCGACGAGGAACCTCGCTAATTCCGCAGCTTCAGCAGTTTTCAGGGCTTTTGTAATAGCATAGCGACTCAAATAGTCGGTGCAGACTACGATCCATTTATTTCTAGTGGTCGAATTTGGAAAACGCCCAAGGAGATCTATCCCAATGCGATGAAATGGCGCAACAGCAGGCGGTATAGGCATTAGATGACCCGGTGGCTTCTGTGGAACGGCTTTCCTACGCTGGCATTCCCGGCAGTGCATGACATATCGTCGCACATTTCGGTAGAGCCCTGGCCAGTGAAACCGCTTCCTTATTCTGTCGTACGTTTTGACGAATCCTAGATGTCCGGCCGTGGGTGCGTCATGGAAACATTGAAGAATGTCTTGACGTAGATGCTTTGGAATGACAGGAAGCCATTTCTTGCCGGTTGGATCGAAACTCTTTTTACATAGTACGTCTTCAATCAGCTCAAATTCTCCTTTCACTGTTTCGCCATTTCCTAGAGTCCGTATTAATTCCGCAAGTCTTGGATCTTTTCTTTGTTCGTCAGTAACGTTAGCAAAATCTATAGCGGCGATGACTTCCGATGGTATATTGTCTTCTTCCAATGGATTTCGGGACAAACTATCAGCGTCCTTGTGTTTCTTTCCGCTCTTGTAAACAATCGAGATGTCATACTCTTGTAGTCGCAAGGCCCACCTCGCAAGTCTTCCTGAGGGATCCTTTAGATTAGTTAGCCAACACAGCGAATGGTGGTCTGTTACGATTGAAAAGTGTTTGCCGAAGAGGTATGGTCTAAACTTGTGAACAGCCCATACGGCGGCAAGGCATTCTCTTTCAGTCGTGGAATAATTTTTCTCTGCTTTGGTTAGTGTCCGCGAAGCATAGGCAATAACTGTTTCTTTTCCATGCTGTATTTGAACCAAGACTGCTCCAATACCATAGCCGCTGGCGTCCGTTCGCAATTCTGTTTCGGCGTTTTCGTCGTAAAGTCCCAGTATAGGGTCAGATATCAGTGCTTCCTTTAGCCGGTCGAAAGCATCCGACTGCTCACGTCCCCAACGAAATTTAGAGTCACCTTTCAGCAACATTTGTAAGGGTTGAGATTGATGACAAAAATCCTTGATGAAGCGGCGGTAATAAGAACAGAGTCCTAGGAAACATCTGACGTCGTGCACACTTTTGGGTGTGGGAAAACACTTCACGGCCTTTACTTTATCTGGATCGGAGCGGACACCTCCTTCCGATACTAGATGTCCCAAAATCTTAATTTGTTCAGCCCCGAAGAGACATTTTTTTGGATTTAGGACAAGCCCAGCTTCTTGGATGCATTTAAGTACGACATTCAGACGTTTAAGATGGTCGTCGAAGGTCTCAGAAAACACGACAATGTCGTCTAGATAACAGAGACACATGGTCCATTTTAGGTGTCGTAGCAAGTTATCCATCATTCTTTCAAAGGTTGCCGGCGCATTGCACAGACCAAAGGGCATGACCTTGAACTCGTAAAGTCCTTCTGGTGTGATAAAAGCTGTCTTTTCGCGATCTGCCTCGTCCACTTCAATCTGCCAGTAGCCAGAATAGAGATCGATCGACGAAAATAACTTGGCTCCTTTTAAGCTGTCTAATGTGTCGTCAATACGTGGCAGAGGGTAGGCATCTTTTTTCGTAATTTTGTTGAGCCGACGATAATCGACACAAAATCGCCAACTTCCATCCTTTTTCTTCACGAGAACAACTGGGGACGACCATGGGCTCTCCGATGGTTGAATAACATCTCTGTCTAGCATCTTTTCTACTTAATCTTGGATAATTCGACGCTCCGCAGGAGATACTCTGTAAGACCTTTGGCTAATCGGTAGATGATTGCCAGTGATTATACGATGTTTCACATTTACTTTTGTTTATTAATTAAAATTGCTTTTCTTGATTAATTAAAAAATTCAGGAAACTCAGAAATTAATTCTAAGAGTCGCTGTTTTCGTTCTACCGTGAGATCTTGGGCTAGCATTTGGGAATAGTCGACCGGAGAAGGACTCGATTTCAACTTGGCGGCGGAGCAGATATGCGCACTGGAGATGCAGTTCAGATACCTCTCGTCTAGAGTCTCTGCATAGCCCACACACATGCCTTTGGGAATGAACCTAGCTTCTGGTTGAGCATTCGTGACCCAGAGTTCGGCTGTACCGTCGTAAAACGTCAGGATCGTTGAGGGCACCGCAACTTCTTTGTCCAGCAGCAGTAGTCGATTTCCCTCCACTATGACATCTGTGATCGCATTAATTTTGAGATTCGTGACCATTACTTTAGCAATAGAGTGCGGAGGTACGACGCAGTCTTGAAGGGTGTTCACTCGCCATGTCTCAGCAGATTCAGGATCTGACATCATTTCGTCAAACACTAGTTCCGATCGGCCACAGTCGACGATTGCTCTCGAGGCTTCGAGAAAATCTCAACCAAGTATAACATTGTGACTGCAGTTCGGCATAACTGTAAACTCAAAGGGACGTATTAGACCATTGATGTTTAAGCGAAGAAGACATTTCCCTATTGGACGGACGTGACTTCCGTCGGCGACCTTGAGGATTATGCTTCCGTTGATTGGGAACATAATTTTTCGCAGCTGACGTCTATATTGGTCTGAGATGACAGAAAATGATGCGCCGGAGTCCACGAGTGCACGTACTGGTTGACTGTCAATGTTTAGTTCTAGATAATTCTTCGTCATCTTTGCGGAAGCGGGAGGATTTTGTTTTTCAGCGGCCTCACCTCCAAGGAAGGTCGCACTGCTTAGTTTTCCTCATTTCTTCGGCCAGGTGAGACACTGGAACGTCTATACGGCGATGGGGATCTGAAGCGACGAGTAGGCGATCGACCTCGGTTAGGGCTAGGCGACAGACTTCTTTCAAACGTTCGGCTGGATTCGTCGGCGGTGTTCTGGGAGATCATGCGTCGCTGGGCTGTGTTTCCTCTATCAGCTCTGTAAGCATTAAAAATTGCTCTTCTATCCCGGCAATAGCGAACGACATGTCCGGGGCGGCCATAGTGAAAGCAAACGGGACGATTGTCGGTCGTACGCCACACGTCGGTTTTTCGGGGTAATTGTTCCTGTGCCGGCTTCGGCCTGTTATACGTCGAGTGGATGCTGCGGTTGTATGTGGGAGTCGACCTTCGGAAGCTTCCACTAGATATGGGAGCCAAAGATTTCTCAACCTCATCTCGCACAATTGCTTCTATGGTTTGTACGCCTGTTTGGGGCTCTTCAATTTGGGGTGTAGTTAATCGCTGTATCTCTCCACGGACAATTTTACGGATCAGTGAGGTTAGATCCTGTTCCTCGTCGACGGAGGCAATTGGGACAACATTCGGCAAGCGACTGAATTTCTGACGTCCTATTCGCTTTTGCTGCATTTCCTCAATGTACTGGCACCATTTACTGAAATCGACTGTCGTTTTTATCTCCTTAGTTAATAAGGCCTGGTACACCTCTTCTGCGATGCCCTTCATTAAGTGGGACACTTTATCGTCTTCTGACAAGGCCGGGTCAATTTGGTTGCAGAGTCCTAAAACGTCTAGGATATAAGATTGTGTAGCTTCCCCAGCTCTCTGCGCTCGGCATTTTAAGCAATCCTTAGCTCGCCGTATATATAGCTGAGAGTCACCAAAAGTTTTTTTCAGTTCTCTTTCGAAGTCGTCCCATGAATTCAGCAGATCTTCGTTATTTTCAAACCATATTTTGGCGGTCCCATCAAGGAAAAAGTAGACGTTCGCAAGACATAGAGTATCATCCCATTGATTAAATTTTGATACTCTAAGGTATTCTTTTAACCACTTGGTTGGATCTTGTCCAGGATCGCCCCTAAAAATTGTCGGCTTTCTCGGTTCCCTAATTAGTGCTGGAGACAGCAGGACGGTTTGTGGCTTGACTTCTCCTTCAGGCATTGCCGGGAATCGCTTTCGTGGAGCGGCTACGTAAAGACCGTATTCCGGAGGAAGGTTTAAAAGTCTACGGCTTCTTCGTATCTCTTCTGCTTCCAGACTGAACTGAGTACCCGGCGCCTCCACCAAAGATGTCGCGTAGATGGTAGTCGTATGGATTGAACACACACGTAGAGGGAATACAACGCTGTTTATTAGCACACAACACTTAGCTGGTAGAACTGTTGTGATGATAATTAATAGTTTTGGAAGTGATTAAAGTTAATATTAATATCGGGTATTCAGATAAATAAATTAGTAAAGTAAATTAGTAAAGTAAGTAAATTTTAGTAACGATTGTGCTTTGTTTTAATCAATTTATTAAGCCTCTGCTATATATGTAAGGGTTATACTTGTGGTGATCAGATATTAATTGATTTGATTAATGTCATCGCATTTGGAGAAGGTGCGCAAGTTTCTCTAAATGTTTTGACATTGAGAAGAATTAAGTTTATAATAGATCATCACAGGTTATACCTTATTATTGTTGATATTGATAAATTAATAAGTTTTATTTATGAACCTTGTGAATGGCTGGCATATTGTTTTTTTTATTGTTTTTTTTGGCTGGCGGTTTGTAATTTAAATGGTAAAAGTCTTAGAAATATTCTTTGCTTTTCTTCTATCCTTAAAAAAATGACCCAGCGCCTAGCAACAGCTTTGATAGCCTCCCCCACTATCGGTAACCCAATACGTCCGCTACGGCCCTTTTTCGAACGGGGAGAAATCTTGGAAGGTCAGATGCAAGGCGCGCAGGGATACATCGCCGGGTGGATGACCAGGCCGTCATGAAATTAAAATAACCAACAAGAACGAGATGAGGGGTGGAAAAAATTAATTGTATAAAGAATTGCAGAGTGCAAGAGTGCCACCTGTAGCCTTCCCCCCTCATTTCGACCATTACAATTCACGGAGCATCAAGGAACTATTTGGTGTGGAGGATGGTTTCACCGGACTGATGGAAAGTGTGACAAGGTGCTGACTCGGAGCGCGGGATTTTGAAAAAGAGGAGATTCTTCTGGATGCTGAAACGGAGAGGGAGGCGAAAAAAAGGACCGAAGGATCGGGGGCTCAGGCTCTGGCCGCGGGACGACGCTAAGATCCCGACGATGAAGTGACGCGACGGGTGAATTTCTTTTCCTTCCTTTACTTCTGTAAATTCTATCCATAACCTCTCTACCTTTGATTAAAGCTGCAGCAGAATCATTAAGATTAGATTTAAATGTAAAATTAAAATTAAGATGAGCAATTGCATATAGAATAATTCAGGTTTTTTTTTATATTCGCCAGCCATTTCATTTTGAATTGTCATTGTATATATTTTATTGTGTTGCGAGTATATAGATGTTGGTTTTTATAGCAATTGTATTATTGATAATTTAATATTAGATTTCCGAAAAAAATGTTGAATAGAACTGATTGCCAGATTGGTGGTAATATTGTTAATGTAATCGGAAGGAATAAATTTGTTATGTTAAAGTATATCTTTGTCATGTCGGTCCTTGCCTTTTTAGTAAATTTGCTGATTTTCAGGTTTAGGTTTTATTTTTATTTCAGCAGATTTGAAGCTTTTTCTTTTAGGTGAAATAATTTTATTTTCTAGGTGTTCTTCAAGGTTAAGTAAATTTATTAGATTTAATTTAATTTTTTCTTTTGGCTCATTATTCACCACAGTGAAGCATCCAGTTCGAACCTAGGATAAATTTTAATTATTATATGTTTATGGGTTATTGCTACACACAACGCAACTTACCATCTATCTTAAAATGTACTAACCACTAACGGCCAAATGGCAACTCTTGAAGTAAATTGATTTTAAAGATTGTAAAGAGTAATTCTAATTTAATTAGTAGTATTTATAATATAAAGTTTAAAATTAAAATCCCCCCCTATAAACACAAATTCGTTGCCACAGAACTCAGACCTGACTCATAGGTTGAGCTACTTGCTCTTTTATCCATCAACAGAATATTCAGGAAATTAAAGAATTCCGTTCCAGGAAATTAAAGAATGTTCTAGCAACTTCTAGAACTAACAGAAATAGAATTAGAATTAAATGAAATTAAATTAAATTAAAATAATGTAGAGCTTCGAACCGGGGACCTCTTGCTCAGCAGTCCGGTGCGTTGACCATCCAGCAACAGAGTCTTTGACGAGAAAAGGCTTTAAGCGGCAATATATATATATATATATATATATATATATATATATATATATATATATATATATATATATATATATATATATATATATATATATATATATATATATATATATATATATATATATATATATATATATATATATATATATACATACATACATATATACACTGAATTACCACTGAATTAGGGATAGCAAAGCCTATGCAAATTGCGTAGCGCTGCGCATCATGTATGCGCAAGTGAGGGCGCTGTGCTAACTGCACATATAGCGCGTACTGTGGTTGTTCTGAATTTGTTTTGAAAATGCCAGTATGGGTAAACTGCCTGATTTAGACGCCTTCGATCGCGGACAAATCGTAGGTGCGCGACGCATGGGCCATTCAATTTCCGAAATCGTCAGACATCTAGGATTTTCAAGGTAGACAGTGTCAAGAGTATACCAAGAATACATGGATGGTGGAAAAAAAGCTAGCGATCGGGCAAACTGCAAAGGACAATTCGCCTTGACAGTACGTGGTGAGAGACGGCTCAGGCGTATTGTACGTAGCCAGCGAAGCCAAACATTAGCTCAAATTAACACCCAGTTTAATGACGGTGCCAGTTAATGACGGGTTTCGGGAGCCGTCGACCTACGAGAGTACCATTGCTCTATACTAGCCATCGGGCTGCACGTCTTGCCTGGTCAAGAGAGCTCAGAGACTGGAGTGTAGAGGACTGGAAACGAGTAGCATGGAGTCATTAGTCTCGATTCCGACTACTTAACGCCGACGGGAGGCTGAGAATATGGCGTCAGGCTCATGAAGCCATGGATCCTGCATACCTGGCTGGAACTGTACAAGGGCATGGTGGCTCAATCATGGTCTGGGGTGTTTTTTCGTGGCACAGTTTGGGATCTTTGGTGCGTGTACCAACCTCCCTCAATGCAATTCGGCACGTAGAGTTGCTGGGTGATCACCTCCATCCGTGTATGCTGTTCTGCTATCCGCACGGTAATGGAGTTTTCCAGCAAGACAACTGTACCTCTCAGGGTACAGTTGTCAGGGAACTGTACCTCTCAGGTTGGCTACTGGCTGGTTGGATGAGCATTCCTCTGACTTCTCTGTCATGAATTGGCCACCTAGAAGTGAGCATCTTTGGGATGTTTTGGAACAAGGCGTGAAAGGCCATCACACAGCACCAAAGAACCTTACTGAATTTTGGACATCTTTAGCCAAAAATTGGCAAGCCAAAATTGGCATCGTGTGGCAGCCGTTATCAAGGCCAGAGGAGTCCCATCTCGTTACTAGGTAGGTATCCCTAATTCAGTGGCACTTCAGTGTATATATATATATATATATATATATATATATATATATATATATATATATAATAAATACAACGGTCAATTATGCAATTAATACCAAAAACATGTATATATATATTTATAATTAATACAATGATCAATGTATGCAATTGATGTAATAAAAAACGAAAAAATATATTTATAAAAAAATCGGAACGGATATTTTTATAGACAAAATAATGTAGAAGAAAATATTCAAATTAAATCTAATAGAACATACCAAAGAATATAGTACAGTTAATATAGTACAACTTGAGGAACATATCATTTACTGTATTTTAATATTTTTCTGGAGAATGTCCAATCGTCGGCCGCATTAGCAAGAAAATTTTTTTTGTCTAATTCTTTATTATGCACGTGACGCAAAATTAAAAGAAAAGAAATCCCGTGATCAACATTTAATAAATTAAATTCTAAAACTTAATCTTTAAAAATTTACTAAAAATCAGAAAATGGAGGTAAAGATTCGAAAAAGATTTCATTTTAAAGGAATTTTTAGGATCTTTCTTGTGATATAAATTTTATAACCCTCGAATTGTTATTTTAAACGCAAACTTTAAAGAATGTTACAAAAACAGCTTAAAAATCTAATTTAAAAAATCTAAGAAGAATTTTTCAAAAATCTCTCTTCGTGCAACCCTACACTATAAAATTAATCGCCATGTAAAATTTCAGCCCTTTATGTCCAGCGGTTTGGTCTGTGCGTTGTATGTCAGTCAGTCAGTCTGTTATGGAACTGTTTTATATATATAGATGAGGGAAAATTAACTCATTTAGGCTTAGATGACCGTAAGCCAATTTGGGTTCACCCTCATAAGGATTTGAAACCATAGAACATTTCACCCATAGTTAAATATTGTGGAGGTTGATTTATGCTGTTGGGATGAATGCCATACTCTGGAAATGGCAACTTACACCTTATTAACGGAAATATGAATGCAAGGCACTAATTTACGGCCAACAGCTTAAACGCTGGTTCTTGAAAACACTTATCTCCTGCAGGAGAATGGTCTTAAATCAACTGCTCATTTTACTCGAAAAGGGCTGCGGTAAAACTTCAAAATAAGATTAATTCTACATCCCTAGTCTTCAGATATTAATATCATTGAAAATCTATGGCTCATTCTGGGCTTAAAAGTTCATATTACACAAAGGGGCTAAAATCATCAATTGAAAGTCCATGATATACACACCTAGTTTATCTAGTGGAGAAAAGTCTCGAATCTTTTTTTGAGATCAATTGATTACATATAAAATGACGAAGTTTGTAGAAGCAAATAAAAAGGTCCAAGTGTGCTAAAACTTTTTGTTCTCCTTAAATGCTTTTATTCCCAATTTTGTTATAAATAAAATATTTCAATCTTTTTTCAAAAATAGTTTTTCAAAGATTAAAAACCTCTTTTGTTGTTTAATTTTGTCAAGCCTTTAATTTTCGTTCAAACACACACTCACACATATTTTTTCCATTTATGTATATAAGCTAATATCATAAGAACTGTCCTATTCTGACAAGCGAAAGTTTGTAGTAAGATATCAATAAATATCATATTATTTTCTGACATTTCCCTATCCACAGCGGCAAAGAATAGTACCCCATCTCTTTTCTTCGATTCATATATTTCAGTCTCATGTTATAAGCTCTCCTAAAAAAACAAACGCATTCCTAGGAAACAATACGCGCCGCACCTTATTTGTCCAAAATAATGCATAGTGCTACTTCAAAAACTGTCTAGGTTTCAGGTTTGGGTAGCCATGTGTCTTTCTTTTATTTCCAATGTCATAATTTATTATTGACGTTGGAGGAGTAAAGCAAAATAAATAGAGTGTTTTCAAAAAAGCATTCTATTATTTTTTTTTGTTTGAGTCAGTTTTTTTCATGGGATATGATAATTTTCGTAATTTAGTTAATGTATTATAATAGTACGTTATATTAGTTTAAATTTATGATATGTTAAGGTATTGATATTTGCTACTAACTTATATAGGAGTTAAAATTAATTGAAAAAATGCCGAAGGATTTGCCGTCAAGAAGGACATCCAATACTCTTTCAGAAATAAAGAAAAATACACCAAAATTTCGAAAATTACAGCTTGTTTAAATATTATTTTTCTTACTTTTAAAATATTCAGAATTAACCTGAGTTTCAACGTTAATTATTTCCTCTTGAATCCATTTCAAGTTAATTAGTTACTATACTTCCAACGTATAATTAGTAACTAATCAGTAAAATTTTAGAAATCTTTTTTTAAGGCAAAATCGATTCATTAAATATAACGTAAACATGAGCAGCAGGGGAATAAATTCATATAGAATTATAAAAATTCACACTGGTAGTAGGTAAACATATCAGGTAATTTTTTTCGAAATATCCTTAATTAATGAGGAAATGTAGCAAATTGTTGAGATTTATGGTAATCACGAAATTTGTCGTGAACATTGATTATCTATTTTGGGAAGAGATGCATATTATTATATAACAGTAAATTATAATTTATATTAAAAATTGAAGTTACAGGCAACAACTATATTTGCTTTTACCTATGTGAAAGTATAGTTAAAACAACTATGTGTTTTTTAGCACATAATTATGATGATTATCTATATATAGTATAGCAACAAAACTGCTTTTGATTCATTCAAATATAGTTATACGCAGCTAAATTACTTTAGTTAGTACAATTTATCTATAGACAAATTTAATTATGCTGAGAACCCAGAAATTTGAAGATATTTGACAGTTTTGGTGATTATTAAGTTGCAAATATGCAGTCGTATTAAAAACAGCAAGTTTCATATTTAATATTAGCATCAGAGAAATTTTCTTTTAGTTCAAACAGAGTTATTTAAGTGTATCACAAAAATCCTTATTAGATCTTAATGATGACTGAAAGCTCTGAAGGTATTTTAGTTTCAGTGCTTTTTAAGTGGAAATAAGAAGCTGTACTAAAAATAGCAGTTTTCAGATTTAATTTTAGTATCAGCGAAAAGTTTCTTACAGTTGAAATAGAAAAGGAGTATTATATAAAAGAACCTTAAAAATCTTTTTATAGATTTTAATGATTACTGAGAACTTTATGAAAGAAGTTTCTGTTTATTTGTCGTTTAGTATTTTTTTTTTCTTTTGAAAGATTCGTGATTCTCTTTTCTTCTAGTATACTTGGAATTTCATGTTAAACCTTTAGATCTTTGATTTGTAGATCTTGTTGGTATAGGGATAAGTTTAAAATACCAGTACTGAGTAACTAGATAGGCGTACATAAAATAATCTAAATTATATTTGCCATACCTAGAAGTTTCTTTCACGATTTGAGGCAATACATTAAGTTTACGAGCTTATTGATTCACATTTGGCCTGTTCTACGTCAACCAGTGACAAAATTATATTTGTATAGGAGTTTGTAAAGGAGATTTAACATTCTATGTAATATGGATTTTATTATTATCATTTGCAGATGTCAGGTATTTGGTACTTAAGCCTTAAAATGTCCGTTTACACATCCGGGAAACAGCAGATTCTGCCGAGAAAAGTCACCAGATTTTTAGTAAGTACCCTTTGAAGGCGACTGAAAAAATTGTGCTCATTCAAGAAGGATTTGGTTAATTTAAATGAAAAAATGTTGATGGATTGACAGACCCAGGGTTCATAGAATTTCTCTCCAGATAAAACTACTCTTTCCGCAATTCCGGCCGTGTCATCAGAGGCTAAGGTCAAATCATCATGTTGTTGTATTGCTTTGTAGTGATTGTATTCACAGTGTTTGACAGGATGAAAATTTAGCTTTAGTTTCTTTGTTTTGAGCATATTTGCAATATCTCTCTCTGTATTACTGCTGTCACTGAGGTAGGTACAACAGGTGTAACAAAAGCTTTAACATACAAGGTGCGGCCATAAAGTAACCGGACAATTTTTTATAAATATGTAAAATATTACTCACCTTCAAATAAATTTATCTCCTTCAAAATAATCACCAAAGGAGTCTATACAATCTTTCCAACGTTTCTTCAAGTCATCGAAACACTGTTTCTAGGAACTAACTGTTCGCAAAATACGCGTAACATTTGATTTAATATTCGAGGCGTTTTCAAATCTCAGTCCTTTCAAGGTGATCTTAAGCTTAGGAGAAAGGAAAAAATCAGCTGGCGATAAGTAACAACTCAGAAACTTTAAGACATGCTTGGGATAAGCAAAGAAAGCTGTAGATTAATTTTAATTGAAAATCTGAATATAAAATAAGTTTGGGCTCGATTTGTGCCTCGGATTTTCACAGAACAGCAAATAGAAAACAGAAAAGCTTACTTTGAAGATTTCCTGACTACTGGGCAACAGGACAACGATTTTTTAAAGTATATTATAGCAGGAGATGAGACCTAGTGTCTACAATACTACCCAGAAACAAAAAAGACAAAGTGCACAGTGGAAAGGACCGTCTTCTCCCATACAAAACGAAACACGGATGTCAAAGTCAAAGACTAAGGTGATGCTGATTGCATTTTTTTTATTAGAAAGGACTTATTCACCATGAATTTGTTCCTAAAAACCAAACGATTAATTTGAATTCTTGCAAGGAGGGGCTTTTTTGGTTAAGAAACAGGATAAGGCGAGTTAGGAAGGAACTGTTTGATTCTGGGCAATGGTTTCTTTTACACGATACTGCTAGGCCCCATACAGAAATTTCTGTACAACAATATCTTTCTAAGCATTCAATTATAGGGATAAATCACCCTCCATATTCTCCCGACTTAACGTCACCTGATTTTTTCCTTTTTCCGAAGCTTAAGATGACCATGAAAGGACTGATATTTGAAAACGTATCGGATATCAAATCAAATGTTATGCGTATTTTGCGAACGGTTAGTTTCAACGCCTATAAACACTTTTTCGATAACTTGAAGAAACGTTGGAAAAATTGCATAGACTCCTTTGGCAATTATTTTGAAGGAGATAAATTTATTTGTAGGTGAGTAATATTTTTCTTATTTATAAAAAAATTGGTTACTTTATGGGTGCACCTTGCATTTAGTGTTACCCATCTTGCACCACTAGGGGATCTGCTACATTACACCCCTTTCTCTCCGTTGAGCATATATTCAATAACTCTTCCTGCATTATTGCTGTCACTGAGGTAGGTACAATAAGCGTAACAAAAGCTGTAACATATTAATAGTCCAGTCAATGAATGCATTGTAGAACGCATGGAATATGCGAGAATTTTTTACTTCAGGACTTTGTTAGGAGTAGTTAGTAGGTAAACATACTAAAAGTCCCCGCCCCAGGGGAGTGAGCTAAAGGGTGGAGGGGGTGGAAAGGTCCCATTTTTTGGATTTTCACTTATATCTCGGAAACGGTGCACTGTAGAAAAAATATTCAGTACAAAAATGAAAGCTAATTAAATTTCCTATAAAATTGTCAATATACATATATGTGTCGAATGTCCAACGGTTTTCTAGATATACGTCATTGAAAATCGATAATTTTCGAATAAAAACATTTTTACCTGACTCTTTTTGTCAAACATTTGCTTCTAGTGACTCTCACGATCGTTTCCCAGAAAAATTGTCCGAAACACAGTTGTAGAGCATTAAATTTCCTTCAATTTGATATACACTTTTGCCAATTATCTTCAACCAATAAAAAGTTCAGCTGTAGTATTTCTAACATGTACGATCAATTTCGATGTTCCTCTAGAAATGAGTATGTTGAGAGCCTGTTGCGTTTAAACTGTTGTAACTTGCTATCATGATGAATACCAACACTTTAGCAATGGAAATAAGGTAATTTCAATTGAATAACAACGCTTTTTTTATAATTATAGCTTTTATTATATTATTACGAATCATATAATGAAAGTATTTACATGAACTGGTAGTAATTTACATGGACTGATAGTCAAATGAAAAAACTGTCGATGTCGTCGTTGACATCGACAGTTTCTTCCTCAATTAATATTGCAACTCCGTTGTTGCAATTGCCCCTGCAATTCGGGCATGGGACAGAGCAGTTTTAACGATGCTTTTCTACAACCACACCTGCCACTGTCACATCCTTTCGTGAATCGGCAAAAAATCATCTTCAAGATTTCTTCAGGGGCAGCATCCAACTCTGAGAGTTTCGGAACTAGTTCGTAATTCCTCCTCTCCCAACCCCAATTCGGCGCCCCACAATTAGGTTCCTCCCCTAACGACAGGTGTACTTGGTGGTACGTCCGGAATGCATGCTGCTTAACAGCTCCTTCAGTTGGAGGGAGAGTTGAGAGATCAGGCTTCATGTTTGCAGCTGCTTTGATAAATGATTTGTAGCGGAACTCGTTCAGGGATTTTTCTGTGGCTGGAGCGCCATACCATGAGAGAGTACTCATGATCCCAGCTGTCTCAATGGAGTCAAGGGAAGAAGAACCGCTGGCAAATACCTCAGCTGCACGTTGTATGATTTTGGACTTCTGGTACATTTTGTCAAAACCCACTTTACTCTTGCGATACGCTGCGGTAGTTGTGTCGCCTGTGAATGCATGTAAGAATAACAAATGGGCATTGTCCTTCATTTTCAACTCCTTCTGCAGCTGCTGTGAGTAATATGCATTCGTCTTGACCTTTCCACTTCCAGGTTTTACCAGCAGAATGTCACGATCAGTTGGGAATTTAGCTAGCAAGTCGACGTCCACACCAATAACAGCAACCGAGGAATTTTGAGATTTGATGATAGCTGTCTGCACAATATCAACGTCAGCATCACTTGAAGCTTGAAGCGTATTTATCCCATTTTTCTGCAGCTGCATCATCAGCAGGTTTATCAGCTGACTCTTATTATGAAAGTTGGAAAGGAAATCCTCTTGTCTGACTTTAATTTCACTTTCCAAATTGACATTGATGTTCACACATCTCCTGAGTCGATATCATCGACTCTGTTCAGCTGCTTTTGTGCTCTCTAATGTGTCAGTGTACCCATCAAAAACCACTGTACAACCTTTCCCATGATAATGGATCTTCAGAAATCTAACATAACCATCACAAATGGTTGATACAGTGGTCTCTTTTAGCCAAACAACTTTGTGGACTAGGAATCCCCCATCAACAACAAATTCAAAGGTAGTTAAATCAATTTACTTATCAATTTGCTTAAACAGTGTGCATAGTGCTGACTTTCTGCACTTCCACTGCTCATTCCACTTTCGTTGAAGAATGCCAAGGGGTAGGGAGCCAGTTCATATTGCATATAATTCTTCAAATCGAGGAGCCTAGTAACTTGATTGTTGTTAAATAATTATTTTAATTAATTTTCAAGAATTATATTTTTGATAATATTAAATTTAATTTTTATTAATTGTTTTTAAATAATAATTTTGATTCATTGAATTTCAAGAATGGTATTTTTAAAATTAATTTAAATGTATTAATTTTATATTTAAATGTTGTAAAAACGAAATAGTGAAAATAATTGTCAAGAAAATAACTGGAAATAAAAAAAGTGGAAGAGTCTGGAATGGGCGGCTTGTGACTTCAAAGAAGTTAAGAACTTAATAGAAGATGGGTGGAACATTCTAGACTGTTGGCAATTACCTTATTTACATTGCTAAAGTGTTGTTATTTATCATGATAGCAAGTTACAGCAGTTAAAACGCACGCAACATTGCTTTGTCTACCCTTGACGCAGAACCACAGACGTCTCCGCCGCCAATGGTGCAATGACAGAAGGATGTGGAAGGCAGAATGGAATGAAATTGTCTTTACTGACGAGTCACGCTTCTGTCTGCAACACCACGATGGTCGCATTCGAGTCTGGAGACACCGTGAAGAGAGGATGCTGAACAGCTGCATTATGCACCGCCACACTGGTCCTGCACCGGGTATTATAGTATGGGGCGTTATTGGATATCACTCTCGCACACCTCTAGTACGCATTGCCGGTACTTTGAACAGCCAGCGCTACATCTCCGAGGTGTTGGAGCCAGTTGTCCTTCCTTACCTTCAGGGCTTGCCCACAGCCATATTTCAACAGAATAATGCGCGACCACACTTGGCACGCATTGTCCAATGGTTCTTCGTCAATCGCCAGATTGAATTGCTTTCCTGGCCGCCTCACTCTCCGGATCTTTCACCGATAGAAAACATGTGGTCCATGGTTGCTCTACGATTGACCCAGATTCCATCCCCAGCTGCCACAGTAGATCAACTTTGGCAACGTGTGGTAGCTGCTTGGTCTGCTGTACCCTAAGAACTCATCCAAAGTCTCTTTGAATCAATGCCGAGACGTGTGGCAGCGGTGATCTCCAACAATGGCGGCTACTCTGGCAACTCATTTTGGCAGTAACCACACTTCACAGAAGTCTATAAATTTAATCATTTGATACTTGGGTAACATGTTGTCTACAAAATAAATTTTGTTGTGATATCTCTTGTCTTTCTTGGTGTTGCAATTTGGTTGGCCAGCAGTGTAATATTTGTTCTCGTATTGATGTAAATTTGATTATTTGTATTGTATTTTGAGTGTTAGTGACATTTTATTAAGTAGTTTATATACCCTACATATTTTGTAATTAGAGGTGAACATTTTGCTCACCTCTAATTATATTACCTCTAATCCATTTGTAGTAGTTCGTCATAAATTCGACAACGCCCGTTTCTTTCTGTTAAGCATATCTTCAATAATTTTTCCTGTAAATCACGGTAGGGTGGTAGAAATAAATCACGGTAGGGTGAAATAACGGTTGGGTGTGTAGAAAATTGTATCGAGGGGGCGCTGCGACGTCCGTAGAGAGGGATAAGTTTTCGCTTCTCAGTTCGCTCCCTCGTAAAAAAGGGTCATGTACCCCCCCGTTGGAATCCCTATCTGGAGAAGAATTTTTCTATATATGTTTTACTATTGTTAACTGTTACAATAAACCAAAAAGCCCAATCTCCGTTGTCGTCCATTTGTAGTAGTTCGTCATAAATTCGACAACGCCCGTTTCTTTCTGTTAAGCATATCTTCAATAATTTTTCCTGTATTATCGATGTCACTGAAATAGCTACAATAAGCATGAATGGACTTTTAATACGCACTTTAATTCTTTAGTTGGGAATGTATTTGCAATTCAACAAATACAACACGTTATTACATTAACAATTAACACCCATGATTTATTTTATTACCTTTAATTTTCGTTTAAACCCCCCCTTCCCCCCCTTTTTTGACGAACATAAAAGAAAGTTTGTCAAGAATAAAACTGTCTTGTACCACCATATGTCTCCCTAATTTGTGTATGATTTCAAAATATTAATTTTTGCACACTAACATATGACATATCATACAATAAGACAAAAATATATGCAGTTTTACACTTCAACAATCAACTCTGTTGCAGTAATAATACTTAATCATTTTGATGCTATTAGTTGCCTATATCGTATAGTGATCTGCTGTGCGTAAAATAAAAAAAAAATAAAAAACCTAAATGCTTAATTTTAAATACTATAGCATCCTATTTGTCAAAGGTATTGAGATTTTTATTAATAATAAAACCTAAATAAAACCCAAAGGTTTTATTACATTTTTTACAAGTATAATACCTTGTTTTAATTGGTTCAAATTTTAAAGTAAAAATTAATTTTCTTTGTTTAAAATACTACGAAATAATACATTACCCAATCATCTGATTTTTTAGTACTTATTTTATATGTTAATTTCCTGTAAGTGTTTATCACGTTTTAAATCTCTGTATTTAAGCTCACACAACACAACTGCTTTCAATTCAATAAACTATGATTACAGAGAACTATACTACTTTAAATTATACGATTTACTATTTAGAGCCTCATTTGAGTCTACTTATGCCTGAAAAATTCGAAGATATTTGTCTGATTTAGTGTTCAGTAAGTAGAAAATAAGCGGTTGTACTATAAATAGTAGGTTCCGGATTCGATTTTAGAAAAAGTTGAGTTCTCTTACTGATAAAAGTTTCTAATAGTATCATACATTTGTGGTTTATTCTGATGTGTAACATAAAGATATCGGATTTGATATAGGAGTAGAGCTATTCTTTTAATTTTATTCGGCATTTTTTCAATTTGTGGGTATAACAAGTATTTAGTAATTAAAATGTGTGATATATTGCAGATGGTTTTGTTTGGCAAATAATTGTAGGAGCGGGAATTACAAATTTCTAGAATTATTACTTAAAAGGACATATACTCAGCAACTGATTTTTATAGAAGAAAATTTGTGAATGCAGCATTCTTCATAACTTGGTATAAGTGCTAAAATATCAGAAGTATGGAGGTAGATTCTGTGCAGTAGATAATTATGACAGGAATACTTTTTATTTATAGTCATATAATTAAAGTGTTAGCACTTCTTATATGATCCTGTAAAGCAGATAATTATGCAAGCAGTGTAAAAGATAGTTGTTAAATTGAAAGAGTTATCACCTGCCATTCGATGTAGCAGACAATTTACCATAACTTACTATTGAAAATAGTTGTTTTAGAGACATTCAGGCTCAATAACGAAAAGTTATCGAGTGAGAGGTATTGTTTATAAGGAAGAAATATGATGCCTTCCGAAAATAGAAAATAAGAAAAAAATTATAGCACAGTTGTTTTGGTCAAAGTCATATAAAAATATTTTTAATATTTACAAATACTGTTTTATATTTATATTTGAAAAGATTCATAGAATAATAATTATTTTGGCTATAATTCACCCTGAAACATACGCAACGCAAATGGTCACAGTTCATTGTTCTTTGTCTAAAAAAAAGAAGAATTCTCGATTAAAAAGCCAATAAAGTACACGCAGAAACAAGAGAAAATGATGTTATGATATCAGCAAATGAAACACTTCGGGTATTTATTACCTTTTGCTGGATACTGAAAATTCTAACAGTATTTTCTCTCGTCTCTCTGAAATTATTTAAGTTTATGAGTCTTTTCAGTTTTGTAAAATTATCTAAAGTGTTAATGGATAGTGATTTTTATTTACGATCTTCAAGTGATTAAAAAAGTGTTATTACGCATAAAAAAATTATCAAACTGAGGCAAAACGAATCTAAAAAAATGACAGAAATTAAAAATTACTTATATCTGTAATTTAATTATGTCTTATTAGAGACTTTTGTGTCTTGTGGGATATAAACATTTGGACAGGTTTTCGTGTTACCTCCTCGTAACTAACAGAATATAAACGATTATTTATAATAATACAGGATATTAGTATTCATGTAAGTGGCTTTTTGTAGTATATGAACATAATATATGTATTTCTTTGTCTTACTTAATAAAGATTTATTTATAAATGGCTGAAAATGAAACAGCCCCAAATTAGCAAATATTCCTCTGTCTAAATAGCTTTAATAATTATTAAAGCTATTAAAGCTATAAACTGTTTTTCTAATTATAATTAGAAAAATAGTTTCGTAATATTCCAGGAAATCTTCAGACACTTGAAAATAAATGAAGCTAACGAAGAAAAAATTTTGAAAATTCTGAAGCCAGTTATTTAAAACATATTGAAATGTTTTTTGTAGTTGCCATAAAGAAAAAAATATAGAAATATCAGAAAGAAGTTTTAAAGAAACCTTATTCTGTTCCTGTCTCGAGAACAATCGAGAACCTTCTTCAGTTAGGTCGAATGTTATTTGTTATATTATTTATCTGCTCTGTCCTTTTTCTCTTGCTGTTAGTCATTTAAGTATACATTACATGAAATGGTTTTCATGTTATAAAAAAAAATGCATTCTATGAAACGTCGACTCAATTAATACAGAAGAAAAAATGCAAACCCCAAGAAATTTGGCTCGAGAGTACCTTTGATTTATTTTAATCCCTTTAATTTTTGTTTAAAAACTCCCCGCCCCCCCCCCTTTTTTAACGAATATGCAAGAATGCATGTCAAGAAAATTGTCTTGTACTTTAACAAGTCACACCAATTCTTGTATTATTTCAACATATTAATTTCAGCAAACTTATATATGACATATCATACAATAAGACAAAATACAACGTAGTTTTTTTTCTTTACACTACAACTCTAAAGTCTGTTGCAGTAATAAATTCTTAATCATTTTTAGGCTCTTCGCCGCCTATATCGTGTACTGGTTAGGTCTCGGGATTCCAAAAGTTGGGTTCAGCTTTGAATCCCGGATAAGGCATGGGCGTTCCCGCTCCATCCCCTCACTGAGAGCAGTAGTGGCTCATCGATATGGTCCCCCATAATAAATTAGCCAGGGCATACGGGATGTGGATTGATCGATGTCCTCAGAAAAAAGTTCAAACAACGTTGAGGAAAAAACAAATATCTCCCTCTAAACAAAATGAGCCTGAAATTGCTCGCGAAACAATTGTGCAAAACGTAACTTGGATCATAAGTAAATAGAGACATGGAAAGTACAGGGTGGTTATAATTAAAGTTCCACTTTGAAATGGTCATAAAAGGAAAACTACTGGACCAAATGTTATCAAACTTGGTAATAGTTTAAAGGAAGTCATGGGGATTTCATTTCCGCCAAAATAAAAAAAAGTTCAAAAACTCACCACCAGGGGGGAAATGGCCCTGTATGCAATATTGTTAAACGAAGTAAGGGTCGGAATCTAACTTAGCCTTTTGTTACATGGGTTTAGCATTTTGTATACCCTGAAGAAACATTGACCTAAGCAAAATTACCATTTAAAGTGTGCTCATTCCGGAAATCGTTTTCTTACAGATCACTCATTTGCGAATTTTGAAGCTTGAATTCGACCCTAAGACATGAAGATATGGGTTTAAAACGCTTTTAATCGTTACTAAAACGAAACTGTTTGTGGGGTTATGCAAAACCGCAATGGCGCGTGATTGGCTTACGGTAGGAAGAAGCAAATGATTTATGCAGATGCGCTGCTAAGAGCTACTGTTGAGAATGCAGTAATGCGATTTAACTTGCTTTCGGAAAATAGTGGATGCCACATTCAGTGGCGCACCCAGGGGTGGGGGCCAAAGGGCCCCAAAGAAATAGAAATTGCATTATGAATATTGATTTTGCATTATAAATATTTTTGTCTTTTCATCTCGGCCCCCCCATGCATTTTAAATAATTTTATCCGTCCATCTCGCTGCCCCCAAGAAAAAATCCTGGGTGCGCCACTGACCACATTGAATATGCTTTGTAACAAGTTTCAGAAACGATTAAACACATTTTAAACCGATGTCTTCATGTCCTATTTCGTTTAACAATATTTCCTACAGTGCTATTTCCCCGCTGGTGGTGAGTTTTTGAACATTTTTTTTTTTTTTTTTTGGGGGGGGGCGGGGAAAAAAATTCCCATGACCTCCTTTAAACTATTTCCAAGTTCAATAACATTTGGTCCCGTAATTTTCCTTTTATGACCCTTTCAAACTGGAACTTTAATTATAACCACCCTGTATTTAAACAATATGCAATAACTCTCGTTCATTTTTTACTCATACACGTAACATCAAATGATCAAATGATCAAAAAATGATCAAAAAGAGAAATTTCCGCAGCACTGCGTAGGTAAAAACAATATCCATCGAAACCTCGCTCTCGAGCATAAAATTAGTCTCCCGCAGCCCTTTCCCCTACCGGAGAGCTAAATCAATCTGTTCTTGTCACCACGAGGGAAAATCATAATAAATAACATCAGATGGAAAAACTAAGACCCGGCAAGTATATTGGTGAGATCGAAAGAAACAAGATTAGGGACCACAAAGGAATAAAAAAAGAAAATTTTCTGTTCTTCATCCGATTTTTATGGACGCATATAAACAAAACGGAACCGCGTGAAAACGAATATACGTCAGAGGATTTCATTTTTTTTGTGTTCACACAACGCTCCCTCTAAGATTATTTGCACCTTTTTGAGACTACTAAATAACACCCAGATAACGACACGCAACAGAGATTGACCAGACTTGTATAAAATTAAACAAATGTTGTTTGGTTTTTTGTACGGTCGTTCTTATTCGAAGAGTCTAAACTCGCACAAATTTTATTTACTATTAAATACTTTATATCTATAGACTTATAATTATTATATATTAGACTTGTAAGGTATACACAAGATTCGATTCACAAGAATCGAACTTTTGAATTAGTGAATTAAAGAAGCTGCTTCAGATATGCTAATTTCGGCATACGCTCTTAGTATAAATACCACGCAGCGTCATTAAGAAAAAAGAGGTTGTTAAGGTTTTAAAGGTGTTATCCTGCGCTAGTGCTTAGCGGGCCAGAAGTTTACGTGGCAGTACTGCTGGTTTGACTTACTGTTCGTGAGTATAAAAATATATTGTTCTTGAAAGCTGTGTTTATACATTCCGTACAAGTAGTACGCATGCTTATTGCTGTAAAAGCCAATTATATGTGCAACGAATTCAATAAACATTGTTTCATGTATAAACTGTGTTTGCTTCAAATTCAAATAGAGTGCCACTTCAAATTATATACACCCAAGTCTGGGTAGAAGTGAGCATAGAAACTCTATACTGGCACCCGAAATTATATATACCCTGGTAGTTAGCGTTAAATTTGTAACGAACAACATAATTGAAATTAAAAACTGTGTACTGTGTACTTATATTGATAAAATTGTTGCAAGTACTTATATACTATTTAAAAAATGAGTGTTGTAGAACAAAATCCTGCTGGAAATTTTCCTCGGGTAATTATGGTTCAGCAAATTGCGCCATTCGAAGCCACCTTCAATGGCGGCCCCTCAAGCCAATTCCTAAAGAAAATTGAGCATTACTTTCAGCAACAATGCACCCCAGAGGGGGATAAACTTAAAATTGCTCTAGCCGCTTTAAAAGGTAGTGCATATCAGTGGTACACGTGCATGAAAAGCAGTAATCTGATTTTTGACTATTCGTCATTCAAGCAACAGTTTCTTAGCGTTTTTCCAAAGACCTTTAATCAAAGTGAAATTGAAGCGGAAATTTATTCGCTAAGGCAACGTGAAGGTCAGTCTGCGTTAGATTTTGCTACAGAAAAGATTTCCAAGTGTGAGGAATATTTAGAAGGGGTAACGGAAGCGATAATCTTAAAAATAGTTATCCAACGTTTGAAGCCAAGTGTTCAAGATTTTTTAGATAATCAAACAATTACAAGCAAGGTTACCCTCCTTCAAGCTTTAGCTAAGCATTACAATAGGCATTTCTTCGCTACCCCCTATCCTAATTCAGGTACGAGAGATTTTATACACCCCAGCCAAAATTTTTCGCGAGTTTCAAATCGACATCGTGGACGGCATGATAGTAAAGCCCAACGTTATAGTAACATTAGTGCGCTTACATTAAAAAATGTGCAACTACCTTATGTGCACTTGCAAATTGATTCAATTCCCATAACAACTTTACTTGATACCGGCAGCGAAAGGTCGTACATGTCAGAAAAGTACTTCAAATCGCATTACGACATGAAGCGCTTAAACACACATAATAAATTACGAACACTTTCAGCTCAAGGGGAAGAATGTCAAATATTAGGCTCATTATTGACACACATTAGTATACAATCCCCAAAAAACAACCTTGTTTTTCATGTAATGTGAAATATGCAACAGGAGGTTATCCTAGGGATTGATTTTTGCTACTCGTGTAATGTAGCACTAAATTTCAAGCAGAATTCTATCTCGGTGCAGATGCACCAACAGTCCAAAGAAGCTGTGCTGCCCGTTCCGGTTGACTTGTCGAAAACGGACTTAAAAGAAAACGAAAAAGTTCGTTTACAGACTACTTTAAACAAATTTGCCGAGGTATTTTCAGACAAGCCAGGTATTACTCAAGTTACAACTCACAAAATTGATACGGGAGACAGTCCCCCAATTCGTGCCCGCCCATATAGGTACGATACAAACAAGCAGAATGTTATAGACATTCATATTGATAAAATGCTTCGCCAAAATATTATTTCGCCGGTCGATAGTCCGTGGGCAAGTCCGGTTGTGTTATGTCGAAAAAAAGGCAACTTGCCTATTACTGATCCCGAAGCCTGGAGATTTGCAGTTGATTACAGGGGGCTGAATAAAGTAACAAAATTCTCTACATATCCTATGCCAATAATTGAGGATATTCTTCATAGTTTAAAGTCAGTTAAATACATGACTACTTTAGATTTAACATCCGGGTTTTTCCAAGTACCTATGGCTGCTGAAGACGTTAAAAAAACGGCGTTTATAACAAAAAAATGCACTTTTGCGTTTCGTCGCATGCCCTTTGGACTCAATGGGGCACCTGGCACATTCCAAAAACTTATGGATATAGTACTAAGGCCTGTTTTAGGAAAGAACGTTGCAGTATACCTCGACGACATAATTATTACGGGGGAAACTTTAACCGAGCACTTAGCTCTTTTACAGGAAGTGCTCTCTCTGATAAAACAGGCTGGCTTAACAATAAATACAAAAAAGTGTCTGTTCGTCCGCAAAGAACTACCGTATTTAGGATTCAAAATTACGCGTCAGGGCGTTCAAACGGATTCATCTAAAATCGACGCTGTAAAAGCGTTTAAAATCCCACAAACGGGAAAACAACTTTCGTCGTTTCTTGGCCTTTGCTCATATTACCGCACATTTATACCTGCATTCTCGGAAGTCGCCGAACCGCTTTACAAATTGCGAAAGAAACGCACTAAATTTACGTGGAGTTCTGAAGCCCAGAACGCCTTCCAAACATTAAAGCAGAAATTGATCCAAGCTCCGGTACTACGCCATCCAGATCACAAGCTACAATTCGTAGTGCAAACGGATGCTTCTAATGTCGGAATCGGCGCTGTACTAATGCAGGAAAACCAACCTATCGCTTTCACATCGCGAACTTTAAATTCCGCAGAACGAAACTATACAACCACTGAAAGGGAATGTTTGGCTATTGTCGTAGCACTCAAAAAATTTCGCTGTTATTTCTCAGAACAGCCGGTTCGGGTTATAACTGACCATGCTGCTTTAACCCGATTATACTTGGGCAAAAATTTTACGCCTCGTGTCATTCGCTGGGCATTAAAGATCCAGGAATACAACTTAATCATTGAGCATCGTCCGGGGAAAGGAAATCTGGTAGCGGATGCTTTAAGCAGAGACCCAGAGGGGGAGTCGATAACTCAATGTGAAATGCTCACTTCTATTGTGCTAGATAATAAAACGCAGTTAAAAGAAGAACTTCGTAAAGACCTGGAATTCGGAGATATAGTTAAATACCTAGAAAACCCCGAACAATTTTCCGGAGTTAATTTGCATGCTATACAGGATAGAGCACAGAACTATGAACTAGTCGATGATCTCCTTTTTTACAAATCATCCACAAATCGGAATGGTGAAATTCGTCCCGTCATTCCATGTTCAATGAGAACACACATTCTACATACTCTTCACGATTTACCTACAGCCGGCCATATGGGTATTCGAAAACCTTTTTCTCGACTTAATGAGGTGGTTTACTGGCCCCAAATGAGGAAGTGGGTCACCCAGTACGTTCAAAGCTGCGACACTTGTCAGGGTACTAACTACACAAATTACCGCCCCGCGGGTTTTTTACAAAGTATCGTGGCCACGTTCCCTAATGAAATCGTAGGGATAGATTTATTAGGCCCATATCCCCGTAGTGCAAGTGGAAAATACAGGTTCTTACTCGTAATAGTCGACCATTTTTCAAAATGGACCGAAATTATACCCCTGCGTAGAGCCTCAGCCAAAGCAGTTGCTGATGCATTTACACATAATTATGTTTTGCGATATGGTGCCCCTGTAAAAATTATTAGCGATAACGGTGTTCAGTTTGTCAGCGAAGTTTTCACGGACCTGTGTCGCAGGCTTCAAATAAAACATGCAAAAATGGTCACTTATAGACCACAGTCGAATATTGCGGAGCGGGTAAATCGCAATGTAGTTAAAATGATTCGCGCATTTATACAAAACAATCATAAAGCATGGGATCAACATATACAGCAGTTTGCGTTTGCATTACGTTCGGCCGTCCACGACTCGACAGCCAAAACACCTGCCGAAGTTTTTCTAGGCAGAAAAATTATCACCCCTTTAGACAGTCTATTCTTCGTACCGGGGCAAGCGCCTCAATTTCAACTAGCTGATATTCAGGAGATGCTTCGCGAGGTCAAGCAAGTTAATGACCAGATGCGGAAGCAACAGAAGATATACTACGATAAAAATCGTAGGGAGGAGAAATTTGAAGTTGGGCAATGGGTTTTAAAAGCCACCCACTCACTATCTAACGCCAGTAAAGGCATAGTCGGGAAATTTTGCCCGAAATTTCAAGGTCCGTACCAAATAAAAAAGGTAGCAGGCCCAGTGGTTACCTTACAAGAAGGCCAACAGCAAGTTCCCGCAAATATAGACCAGATTAAGAGGTATATAAACCGTGCAGACTATACCCTGTTTTCAAATCAAGTGCAACAAGGTTCACAAGGTTCACAAGATGCTGGACCCTCGGGGGTCACCAACGAAGACCGTCCTCCCCCTACTCACGATTCCGGTGATAACCTGCATGAGGGAAGCAGCTCCACTCCTGCACAGGAACCCCGGTCAGGAGTTAAAGAAAGACTCCCATGACTTCTCCATCGTCGGCGCCTGACTCTCAGCCGTTCGAAAATCCACGCAAGCGGGGGAAGCAGACGCAAAGGAAACGAAAGATCTCTGCCGCCCAACAAGATCCTCCTCCCAAGAGACCTCCTGTCCATCGTCAAGCCGGACCAGCGCCTCAGGACCTACGACCTGCTGCACGAAGGATGCCCACACGGTCAACGAACCCCTTTACTAGGACTGCGACCATCAAGAGAGGTTCAACGGATTGGACAGACTGGTGCAAGGAAGTTGCTGCATTCATGAGGAACAAGTCTTGTATCAATTCTCTTATTCTAACTCCCACCCTTTAATAAAACCGAACCAAATTGGTTTGAAGTTCCCCATTGTATATACTGTGTAAACATTTTGAGGGGAAGGAGTGAGCCACTGAAAAAAAACGGCATACTGTTGTTTTATAAATTTTTGAAGGGGACATGTAGTGACTAGGAAAAAAAAAACATACTGCACAATATACCAATTAACCACTAATGTACTAACTTCACAAAAAATAACACATGTACATTATAAATTGGGGGAGAGCAGATACAGTCAAGAAATGTCATGCTGTGCAATTGTGTTGTCACTTTTAATTAAAATAGATATTTTAGGGCGCAGTTGGTAGCCCAGTATCCGCAACTCTGCAAATCCACTGTTTGACGGTGTCACCTGGACCCTTCGGGGTTAGTTTTGTAAAATGGTAGTGGCGTTTTTCCTCCACACAACGTGTGGAAGGTTTTTTTTGGCTTTGCCACCCATTATGTAAAAAGTCAGACCAGCGCGCGTTTTCAATTATTTAACTGAAGCCGTTCAGACCTCAGTTACCTAATTTTTTTTTCGAGGGAGGCCAGTGTAAGGTATACACAAGATTCGATTCACAAGAATCGAACTTTTGAATTAATGAATTAAAGAAGCTGCTTCAGATATGCTAATTTCGGCATACGCTCTTAGTATAAATACCACGCAGCGTCATTAAGAAAAAAGAGGTTGTTAAGGTTGAAAAGGTGTTATCCTGCGCTAGTGCTTAGCGGGCCAGAAGTTTACGTGGCAGTACTGCTGGTTTGACTTACTGTTCGTGAGTATAAAAATATATTGTTCTTGAAAGCTGTGTTTATACATTCCGTACAAGTAGTACGCATGCTTATTGCTGTAAAAGCCAATTATATGTGCAACGAATTCAATAAACATTGTTTCATGTATAAACTGTGTTTGCTTCACATTCAAATAGAGTGCCACTTCAAATTATATACACCCAAGTCTGGGTAGAAGTGAGCATAGAAACTCTATAGACTTATTATATTATAATACACTATATAATTTTCTCTGACATGTACATGATTTGTTCTATCATTTACCGACACACGGTAGACAAAGTTGAATTTTCTTTAGTTTTATTTGGATAATGTGGTAATACTTTCTCTTGAAAAGTTCTCAAAAGAGAAGATTCCACAACGCGAAAAAACGTTCCAATATTTTTCCTAACTGGGGTGCGGTGGCCCGGCTGGCGCAGGCGTCGAGCTAGTGATCTGAAGGTTACTGGTTCGATGTCGGTCGCTGACAAATCCCTCGCCGTGTACACTAATGTCGACTGGTGCACGTAAAATCTGTCGTGGCTGCAATGTCCTCCAAGTTCTCAAAGTTACCTCTGGAGGTGCTGGGTCAAGTGTTCCGGTGTCGTCACTTGACTCGGTTCTAAATTACGAGACCGGCTTGTAGGGATTAGTGCTGGTCGCCTATATGGTGTCCCCTTAAAAGAATGGCCAACTGTCTTGTGGTGTGACTTAGGGCGGTCATCAGCATTCGATGTGGACCACTACTGGTCTGCAAGGTATTGTCTGCTCGGTAATTCACATTCGGGTGAATGTCTCGAAACGACAAGTGCCTCCGCATTTGAGATATAAATAATTTTCTTAACTATAATGTCTCAAATGTTCAATTACTTTCCGTATTTTTATCATTTGCAAAGTGTGTAAGATTTCCTTGCGGTTGCTGCACGTTTACTTTGCAAAACTTCACACTAGGGGTGTTAAACTATATATTATAAAAACCTTCTCCAAATTTAGGGTAAATGTAGTGGCATTTGACCATGAGCCATAAGTTGACCGTTTGCTTTTAAAAATGTAAAAAATAAGGATTGTATCAATATTAATGTTCTGAAACAGATCTATCTGACAGGTAGCACTATCTGTGATCAAAAATGTGAAACTCTAGTATTTGCAATGCATCATAGGTAGAAATAGCGGCAGTTACACTGGAGCTAATACACGCTTAAATCAGTGTTCTTTTATCTTTTTCATATGTATATTTAGAGATGCACTTTTTGTAACAATTATTGAGCGTTAAATTTTGGTAATTTGCTTTTTTTCTTATTATCTTTAAATAGTGTTTTATAGATGAACAATATGCTTGTTTTATACCATAATGTTAAAGTTCATTGTTTCTTGGGGGTTGAATTATTGAAACCTGGTTAAAACATAAATTCCAAAGTTGAACGGGGTGGTCAATTACTAACTTCCTAGGATTAATTATTTTTAACAATATATATTCCATTTATTTTATTGAAATACTTTAAGGGACAAAGTAATTTTATTTTCACTCATGTCCATAAATTAAGGATAATGCCAGCTCCGGCAAATAAAAGTTCCGAAACAAAACAAACGTGACTTATTCATAAAGCCCATTTATTAAACAAAAGATAAAGAACAAAAAATATGGTGTATGTATGATACCATTCATAAAAACTACGGTTTTTGCTCCCTGGAGCAATTGTAAAAAATATCTCCTTTACAAAAACTTAATATTACATGGTTGGTATGGCCGCTCAGTGCCATAACCGAATAGTTATGACACAGATGACGCGTGTGGAGGATTTTTTACGTGGTAGAATTACCGGCCGCCTGGAATGTGGTCGTAATCAGATAGAAGTATCCGAGGAACTTGGAATTGTCAAAGTGTCATCTCTAGGCTTTGGCAACGATTCCAAGATGATGGAAATGTCTGTAGACGTTACAGTCCTGGTCACCTCCAAGTTAAAACGCCGAATGAAGACTGGTATTCGGCAATAACTGCCAAAAGAAGCAGACGGAGCACAGCATCCAACCTGTCTCGTCAGCTATTTGCAGTCACGTGTACCATAGTTTCAAGGCAAACCATGTACAAACGTTTGGGGAATATTGGTCTACATGCTTGGAGGCCTGTCAGATGTGTTCCGCTCACGGCAACTCACTGTCGGCAGCGATTCGCTTAGCACTAGAACGGCGGCGTTTTCTGTATACCTAAAGCGGCGAGGAGATCTCATTTTGACCGCTCCCTTGAAATGATTAAAAAATACACTTTTTTCATGGTTTATTTTCTAGAACAAGTTTTTAAATATATTTAGCTTTCAAATGCTACATTTTAATCACATAATTTTTTCTCTCGGCTCATGATTTATTTTATAATGTTTATTTTTTGTCCAAGAGAATACTATATGTTTTTATAAAATCTATCAGTAATAAAATACAATAGGTAAAAAAATAAAACACACTATGCAAAGGCAGTTACTTTGAATTGCACAAAATATTTTAAATGTTTAACACATATTATAATTACTTAAAAAAATTATACATTTAAAAGTTTAAATATTATGAAATTATACTTACATTATTTTTTTACAGTCTCTGCAAACACTCCACTTTATCATTTTGCTTGTACATGAGCCGCAAACTGACTTTTTTCAATCAGAACAAATATCCAGGGTTTTATTGCGGCATTTATTGATTTGACATTGATTTCGTTTTCTTGATATAGTGGATGCTACATCTGTACTTTGAAATTAGAAAGCGGAGATGTCTTCAATGAAATATAAATTTTACGGAGCTTATCAGATAATTGCAAAATATAATCACGACGCTTGACATTTATACCAGTAGTTTCCTTGTAAATAATCCAAGCATTGATAGCAGGTAAATCGAGAACATTAAAAAAAACTTGTACTAGCCACCGTCGTGAAGTGGATTTTGTTGAATATTTTCTTGCTATGTGATCAAGCACATCTACACCATATTTAGTAGACTTGTAAAATTTAACAACCTCAGGGGTCTTCTTTTTCATTGCCTTTCATTTCGAGCGTAGGATGTTGAGTGCTTAACAATAGGACATTTTTGCGTTTTTTTCCTTGATATGCCGTCACAGTGATATTATCGTGCTTGAGAATTTTGTTTGAATACAGTTCTCTCTTTTTGAGCTTGAATGATTCCGGTACTTCTTTCTTTGCACATTTCACAGTGCCTACGAGGCTAAGTCCTCTAATTCTTAAAGTTTTGGCTAATTTTAATGATGTAAAAAATTGTCAGTTGTGATGTTCCTTCCAGTATTTTGAAATGGTTCTGCTAAACGGCATACCGCATGTTCTCCAACGGTATCTTCATTGGGTCTACTTTCATTTATTCCTAAACATGCCATTTAACAAGTACTTTGAACGAACATCAGCTGCTAGCCAAAATTTTATCCTAAATTTATCCGGTTTTTGTGGCATATACTCTGTAAATGGGCAACGGGCCTTACTTGGGAATAGTTGCTCATCTGCCGTTATATTTGCATCTGCTTTGTAACACAGTAAGCAATTTTCAACAACGGTGTTCCAAATATCTGATACTAGAGCAAATCGATCTGTTTGAAGTTTGTCGGATCTTGTTGACTTCAGATCAAACCGCAAAATATGTCTGGATTTCTTTGAATCTATCACGAGCCATTGTTTCATGAAAAAAGTTTAGGCCCCATGTCTTGGACCACAAATTGTCGATTGAAATACCTTTCGAAATAAAAGCTCTACGGGCATACAGTAAGGAAATAAAAGCCTCTAATTCCTCTAAAGATACACTCCAATGTGAATCCTGTAAGCGCCTGTGAGCTTCTGCTTCCGTGCACTTTTGTATGAGATGCAGAATTTTTTCGTTTATGAACAGTCTCCCTGCACTAGCAAAATTCCCAAGAGTTACATGCCTAATGGCAAATGTGATGGGTCCAGGTACTTCTCTCAATATCTTGTGATGCTGCCGTCTTCCTAAAGAAAGAGTATCAGATGGAACTGTAGTCCACACTGTTCCATCTTTTTCTACTTCTTCATTTCGATCATTTTGGTCATTTTGAGAGAGAGATGATTATTGTTCCTGATTTTTTCTCAGTACTCTACTTCGGTTTTGACGTCTTCTTTCTCTTGGACTTCTTTCATGTGCAGTACTTGCACTTCGGGAATCTATGTTTATCAATAAATCTTCTTCTTTTTCAGATTCAGAGGAGAAATCGTTTAGTGCAGTTGCTGTAAAAAATGAGCATTTGTCCTCTGAAACTGGTTCACTTTCATATTCAGATATATATTCATCTTGATACTGAGGTAAATCCGATTTTTTATCTGAGCCCGAATCGGTTTCAGATAAATTCTGCAACAGTTCTAAGATTTCCGTTTTAGACAAATTTCTTTTACCAGCGGTTCTTTCAGACATCATGAGAGAAAATATGAGTCCTAACAAGTCAAGAACATCAAACTATAATATGTCATTCGAATAAATAACGTTTTCGAGCACGAAAAGAATTCCACGTGACCAGCAGATTTTTTTCAAAGCCAGCCCTCCCTTTATCCATTCCCGTCAAAACAAATCTCCGACAAAAAAATTCCATGTGACTAGCAGGTTTTCCAATCCCCCCTCTCATTCTTACCAATTCCCATACAGTCATGGCAAAAGAATATAATAGAAAACACAACATTGACAGCTATGCTGGTTCAGTGATCAAAATGACCGCAGTCAGCCTTTCTAGGTATACCCCTATAAAGCGGCGATAATAATGCGCAGAAAAAAATAATTTTTGTCTGGCACATTCTTTATGAATATTTAGGAAAAGTCAAAGAACAAAGAAAAATCAGATAATAAAAATGGGAGATATGAGCGTTTGAAAATCGTTTGCGGTCAAAATGACCGCTGCCGCCGTTCTAGTGTTAGAGTAGAGAACATGCAATGTGGGCATAGTCAGAGTGGGCTTGCGTAATGTTTTCCGACGAGTCCAGGTTTAGCTTGCAGTCTGATTCAAGTCGAACTTTCATATGGAGAACGCCAGGTACCCGTTACCACCAAGACAACATCATTGAACGACACCGTTACGGTGGTGAAGGATTGCTCGTTTGGGGTGGAATTATACTGGGCTCCAAAACTGATATGCGTTTTCAAATCGGAACTATGAACGGCCACATTTATCGGGACATCATTCTGGAACAACATGTGCGTTCGCTTAGGGGTGCCATGGGCGCAAAATTTGTGTTTATGGATGACAACGCCTGTCCTCACCGAGCAAAAATCGTAATCGAATGCCTTCAATCTGAGGACATCACCCGTATGAAATGGCCATCATTCTCACCTGACTTGAATCCGATAGAGCATGTGTGGGACATGCTTGGCCGACGAGTTGCAGCCGGTCAGCCATCTCTTACATGTGTACCGGAACTTGGGAGAGCATTGCATGCTGAGTAAAGTAATCTTCCCCAAGATCAGCTCGATAATTTGATACTGAGCAAGCCTAGGCGTTGTACAGACTGTATTTCATCGCATGGGAAACATACAATGTATTAACCAGCATACCAACCATGTAATATTAACTTTTTGTAAAGGAGATATTTTTTACAATTGCTCCAGGGAGCAAAAATCGTAGTTTTTATGAATGGTACCATACATAGACCATCTTTTTTGTTCTTTATCTTTTGTTTAATAAATGGGCTTTATGAATAAGTCACGTTGTTTTTTTTGTTTCTGAACCTTTATTTGCCGGAGCTGGCTTTGCCGGAGCTTTATCCTTAATTTATAGACATGAGTGTATATGCATAAGTGAACCATTTTTTATTTTATGACCACCTGGTCAACTTGCTTTGCAGGGCGCGCAGTAGAATAGGGACTTTTGAATGATGACACAATTCGTATAAGTTAAAATCACTTAATTATTGATGCGATGACCATATGTACAGATGAATAACAAACTTAATATAAGACTTAATATCGAGCCAACTGCTCATAAAGAAAAAATTATTCATGGCTCATGAAAAGATACTCTCTCCTCTAACCGAGGGGGGTGGGAGATTAACAAATGCTACAGACTGACCGACAGAGACATTAACAAATCTGTTCTTTTATACAATCAAACATTTGGATAAAAAAAATGGTCTATAGTTACGGCAAAACATGGTCCGCTAAAAAGAAGTTTCAATTATCAAATGCGTAAGAGAAAAAAAGACTATGACGTCATATTTGCAACAGTCGACAAGCTGAATACCATCGTGTTGATGCGATGTTTAAAAGGCTGTCACCTCAACCGCATGTTAGGAAGTAACAAGATAAAAGCAAACAAGGCGAATATCGCCACGTTATGTAGGCACCGTGCAATTTTCTTATCACAACTACTGACATTTATATGGTTACTTTTAAAGTTGGCCGTGTTCAACTGCAATGTAAGTCTTACCATGGGGTTGTTGTTGTTGTAAATGCATCTAATCAAGAATGGGTGTTGTTTGAACTATACTCAACGTTAAGAAGAAAAGATTGTACGCCACGAACAAAATTCAAATTTCTTAATTGAATTAATAATAATTAATCATTAATATAATTCATTTTCAGGGTGGAAGACGTGTGAAGCTTTTTTGAGTTCATAGCCGATATCTTTCACCCATGGCTAGTAAGAAATAAATTGACTTTACCAGTGATACTTTTTATAAACTGCCACGCATCTCACCTAAGTTTTGAAACAAACTAATTTTGTGAAAGCAATGGGATTGCGGTGTTGGTACTCTACCGAATCGCGACGCATATTCTACAGCCGATGGATGTTGCGGTATTCAGAACACTAAAGGAAGGCTGGAAAAATGAAGTTCATGATTCAAGGATTGAGGAACTTGATCCTCCGAGTTTAAAGAAAAAGATTTTTTTCAAAGTTCCTCAAAGAAGTAATTGAAAAACGTTTAACTCATTCTGTTCTAAATAACAGATTTAGAAAATGCGGATTATTTCCATGGAATCGACAAGTAGTCAGAATATCAGGAAAAGAAGTATCCTAAATTGAAAATCGTAAATCAATGAATCTGCCAGGAATTAATGAATTGCGGCGCAAGGAATTATTCGAGCATGGATTTCAGTTCCTTAATGAACTAAGTCCTACCAAAAAACTGAACAAATTTCGATCCTCATCCGACATTTGGAGAGATAATCAAGAAGATTAGTCATCATGAAGATTAGTCCATGATGAAGACATGGAGATAAAAAACAAACTGGCTGCCTATTAAAAGGCAATTAAAATGAATATGTTATATTTGTGTATAAAGTAGAATACTTCCAGGGAAAAATAATCGGAGTTAGCGACACCGAAGGAATTATTTCTGCCATTCAGAAGAATGGCCGCTTGTGGAAGTGAACAGAGAAGGCAGATGTACTTAACTACGAATGGAAAGAAGTTGTAGCTCCCATTGCTGATCCCTTAAAAGCTAGTAAAACTTAAAATATTCTGTGCCTGAAATAGATTTTACCTGGAATACATCCCAATAGCTAAATATTTTGTTACACATTTAAATTTTTTTGTGAACTGTAAAAGTTATTTTAAATTTAATTATTAAAATAAAATAATACTATTTAAATTAAGTACTGTAGTTTTAATTATGCAAATCATTTAATTGTTATTTTATAATAGTGGTTAACTCCTAAAACGGTTCAGGTCAACTACCGAATTTTGATGGTCAACGTATAACGCAAAAACTGAGTTTACGAAAATGGATAAAAAAATTAAAAGCTTCATTTACTAAAAATTACAGTTATTCTGCTCATGCAAGAATGATCTAAGGTTAAGACATGTTTTTTGTGATTCAATGTAATCCATTAGTTGTATTACAGTTTATATGGAACATATGGAGCACTTTCCTTAAATTGCCAATTACTGGTACCGTTACCTTACTTTATATATATATATATATATATATATATATATATATATATATATACAGTGTGCTCCCATAATGGACTACCACATTTCAAAGGGTAATAAAAATGGAACAAAGCAATTTACATAAGGATGTTTTATGTTTTACAAAGTACCAACAATCTAGTTTTTTCCCCCACTAGGTTTTGAAAATAGTATCATTCAAGTGACGACCGTTATTTGCGATGCACTGCCTAAGCCGTTCTCTAAAGATTTTCATCACTCTGTTAGTCATCTCTGGAAAATTGCAGCAACTTCCTGACAAATAGCGGCCTTACGGACTCGTTGCACATATTCAGGGGTTCCAATGTTCCGAGGACGATCCCCTGGTTTCTTTGGTAATGCAGACTCACTTGGTTTCATGTTTAAAACCATCGCTGGATTGTTTTTCAATTAGAAACGAAATGTGTTCTGTAAGCGCATATTATTTGTGATTGTAAAAAAGGCATATTTATTTATTATTATTACGCTAGAGAATATCAACAGTGGTCTTCTGACTCGAGATTGGTTTCAACTTACTATTTATTTTATAATATATATTCGTGCATCAGAAATGATGAAAATTATATATATTTCTTAAACTTAATATTACATATCGTAGCTTTTATCTTAAAACTTAAAACTTATAACTTGAACTTAAAACTTATCAACGAAACCAAAAAGAAAAGAACATAAAACACAAAATCTTATCGTAGTTGCCAGATTCGCAAAACTCAAAATATAAAATGCAGTTCAATTATTAACGAGAAGCAAACAGGAAGTGTTAAACCTAAGTTGAGTGACAACAAGTGGAATGGCAACAGATATATGTATCGGGTATATTATCTTTTAATTTTGAAAAAAGAGAAGGTCAGTTAAGTTGGTAAAGATTGTCTGCTGCAGAAAGGTTACGAGTACGTTTTATGATTTAATAGATGCTTAATATTAATAAGTATCTGTATTTAATGGTTTTCTTGTTTATATTAGCAACATAAACAAGAAGCCAACAGTTCAATAGCGCGTCCTGTATGTCTTCTGTGTCGCGGTTACAGAATCGTTGCTTTTAAAGAACTCCTTGATAACAAAGACGGGATGTTCACCAGACCAATTGATGTCGTCTAATGACTACTAAAATATTCACCCGACCTGTTTCGAACTCTCGACCCACCCTACCCCAACCACTCTCTTACCAGTGACCTTCAGAAAAGTCAATTCTGCAGCATCCTGTATCAGAGTACTGAAAATATTAAATGACTAACTTGTACTACACGCCAAAGTTAAAGAAAGAAGATAAGCCTCAAGTTTCAAATTCAGGGTCGTCATAATAAAAACTTTGCCGATGTATTGCTCAATACCTCTAGCGGCAGTTTCGTTAAACCGATTAAGAAAAAATTTCATATATAGTTATTCAGAGGTATGAGCTCGGTATTCAGTGAACGGCAACAAAGTGGAGCTAGCGGTTACTGTTATAGGTATAGAAACTTGAAATTTTCGAATGCCAACACCCACTTTTTCCCGTCGCACAATGCTCAGCGCATGCGAAAACCCAAAAGAGCGTTTGAACGGTACGTGTATGAAAAAAACGGACGCGTTATGCACGCACAAAAAACAGCTCTGCGAACGGCTAGTAAAAATGCGATGATAGCACCCATGTGGAAAATGTGTAATCCAAATATAAGTTTTCTTTTGCCCGATCTGTTTTGTCATCAATGATTGGTGTCTTGCCTCTGTCATATGCAAATTTCCTCCGTGCACCCTGGTCGTGTTTTTGTAGACTGTTCGCAGAGTTGTTTTTTGTGCGTGCATAACGCGTCTTTTTTTGTAATACACGCACCATTCCAACGCTTTTTAGGGTTTCCCGTGAGCATTTTCCGACGGGAAAAAGTGGGCATTGTCATTCGAAAATTTCGAGTTTCTGTACTTATAAACCTAACCGTGAGCGCCACTTAACGGCGTGATATTGTTCACAAAATCCCGAGCTCATACCTCTGAATAACTATATCTGAAATCTCATCTCGATCGGTTGAAAGTAAAGGCCGCTAGAGGTCCATAAATCGGCAAAGTTTTTTTTTATGAGCACCCTGTATATAACTAAAGTAAAATGACCTGTAAATTATGAGTTTTTTTGTTTCTGTTTTGTATTTTAGAATTCTCTGTTAAAAATATGACAATTATGCTTGCTGAAATTAATCATTACTGCTGAGATTCCTTGCGATGTAATTATTTAAGGTTATTGATGCATAACAAAAACAAAATGGAGCCATAAACAGCCCATTTTATAAAATGGGTTGTAAGGCCATTGTTCACGATTTTATATAAAATTTTAAGCATATTCAGAAATTGAAGGCCTCTACGTACTGCTGTGTTCCCAATAGGGCGGTGTACGTGAAATCAAATAAAATCGAATAACACGGTATCGCATAAGGGAGCAATATCCAATCGAGTCTCGCATCGAGAATAGAATTATTCTCGAGTCTTTTCCCTGCAGAAGAGCTAAATCAATCTGTTCCTGTCACCACGCGGGAAAACGATAATAAATAAGATCAGAAGGAGCACCGAAGACTGGTAGAGTTGGGAAACGAGAAATAAACAAGAACTGAAACCTCACAAGCAGTAAAATAAAGGGGATTTCCTGTTAATCATTCTCTTCCCATTTCAATTATTTTTAACTGATCTATCTTGAGACTTATTTTTTACTGGAAAAATACCAAAGAAAAAAACCTACTCTGTCATTCACCTTTAATTCTGAATGATTATTTTCCTTTGATTGCAGATTCATTCGTTTTTTTCGCGATGCATGTAGTTAGTGTTGTTAGTAAGTAGTTACAGCAAGTAGTTTATGGCAATATTGGTCGGTGAGAACCACCACGAAAATTTTACTACTTTCATAAACATTTTAATGATGTGACACTGAATTAACAAACACATTACCTCTTTAAGAAATAATGAAATTTGTTAACTAATGTAACTACAAAAATGTCACTCAACTGTTAACAGCACTTGACGCTTTCAAAAGTTGATATTAACTCAATTGAGCATTTTTAATAAGTTTCATTAACGAAGCTAAGTTTTCTTACATATTTGACGACAAAACCCACAATTTTGTAATCCTACAACTAGTAAATTTCAGTACCTCACTTGTTTTTTACCTGTGCATTGTACTGTTTTGCTGATGATATATTTTATTGTAAGTACACTACGGTCATCCAATTAAAAAAGAGGAAATAATTAAGAAAGCAACAGAAACCCCAAGAGTAAATAAAAATAAAAAATATAAATCGGGCTTTCTAACTTGAATCTTGAACAATGAACTTTGAACTATCTTCCTTCTACACATCTGTACTGACCTTTGGGCACTATGCCGTGTCTTGACACTGTCGAATAATTCATATATTTTCTCCCTCCTGAGCGAGAGACCGGAAGGCTAGTGACCCTTTACCACCTCCAAACCATGACATTTTTTTCACGTGTCAAAAATGAGTAATGACTCAGTAACATAGTTTAAACCTTTTTCATCACATATTTAAAAAATAAATATGTTGGCTGTCTAAAGCCACCAAAATGCGATGTGTTAAACTAGTGTGTTAACTGTTACATTACTAAAAATTACTACAATTTCTGAAACTAAAAAAGTACCCCAGCACGAGAATAAAAGGAAATTCTCTCTGCCGTGTGTTCCGTATGTGTTTACTGGCTTTTACAATTAACCCTGTAACATGGCTCGTCTTGATTCTAAATACGTTTATAACCAAAGAGAAACCTCTAAACTGAGAGTAAGTCTCTAAACTTAGAGCAAGTCTTTAAACTGAGAGTAAGTCTCTAGACTGAGAGTAAGTTTCTAAACTGAGAGCAAGGCTCTAAAATGAGACACTCGTTCAGGATTTGCGGAAGTATAGGTTTATGTGTATGACCATCTGCACTTGTATCATTTAACCGTATCACGTATTTTGAGTCGTATTAGGTCCCGATACAAAATAATTATAAGACGGCTTGTAGCTGACTGTATTCTCGTTTTTTCGATGATTTTGTTTTCCACAGAAGTACATGTGTTTATGATTTACCATCTCTTTTTTCTCAGAGGTACGGTTGGCGCTTACAGTGCTATGTTCATAAGACATATTATCTTAATTAGTCTGTCAAGATACCATCTCCAGGTAGATTGTGGTAATTGTGTAGGATAGTTGTTACAGGATATTAAAGTTTGATTAGCTGATATAATTCAGAGAATTCTTTACTTACCCAATTAATGTTGATACGTCTTTTGCTTGAGAAGCGTGAATCGATATGCATGGGAACGAACTTTAGAAACTGGACGTTAGGACTAATGAAGAAATTCCAGGATCGGTAATAAGTATAATAACTAATTCTATGAGCGCGGTGGCCCAGTTGGCAAAAGCAGCAACCCAGTGATCTGAACGTACCTGGTTCGATGCTCGTCGCTGCAAATCCGCCGCCGTGTCCATTAATGGTGCGCGTAAAATAGGGCATGGCTGCAATGTCCTCCAAGTTCTTAAATTTACCTCTGGAGGTGCGGGGTCAAGTGTTCCAGTCTCGTCACTTGGCTCGGTTCAAAATTACGGGACCGGTCAATTAGCGAGGTCGGACTCTGACCCTTGTGTTGCTAATTGAAAACAAGAACTCCCCCCCTTTCAGCTAAATATTCTATTGGACCTGGTGAATGGAACCTCCAACCAAGGGGCATTAGCAACAACAACATAATTAATTTTAATATTGATAAATTGAAAAATTTTCATTAAAAAAAGCAACCACAATAAAAGTTTTATTGAGAGGAACATTGTATAGCATTCTGTTAAATATTCTACCCTCATATTCTAAATATTTTTTTTAAATTAATCTTATGTACGCTATAATTTCAAATGCCAAATTGCTTTCGATTGGAGGGCATTTTTCACCGGCGATTATATCATTGCGATAAAACAATTTACATTCAGCATAGTGATTCATAATTACGTACAGGGAAAATAACCTAGAAAATTAACCATTTACACGTTAAAAATTTAATTTCCTATCTATAACGTTATAATTAACAGTCTAATTACCCAGTTCTACATTAAACCAAGTCAAAAGAACGAAACGTTAACATTGAAAGAAGCGTTTAACGTGTGTGTTTATCACAGTAAAAGTAAATTATTAAACCATAAAGCAGCATGAATTATGAACTGAATGCATTACGAGTTGTATAAGAAATCCGATGCTACAGTTAATTAAATATTCTTAAAATATAAATGGAAAAATCAATAACGGCACATTTCAACTGCATGAGCTTATTTTAATTAAATAAATATATATCCAACGCCGTTAGCTATATTGATGAATTCAATCAAGACTGCTAGATCAATCTCTTATATTAGCATTACTTTCACTTAAACAGAGATAATAAAATTTAATATGAACATTCAGCCATGTTAAAGAAAGCTGGTATTAAACTGAGTAGAAATCCCATCAAATTTTGCCGTATAATTAAATATCGCTTCGGTAGTATCATTATTTAGAGTATTACTGATTATAAATGGATATAAGCGCTTGATAAATTGCATTACCTGCGTATTAGTGAATGTTTCGCAAAGGGGTAATCAATACAGTTATTGTCAGTAAATATATTTTAGAGTGAATTCCCTCCTTGAAATTAGATACCGTAATGAATCCGAACTGTAGCCAGAGTTGGAGAATTTCAACAATTTAAAATTCATTTATGACTATCCTGTTTCGTTTCTAACGAGGTTTAGAGAATAATTTATTAAACAACCTGAGGTGCATTATTTGGTTCAGTTTGCCTTCAGACCCATGGCGCTTGTGTGCGTTTACAGCGGAAGAAAGATAAATGGATTAAAATATGTTTGAAACTAACCCATATATCACAAAAACTCATCCTCTTGCTGATGTATGATTTGGTACAGCAAAAAGGTACATATCTGTAAAAAACATGTAGTACTGTAAACATGTAGTATAAATAAAAACAGGTAAAACTCTCTAAAAACTGTGACAGAAGTTACAGAATTATGGGCATTTTCATGGATGTAGTTCCAGTTAGGAAACACATGCTAATTTTGTTAACGCTAGAAAGACAAATTTTTTTTTCTTACTATAAAGCCTGAACGCGGTCATTTTGACGGTTGAAAATAAAATCAAGAGTTTTAAATATTTAATGTATTTTAAACGGTTAAATACTTTAAATTTTGAACTACTAATTCATGCCAATATATAATAAATTAGTATATAAGTATTTAGATATATTTTTATGCAGATATTTCGAGCGGACAACCTGGTATGAATTATCCGTGAAAGTATATGTATGGTTTGTGCAGTCCTTACTTTACAACATCAATATTTCCGAAGAGCCAATATTTCTGTAATTTGCAAAAGGGGGAAGAGACGAAGAAAAGTAACTGACATTTTTCGGTATTATTTTAAAGATTTCTGCCTGTTTTCTATATTGCCGTCAAATCGACGGCTTTCAGTTTTCATAGGTATACAACTAATTTTCTCCCCCTCTTTACTATCGAATATAATTTTGTAAATGTGTGTGCATATTTCGTATAAAATTAGAAAAAGTCATAAAATTTCAGAAGCCTGAGGACATATTTACAGACATAGCGCTCAATAGTATGTCCGAAACCGTCAAAATGACGGCAGTCGTCTTTCTAGTGTTAAAGTTTGAATGAATTTTCGGAGGCATTCTCATTCAGAGAGTTATATCATTCATCTTCATCGTACTTTGTACGAAATTTTATTCATGACAAACCATGAAAAAAAAGCCCAAAAACTTTGGGGAGTTGCTCTTCGGAACAACTCCTCAAAATAAGGAGGAATAAGCTATTGGGATCCTTGAATTATCAGCAACAGTGGCAGATTGAAATATTTCCTTAAATATACATAAAAATCCCCTCTTCTAAAAATTTCGGCGACAATATAGATCAACCTCAGTTTCGATCTACGTTCTTCGCCACCAATGAATATCTAGAAACTCATCAGTCACTGTATTTTAGCATTTGCAAAAAATTACTGTCTGTCATAAGCAATTTACTACAATAGGTCAGAAAGCAATCTAATAATAAATAAATAATAAAACTACAGATATAGATAGTGTTACATGTCTGCTAAGCATTAATAGAAAAGAAATATATTATACGGCTATCTATCTAACGAAACAGATATTTAGTATTTGAGTAGTTTATTTAATATATTTTATTGAACTCGGCAATCAAAAGTTTCAAAATCAAATCTTTCTGTAGCTTAATTTATTAAGTTACTACATTTTACTGCTCATAATTATTCTGTATTTCAAAACAGCAAATTAGCTATAAAAAACTAAGAATTATTATGTAAAAAATGCAGATTGCTACGTTAGTTTTGTGGAAAAACTCAATGAAAATAGTATTTCGGAACAGTCCAGATGTATGGGGAAATTTAGTTATTGTAAATATCAATTCGAAAAAATATACCTATTATTATTTTTAATCTTTCAATCTCGAAATTATAACATAACGGTAATAATTAATTCACATAACTCGAGTTTATTAGATGATGTCGTAGTTTCATAAATGACAAAATAAACTATGATTATAAATGTTTCAATAACGACTTTCATCTGAAAAATTAGGAAAATCAACTCTAAATCTGTTTCCAGTTATTAAGTTTCTAGTCAGACTGTTTACAGAGAAATGTTGTGAATTAAATATTGAATCTGATTTTATCTATTACATTTGCGTTTGCATTTGTAAGAGATTAAATCATATTTCCTATTTAAAACAGAAGTTGAATTCTAATGAATATCTCTTGAAGTTGATCAATTATAGGATCGACGGTATTATTTATTTTACGTATTACTAGAACTGCGTTTATCTCGTATTTTTTGTACACAACGTATTTATGTGAAGCTACACTTTTATAATCAACATGTTATTTAGTATATCATTTATACTATTATTGTATTTGTTAATTAATTTTCAGATAAATTCTTGTCTCTGTATTCAATCAGTTCGTCTCTCTCTCTGTATATATATATATATATATATATATATATATATATATATATACTAGCGGCCCGTCCCGACTTTGTCCGGGTTGAACAAAATATTATACCAATAAATTTCCAGTTGATAGCCAATAAATTGTAAATCTTTTTTTACCTTAATAATAACCTAAATAATACCTTAAATTAATTTTATGTTAGTTAATAATTAAAATAAATTTTTTAAAAGTAAAAGGCTTGCCGAAGAACGGCTAGGTTCGAACCGCTAGCGTCAGAACAGAAGCCCACCGCGATAGCACCACGCTAAGAATCGTTGAAATCTTCGGAACAAAAAGCGGTAGGAGACAGTAGCGGAAACAATGGAGATTGTTAGGATTAAGCTCCTAACTTTATTTCTACTGATCAGATATACATAATATATAGCCTTTGTCCATCTGGAATAATGTACCTTTCAAACAGTGAAAGAATTTTTCAAATAGGTACAGTGGTTCTGAAGATTACCCTCCACGTACAAAATCCCCTCTCTCTTTATATATTAGTATAGATAGCACCACGCTAAGGATCGTTGAAGACTTCGCCACAAAAAGCGGTAGAGGACAGTAGCGGTAACAATGGAGATTGTTAGGATTAAGCCCTTAACTTTATTTCTACTGATCAGATATACATAATATATAGCCTTTGTCCATCTGGAATAATGTACCTTTCAAACAGTGAAAGAATTTTTCAAATAGGTACAGTGGTTCTGAAGATTACCCTCCACGTACAAAATCCCCTCTCTCTTTATATATTAGTATAGATAGCACCACGCTAAGGATCGTTGAAGACTTCGCCACAAAAAGCGGTAGAGGACAGTAGCGGTAACAATGGAGATTGTTAGGATTAAGCCCTTAACTTTATTTCTACTGATCAGATATACATAATATATAGCCTATGTCCATCTGGAATAATGTACCTTTCAAACAGTGAAAGAATTTTTCAAATAGGTACAGTGGTTCTGAAGATTACCCTCCACGTACAAAATCCCCTCTCTCTTTATATATTAGTATAGATAGCACCACGCTAAGGATCGTTGAAGACTTCGCCACAAAAAGCGGTAGAGGACAGTAGCGGTAACAATGGAGATTGTTAGGATTAAGCCCTTAACTTTATTTCTACTGATCAGATATACATAATATATAGCCTATGTCCATCTGGAATAATGTACCTTTCAAACAGTGAAAGAATTTTTCAAATAGGTACAGTGGTTCTGAAGATTACCCTCCACGTACAAAATCCCCTCTCTCTTTATATATTAGTATAGATATATATATATATATATATATATATATATATATATATATATATATATATATATATATATATATATATACAGTTGGCTCTCTGTTTAGCGACTTTCAAGGGACCGTGAAAAATCGCCCTTAAGTAGAGATCGCCCTTAAACAGAATTTGTGAAAAAGTAACATTACCCATAAAGTCGGAGGGGCCGGGACTGGGAAATATCGTCTTTAAATAGAGATCGTCGTTAAGTAGAGCGTCGTTAAACAGAGAGCTAACTATATATATATAATTACAGAATGTTTCTAAACAGAATTTTATACGACTGTTAATAAAAGCTATTTATACCGTTCTTTTGCTAACCTAAAATACAAGTGGTTGGATCTGGTATTAAACACTAAACTTTTGAAAACGTTTCTGAACTGTAGAGATGATTTTGAATATCAACCACTTTTTTGAAAGGTATTCATTAGTTTAAAATTTTCTGATTATTTTTATTAAGAACTATATTAACTACATTTTTTCATTTATTTTTTAGTGTACAAACTAACAGTATGTTTACGAACTTACAGAAATCAGTATTTAAACGCGACATATTTTAATGCCCCTGGAAATTCTTCAGGAATGTTCTAACGATTCAGTGCAAACCAAAGAGTTTAATGATCGTGCTATTTTAGATGTAGTGTGTGTGTGGCAAAGTGTTATGGCCAGGGATCACAGAACTGGGTTTTGCAGTGACAATGTAGGTTTATGGCTTGTCTGTCTTTTCAAATATAACTCGAAATCTAGCTTTTTCGCTCGCAAGTTAAAAATATAACAAAAAATAATATTTGCTTCTCCTTTTAAGCCTAATTTAATTATGTAAGTGTAATTATGTAATTTAATTAAGTACATTAGTGAATTCAAAATGTCACAACTGGAGATCCATCCCATGGATTCGTGATATCTCTTTCTTACGAAATCAGACGAGAATTATGGTATTTGCTATGTCATATAAAAATAGATTAAATAATCCCAAATATCAAATTTTATCACACTTCAAGACCTATGTGAAGAATCACATAGGTTTTGAAGACGACCTACGTGATTCTTGACATATATCTTGAAGTGTGACGATTTGACCTCAGACTTCTGAGTGCATAGAGTTTTTTTCATACATTAACAGAATCACAACAAAACAAACAAATTCTCTTAAAACTGACTCCGTAAATGATCTTACGATGACAATATAAATATATAGGTATTGTTAAAATTGCCGTACCTTGGTATCTAAAACAGAACTGGTGAAAGACATAATAGAAGGAGCGTTTTTATAAACGATATGAAGCAAGCACAAATAAAACAAAAAGGTAGTTATTAATTTGGAAGTGAAAGATGAAAGGGGTTACATTTGATGACAATTAAATAGAATAACTTTAATTTAAATTCAAGTAATTTTAGAAAATGTGGTATGTGTTATCTAAGTCAAATTGATTCTTTAAATTTTGGTTTCTTTAGATGCAATCTGGATTTATTACATTTGTTTCCACTGGGGACCATGATTAGGTCTATTAATCAGATAATGGTTGTCAGATTTAATTTCTGTTCTGGGTTTTAACAAGCTGCCATTTACTCACTTTAGAAGTTTGTTACATTTCAGAAATTTGTGATGTATAATCAACAATATTCCGCATAAAGTCTCTTACCGTGGACATTATTTACTACAGAAATGAAATCTACATCTGCCAGGATTTTTGTCCGTGACCATTTATTGAATTAACGTAAATATAGAATAAATTAATTTGATGTAAAGGTTATTAAACTTATTTAAATGAGAGCAATATTAAGGAAGTGGGCATTGATATTTTCTAATTCCTTAATTACGAAAGATTATAAGTTGTCTTGAATAATATAAAAGAAGTTAGTAACAGCTGTATTTTTAGAAATACACATTTACATTAAAAAGTTTTTCTTTCTATCTTATCATGCCAGTTAATTATTTCATCCTATATAAAATCAGAGTTTTTAAAAAAAATACATTTTAAATCCTCCGTAGGATGGAAATTATAAAATGAAGTGGTTTTCAACAAGATTCTAAAAGCAAATCTGTTAGTGTCGTTGATAATTTATTTTTTTCAATTTACATTATGTGACTAAAATAGAATCTGATATGCCATGATTTTATGCACACAAGATTTTGATTCATTAAGATATTTTTTCCACTTCAGTTATACTTTGGCTTTTTTTCAATGTTTTCATTGACTTTTCAATGACTATTACTTTTGTTTCACAGTATTGGTCATTAATATCATCTACAATTATTTATTATTATGCAAATTAAATTAATTATCTAGTTATCTATTGTCATTCATTTACTTTTATATATATATATATCTATACTAATATATAAAGAGAGAGCGGATTTTGTACGTGGAGGGTAATCTCCGGAACCACTGCACCTATTTGAAAAATTCTTTCACAATTTGACAGATACATTATTCCAGATGGACATAGGCTATATATTATGTATATCTGATCAGTAGAAATAAAGTTAGAGGGGGATACTCTAGATTTGTGTGCACGGCCGCCATCTTGGATTTTTCCGCCAGGGTTTGGCGCATTTCGCATGGCGATAATTATTGCGTTCTGGTAAAAATAACCCAATGTCAAATTCTCTAATTTTAAGATCAAACAGTTATTTCTGATGTGATCTTTTAATTACAGTATAATAATTTTAAGTCAGATCTCGGCCTTGAACTGGAAATCTGAGTCAAATTGACTATACTCAAAAGAGTAAATTATTTTTAAAACTAAGAGTCTTTTTGTTGAAAATTTTTGAATCCATTATCAGTTTTTCGTTAACTTTTTAAATTTAAGTTGATTTTAATTTTGTTTATCGATTGTCAATTAGTATACTATAATGATACACCATTTCATTTATTTGAAGTAAAAATTATCTGCCATCATTTTTTCGTAAAATGTAAAATACAGTATACATTTTAAATACAATATATTTTAAAATATTTTATAATTCCAAGTTGTAGTGGATTACAAATAAATTTAAATAACTGAAGTTCAACTTCTCTCTCCCCAGGAACCTAAGTTAAGAAGTTAGTTAAGGTTAAGTTACTGGTTTAGAAAAAGGTTTTTTTTTTCTTATTTCCAACACAGCAGGATAAATGGTCAAATAATCATTGTCCCGATTTTATTGTATGCACCAAATATTTGGTTAAGGTAAAATCTGAAGTAAAATTTCATTACCACAATGCCCTAACCCGAAAAAAAAAAAAAGAGTATCTGGTTACTCACCATAAATTTATGGGTTCATAATTATTTTACATTTTTCAAAGCTGAATTTGAGATAATTTTTAAATTGCAAGTTATTTAGGTGGTACGAAAATGCTGTATTTTTTTTCTAATTAACAATATATTGGCATAATATTTTGGTGATTCATTGCTATTAGTCAAAGAGTTAGGGCAAACTGAATACATGGCATTGAAATTTTATCTGTAAGTAAAATTCATTTGACCAAATTTTTCATATGGATCATAATTTGAAAAGGTAGTTTTTAATTAAAAATGACAAAAAAAATCTCAGTCCAACGATTAAATGATTTTTCAAAAATATTTCTAAGTTTCATAATTTAAAAAGGTTGTTTTTATTAAAAAAACTAAAAGAAAAACCCAAAATTTCCAATATTTGAGAATTATTTTTTCAAAAAAATTTCCAAGTTTCATAAAATAAAAAACTGGTTTTTATTAAAAACCCAAAAATAAATCTAAGTCCAATGTTTAAATGATTTTTCAAAATTTTTTCTAAGTTTCATAATTTAAACATGTGGTTTTTATTAAAAAAACTAAAAAATTCAAAGTCCAGCGTTTTGAAAACACCGCTAAAACACATTGGCTAGAATTTTTCCACTCCTCAAAACACGGTAAAATCGCCAAGTTGGCGCAAAAAAATCCAAGATGGCGGAGTGCACACAATTGTTAAGTAACGTAATATTAATTTAAATATTATTTTAGGTGCTTAAAATAATTAAAAAAACATTCTTTACTTAAAATCCTTTTTTTATTTTTGTATTTCTATTTCATCTCTTACTCTAATTTTGAGATACCAATGTGTATCTATACTTCTACAATCTATCTATCTATACTTATATATAAAGAGAGAGCGATTTTGTACGTGGAGGGTAATCTCCAGAACCACTGCACCTATTTGAAAAATTCTTTCACTGTTTGAAAGGTACATTATTCCAGATGGACATAGGCTATATATTATGTATATCTGATCAGTAGAAATAAAGTTAGGGGCTTAATCCTAACAATCTCCATTCTTACCGCTACTGTCCTCTACCACTTTTTGTGCCGAAGTCTTCAACGATCCTTAGCGTGGTGCTATCGCGGTGGGCTTCTGTTTTTACGATAGTGGTTAGAACCTAGCCGTTCTCCGGCACGCCCTTTTTCTTTTAAAAATTTAACTTTAATTATTTACTAACGTAATATTAATTTGAATATTATTTTAGGAATATTATTTGAAAAAAAATTTAATATTATTTAAAAAAAACATTCTTTACTTAAAATCCTTTTTTTATTTTTGTATTTTTACTTCATCTCTTAACCTCTCTCTTTTAAAAAATTCACTTTAATTAATAACTAACGTAATATTACTTTGAATACTATTTTACGTGCTTAAAATAATTAAAAATACATTCTTTACTTAAAATCCTTTTTTATTTTTCAATAAAACTACGGTCTCAAGCACACCTCTTTCTTTTAAAAAATTAACTTTAATTAATAAATAACGTAATATTAATTTGAATATTATTTTAGGTGCTTAAAATAATTAAAAAAAAATTCTTTACTTAAAATCATTTTTTATTTTTTTATTTTTATTTAATCTCTTATTCTAATTTTGGGATACCAATGTGTATCTATACTTCTATAATAATATACAAAGAGAGAGAGCAGATTTTGTATGTGGAGGGTAATGTACAACTTTTGTACATTAAAATGTACCTTACATCTTTTCCTTTGTCAACCGCAGTCAAGTAACCATAGTAACACCTTTTAGCTTACGGGGTCCGTTTTTCGAAATCGCTCTTTACAACTGGAAAATGTTATCTACTTCCTATCCCCATTTTATATGGGGGACATTCAGCGTGGGGGGTCAGGGGAAAGAGTGGTTAATTGCTTTCTTATTGCTTTCTTACTATTGAAGAAGAATTTCAATAGTAGTTTATCGGCACTCCGTGCCTCTTTCATCTCTCAAAAGACTGAAAATGGATGAACCGCGGGTGAACCGCCCTACTGATGTCTCTCGCCTGAAAAGAAATAGCCTCTAGCTAGAACGACAAAAGATTATTATTTAGTCCTTTTCGGCAAGATTGACCCCCCGTTCCCAGAATGTCACCCAATTGTTCTTTTGGGGCAAAGACGTTAGGAAAGTCACAACGAAGTGGAATTCGAGACTATATCTCTGCCGACATCACACCGTATTTTTCGAGAGTATGTGCTTCGGATATATGCTATCCTACCCCGTAAGGAAAAGGTTTAATATTTTTAAGATTCAAGTAGAGGAGGTATTGATAAATACAAAAAGGATTTTTGAAACTGGCAACGTTAAATGGTTTATTGAAGAAAACTACATTTGGAACTACGCTTTTTATTGGACATTTAAGGTAAAAAAAGATATACAATTTATTGGCTATCAACTGGAAATTTATTTGTATAATATTTTGTTCAACCCGGACGAAGTCGGGACAGGCCGCTAGTATATATATATTCCTGGAAGTGCTAAAAGTCATGGGATTCTTACGTAGCATGTTTTGAGACCTTCGCTTGTCAGGCGAAGTGCAGCAACTCAACGTGAGATCGATTCAACAAGTCGGCAAAGTCGTCTGGAGATATGTTGAGCCATACCGTCTCGATAGCCACCCATAGTTGGTTGATATTTGTAGGTGCTCGGTCTTGTGCACGAATGGACTTTTCCACCGTAACCAATATATTTTTGCTTGCTGCACATGTCTGGAAAATGTGGCCAAACTAATCTTTGGAACATTCCAGATTGCCCCTCGAACAAATTTTAAACAATGTGAGCGCTATGACATAGCGCATTGTCGTTCTGGAAAATCTAAACGTTGTTTGGATACATGAGGTCATAAGGGTTGCAAATGGTCGTCAATCGCCTCGACATAGCTATTTCTGGTCAATGACATGTTTACAAGAATCAAAGGACTCCAATCATGCCATGTAAGGGTGCCTCGCGCAATTTCGCCCCCATAAAAAAAATATCAAAGTTCCTTGTTGACAACTTAGATCCATGGACTCGTGGGATCTGAGCAAGTCCAGAATCCTACCATCAGCTCTCAATAACTAGAAACGTGACTCATAGGAGGAGGTTATTTTCTCCAGTCTTCCAAGGTCCAATTACTGTGTTCATAATTGGATCTGACACAGTTGAGGCACTGTGTCAGATGTTGTGGTGTTAACAAGGGTGCTTTGACCAGTTTTCCGCTCCCACTTCCCATTAATTTCGAAAATTTTGCTGGATTGTCTTTGTTGATGTGTTTCTGGTACGTCCTGAGTTTAATGCGGATACCCTTTCAGCCAGTGCCACTTCTGTTAGATATGGCAAATCTAAACATGCGTCGTTTGTCATATTCATCATGCACCAGCGGCCGGCCTTGCTATCGTTTTCATGAAGTATTTTAAACACACACATGACACTCTGGAATTCTAATATTCTAACAACTTCGGAAAGGGAATTTCCCGTCCATCGGTTTCCAGCTATCATTCCACATTCAAAATCTGGCAATTCACGTCTGCCTGTCATAATCACCCTCGGGACTGGATTATACACCTACTATATTACTATTCGCAGCCGATAATGCTCTGGGTATTTATACAAGATGTTATACAAGAGATGGCTTTCATCCCCCCTCATCCCCCCCCTCAACACCACGAATATAATGAGGAGGTATGTTAATTATCCCGTAAAAACTTATAGAATTTGTAAAATTTTGAAAAATTTGAAAAATTTTCATGTTTAAAGGTGTCGTTTCTATTAGCTATAGAAGTTACTTAAAATTACATCAAATTATATCCTATCATTCAAAAGATCTCAATTCAAAACACTTAAAAATATCACCGGACAATCAAGTTTACAGTCACACAATATACTTTTTAGATAGTTCTTTCGTGGATGATGTGATGAAAAATCCAACCGCACAGAAGAAGCCCACATAGTCTGACGTCAGAATCTCTGACAATACCCAGTGTAGCGGTTATTTCTGAGACGGAGAAGGTATTATGATTGTCAAAGGAATTTGGAGTTAAAATCTAAAGTGAGTCGAAGCGTTTCAATTTCTTTTTCTTTCTTTCGTTTTTTTTTGAGTTTTTTTCGAAAACTATTTACTCTGGTGAAACTGCCTTTAGAATAAAATAAAATTCCCTTATTACAGAATTGTAGTTGCGGTGATTTGTTAGGCAGAATACATTAAAACAAAATTTTATTTCATGTGCGGTAAATTCCTTTGAGGATAAATTCAGCAGTTCAATTATTCTCCGCCCAATCAAACTCCGAGGAAAATTTGAAATAAAAGTTTAAATACAGAATGTTTGGAAAATTCTGATCCCCGGTTTCCATGAGATGAGTAATAATATAAGAGAATGTCATGACATGATCTCGAGATTAACACCTCTGTGATTTTTCGCAGTGTAGTCTTTTGCAATTTTCCTAATGATATATCTGTTCAACAGAATATATACAGGGTAGTCATAAAAAAACTTTGTCCCTATATGGACATCTAGCGGCTGTTCCTTTCAAGCGATTGAGATTAGATTTCAGATATAGTTATTTAGAGGTATGAGCTCGGATTTCTGTGAAAGGCAACCAAGTGGCGCTCACGGTTACGGTTAGAGATACAGAAACTCGAAATTTTCGAATGGCAACACCCATATTTTCCCGTCGCAAAATGCTCAGCGCATGCGTAAACTCTAAAGAGCGTTGACACGGTACGAGTATCAGAAAAAACGGACGCGTTATGCAAGCACAAAACACAGGTCAGCGAACTGCCTGTGATGGCACCCATGTGGAAAATGTGTAATCCAAATAAAAGCTTTCTTTTGACCGATTTGTGCTGTCATCAGTGTCTGGTGTCTTGCCTCTGTCATTTGCAAATTTCCTCCTTGGGTCCCGATGATGCTTTTGTTGGCCGTTTGCAGAGCTATTTTTTGTGCGTGCATAACGCGTCCGTTTTTTTGTGATACACATACCGTTCCATCGCTCTTTAGGGGTTTTGCACGCGCTGAGCATTTTGCGACGGGGAAAAGTGGGCGTTGCCATTCGAAAATTTTGAGTTTCTGTACCTATAACCGTAACAATGAGCGCCAATTGTCAAGGAGAAACCAATTCTTTGAAGACAACCGCGAATTCAAGATCTTTATAAAATTGGAAACCCACTTTTTTTTGGCTCAGGTTATTTTTTACCATATTCTCAGAAGAATTCTATTTCTACCATTTTCTGACTTTTAAAATATGAAAAAATCCCTGTTCTGCTTGAAAATCCCTAGTATATTTTCTTTATCGTAATGTAGCACCATCACAGGCAATTTCACAGCGTCGGTTGTAAAGCAAACGCTGGCTCAAAAATCTGATGAATTTTTAAGGGAACGGTGGACCTTTATTTGAGCAAATTTCGGCATTGTAATACTGATTGAGTTATTGTAAAAAATATATATATATTTCTGTAGATTATTAGTACCAAAATAATTTTTTTAAGTAAAAAATTATTTATGAAGCTTCTACAAAGTAATTTATAATGGGTAAGTGTAGTAATAAATTTTAAATCTGTTTTTCTCAAAACAGATTTTTCAAGGTTTTTAGAATTTTTAAATGCTCCATGCTACTTAAATTTTGTTCAAAATTCATGAAATTGATAAGGAAGAATCCTGATGCCGTTTAAAAAAAACTGGGTATGCATTTTACAATTCGACTTCATTAAGGTAATTAAATTTTATTTGTAACTTTTTAAAAGGCAAAATTTTGATGAAAATTGGAATGGAATTCAGATAAAAATCTCTCAAAAATGAACTATTCAAGGGATTAAATAATTGATACCCAGATTTGTTTGTTATACAGTTTAAAGAGATTAAAATGCAAAATCGAGGAAATATCTCAAAAATTAAGTAGCAAGAAACATTTTAAAATTTTGTTTATAAATTTCAATTTTTTTTAATATTAAAATTATAATGAAATTGGAAATTTCTTTTAAGGTATTCTATTTATTTCTAGTGAAATGTATATATGTACAAAATTTCGTATCTCTATGATGAAAAGTAAAAAAATTAAATTTTAATGTCCACCATTCCCTTAAGTTCTCATGGGCTTTTATGCTTGCTATTAAATTTACTTTTAGATTAAAATTATTCTTCTTATTAAGTTTATTTGTAACTTTTTATCAAACTTATTTATCACAAATAGTATGTTTATTCAGAAAATTAAACTAATTTTTGCTCCAAAATGGGACAAAACTCTCTTTTATTTTTATGACAAGTTATCCTTGATTGATTAACAAAAGGTTAAAAACAACTGCTCCAGATACTTCTGCATCTGTGATTTATACCTTTTTAAAAAATTTCCATAACAGCTGCATTATTAACATACTTATCTAGGACATTTCTTCGGAACCTCGATTTTATTACTAGTTACGTAGGGACTATTCATCCTCTTCAACACAGCCTAGAACTTGTCAATAAAGTCTATGAAATTTTGATTTATATCGTCAAACTGTTCAAATGTAATAAAATAGTAGCAGGGCAATCTGTTACAGCGGGTAGACTTGAAAATTGTTGATAGCTGCAAGAAACTGAAACACGCAAATTCAAAATATTTCGGAATAAAGTACCAAATTTTGCTTAAAGGGACAAGGGACTTTGTACCCCGTTTTTAAAAATTTTTTTTTATAATTTACTATATATAACAAAATAAGAATACTTAATATTTTTTTTGTACTACAATGAATGCACTTATAACTTACAAATAAGTATTTTGTGGAAGAATAAGACCTACTAATCAAATAATTCTTCAAAATAACTAGAATTTTTCAAAAAGCTCCATGCGTCTTAATTTTCTTCTGCTTTCTTCAGAATTTCTCACGATTCTTTATTGCAGTATTTGTCACAAAACTGTGTATTATCCTTTAAAAATATATTTTTTTCAAATTTAAAGACCATAAAATAAAGTAAAGACATGCAAAATCATAAAAAAATAACAGGCATATTTTGACTTTTGATTTATTAAAAAAAAATAAATGCTCAATTATGTTTATATATATATGGTAAACCCATATTAAAAAATTGAAGGTTTTTAAATTATATGGGATGCGCATGGAGCATTTTGAAAAGGAGACAGCAATTTTGAAAGGTTTTTTTGAAAAAAAAAAGCATTTTTCTGCCAAAAATTCCTTATTTTGAATTATAAGGTCTTAATTTTAGCAAAAGATAATATTAATTGTTCCCTTTCTGATTATAGAGTTAAAAATTTTAAATTAAAAAATTCGAGTTTGAAGGTCCACTTAAGTGACATGCTAATTCCATCCAGAGGAATTAAAGTGTTTATAAAAGTTCACTATTACCTTCATTTCATTTTATTCAATTTACTAGAGTTATTTAATGTAAAATTTGAATAGGCAGTTTTCATCGCCATAAAAAATGATCAAGGTACAGGGTGGTTATAATTAAACTTCCCCTATAAACAACATCATAGAACTAAAACGGGTGAACGGAATATAACCGCATTGGGTATATGGAGTATAAACAAGATGCGCTAACGGAATTTCGAAAAAAAATAATTTAGTTCAAAAATGTCCACCAGATGGCGCTGTCCTGGAAAAACACTAAATTTTACAAAATTAAAGGCCAAAACGGAACACATAAACAATTTTAACAATTAAGAATAAGATTTACAAGTAACTAGCTGAAAACCCGCACTTCGCTACGGAGTACAGTCAGATTAAATACAACGGTCAATGTATGCAATTAATACCAAAAATATGTTTATATACATATATATATATATATATATATATATATATATATATATATATATATATATAATAAATACAACGATCAATGTATACAATTGATGTAAAAAAACCGAAAAAATATATTTATAAAATATCGTAACGGATATTTTTATAGGCAAAATAATGTAGAAGAAAATATTCAAATTAAATCTAATAGAACATACTAAAGAATATAGTACAGTTAATATAGTATAGTTTGAGAAATATATCTTTTACTGTATTTTAATATATTTTTGGATAATTTCCAATCGTCTGTCGCATTAGCAAGAAAAAACGAATATTTTTTTGTCTATTTCGTTGTTATGCACGTGACGATAAATTAATTTAAAGTACTAGAAAAATAAATTATGTAATCAGCATTTAATAAATTAAATTCTAAAAATGAATCTTTAAAAATTCACCAAAAATCAGAAAATGGAGGCAAAGATTTGAAAAAGTTTTAATTTTTAAGGAATTTTTATGATCTTTCTCGTGATATAAATTTTATAACCCTCAAATTATTATTTTAAATGCAAACTTAAAAAAGTTACAAAAACAGCTTAAAAATTCAATCTAAAATATCTAAGAATAATTTTTAAAAAATCTTTCTTAGTGCACCCTTACACTATAAGAAGAATCACCATGCAAAATTTCAGCCCTTTAGGTCCAGCGGTGTGGTCTGTACGTTGTCTGTCAGTCAGTCAGTTACGGAACTGTTTTATATATATATATATATATATATATTTATATATAGTGTAAAAACTGGAAAAGCCGTCGGTTTTAGGGAAAAAAGTCACGAGATTTGCATTCGTGCAAAGAAGAGCAATCGTTATGCACAGTGAGCACCTTTCCTTACAATCGCCATGGACACGACAAACAACTGCTCCTCTTGTGACATTTCGTCATAATCTGTACCTGTTTCTGCAAACTCAACTGTTTTTTTTCACCCTCAAACAGTAAAGGCGTACTGTTATTTATTTCCTTACCATAATGTGGTTCTATGACAAGGTGATCAAAAACAAGTCAATAAATGTTCAAATTGTTTATGTATTCCGTTTTTGTCGTTTATTTTGTTAAATGTTTTTCCATGAAAAGCACCATCTGGTGGGCATTTGTGAACTAAAATTTTTTTTGAAATTCCGTTAGCACCTCGTGTATAGTCTATATACCCAATGTGGTTACATTGCATTCACCTTTTTGAGCTATAGGATGTTGTTTATAGGGTAAATTTAATTATAACCACCCTGTATTTCTTCTTTAGTTATGCTGGTGTAACTCTTCTAGATCATAGAAACTTATTCTTCAGTTGCACAACTTAGCTACCACCATGAATATAAACTTCAATTTTACAGCAAACATGTTCCGCAAAGTATGATAACATTGTTTTATCCTATGACCTAGGTATCGATTGGTCATTACGTTTCCAGTACATTCTATTGGTGTTATTAGTAATGCCCTAAGTACTCCAGTTTTTGTCCATTTAGGCTTTGCGGGCTGAAAAGTAGAGTTCCGGTTTACAGTAGCTGCAGAAGTGTCGGTGTCCGTCTTAGCTAGGTGCAACCTCAATTTTGACCGAGTATCCCCAGGGGCTGTTATAAAGACTCATGGAGTATATCTATTAATATTCAAGTCTTTATAACTGTCTTTCGTAACCGCCATATATTGGCAGAAAAGAAAAAATGAATTTTTGCCATGAAAGGCGATGCACGCTAAATCTGGTGGCTTGAGCCCGTATTGGGCAGGTGCGAAATACAGCTTGGCGCAGTTCAAGGCTAGCTTCAAAAAAATAACCAGAGAGCTCTTGGAAAGGTACTTGGTACGTGGCACTTTTGGAGCTGGTGTGCGGTGTCGGTGAGTGTGGCACAAGGCATGGCAGATAGCTATTAAGTATTTACTTTTTCATTATTTTTTGTGAAATAAATTTCTTATTTGCTCCTTAAACACATTGTCCGTCACTTAATTTATTGTAATAGATAATGTTTCACTAGTGTGAATCAATTTTATGAGTATAGTAATCTGCTTAGCACGTGGGTCAGGCTGGCTGTAGGGTTAAGTATTTCTTGCTTGGTTAAGTACGGTTATCCTAAAGCATGACTACTTTATTTAATATATATGTTACCTGAGACAACCTATCTGGGTTATCATTCATATGGCATTGTTTCTATAAGTTAAATCAGTAATTTTATTTTGTTACACAACGCATTTTCATGTCTCGCCATTTTTTGGCTGGCTTAGCTTTTTTCTGGTCTACTACCACTTGTTCCGCAGCGGCTTCACATTTGGCGTCGTAACATGCGGCCCCATAACAGGGGCGACATCTGGGGGATCGTACCTTCTCCCACACCTCTCGGACATAATAGGGGTCTTTCAGGTCTTGGTATTTAATGTGCCCATATCCGACCCCGACACGAAGAGGTTTAATGATGCTTGTCGGGATTCGGACCGAGCATCCTCGGTGCCGAAAGCTGACGCGTTACCACTAGGCTACCGTAGACCCTCCGTACATTTAACTTATTTAGAAACAATTTGTCAATCATATAAATTCTACCTTTGGAAAAAGTTAATTTGTATGCAATGAATTCGAAATAAAAATAGTAGAGAAAGAAATAAAATTAAGATCGTTAAAAATAAAGACAGTAAAATACATTAAAAAATATACTTTAATAATCTACATAGCAATGCAAAATCTCCAAATAAGAGTCATCCCACTTCATTCAACGCTATCTAAAACCTGCCATAAATGAGGAACAGAAATCGGCCTCTGACAATTGCCTCAATATTCAGTTCACGTTTATATTGGTGTCATTATCTGCTGCAGTAAGTATGTTGTCTCTATCTTATCATTAACTCGATAAACGACAACCGATTGACGTCCAAATACAGCATATATTTAATTTAGCCGTAAATAACTTAAGAAGAGACGATGATGTAAAACTATTTTATCTGCTCGTCATCAATTGATTGCAGAAAAGGTGAATAGCGCATGCCTCGTCGTTCCTTTCTACTATTTTAAGAAAGTAATTTCTCTTTATCTTCTACAAGTACGGAAACGCTATCGCTAAACAGTCTTACTCTGTTTGTGGAGCAATAAATTTCAGAATCTTTGATCTGTAAACTCGAAAGGGGAAGATAGGACAAAACCTTTGTTTAAAATAATCTTTAAAACAAAGGTTCCTCCCCTATGCGTGTGCAAAGAAAAATCAGTAAATATCGACGATTCGGGGAATATATTAAGGATTTATTTAATTTACATTAATACTGAATTTTTGCTCCATTAATCGGAACGAAATGCATTTAAAATGTAAAGTAGTCAGTCGTGGTTTCATTCATGCCCTAAATACATCGGTTAGATTCTGTTATTTACCGCCAACAAATCTCATTAGTTATTGAGACAATATGTGCAACCATTTGAACATTCAATCAGAGAAATTATTAACATTACGATGGAGAACAGTATTCGCAGAATACTGGGGAATGTCAGATGATAGTGAAAAGGATTTCCTAAAACCGAGAGCTGAAATACTGACCAATTGGATTAAGAAAATATATTCATTATATAATGAGTAGTCAGTCTAAAAGCTGGAAAGAATTATAGAACTATCACATGAATATTACCTAAAATTATTTTTAAACAAGCGAGTTTCCTTTAATTTTAGGTTAGCAGAAAAAAATGCTTGCATAATTTGAATGACTCCCAGATAAAGCGATTTATCTATATTACATTCATATGACCCTACAACTAATATTTCTGTCTGCCTGTTATATATATAAATATATATATATATATATATATATATATATATATATATATATATATACACATATATATATATACATATATACATACATATATACATACATACATACATATATATATATATATATATATATATATATATATATATATATATATATATATATATATATATATAAAAGAAATAAACTGCAGTCTAAAATCTTTTATTACAAATTCTGTTTATTTACCCCTCAGTTGATCTGGAATAATCAGGTGTTTAAATTAGGAAGTACTCAGTAGTAAATGAATTACCATTTGTTTCTCAAAGATAGCCATTAATTTTCCTATTAGCCTAAAAACGCAACGACAGTTATGTCTTAATAAATTTCGGTGGTTTACCGAAGGGGGGCTTATTCTATTTATGAAGTTTAGGGCTCCAGGTTGCCCCAATTGGTCGGCAGATCTGTACTGTCCGTCAGGCGCCCAAGACCATATGAAACATCCCCGAACAGAGGAAATCAACCATCGTCTGAATTTGCAGGTTCTTTCTACGTAGCGTTGGTCTTCAGTTAGACATTTGTTATACGGATTGACCCTCCGGGACGACGTAATCTTTCGAATTATGAAGTTCCAATTCTATAGTATAGAACTACAAATTTTTGTGAAATCAATCATAATGTTTTAACATTAGGAAGGATTGTAACATCATAATATTATTTAATTTAATAATGAAAATACCATTGTAATAATGCATGTGTTTTATGCTATTATTTTATCCGAACCCTCATGCATATGGTTAAGTTTAAAATGTAAATAGATCATGACTGCTTTAATGTCGTAGTCTAGTAATTAAAATAACGCAAACAACAACAGCAAAAATTGTATAGTTGACACTACTTCTAACATTAGACGCAAATACCAGTCTAAAATAAATATTGGATAAAAGTAGACAAATCTGGAATTCATAATGACGATGGAACCATGCGTTTTTGGATGTCTGTCAGCATTTTTCTTTAAACGTGGTGCCAAAATTAACATAAAATGTCTAAAGAAATTATAATATATGCATATGTATGTATTTATGAAACTATAATATATACATACGTATGCTTTTATATATCAGTATATCCATATGTATATGAAAATGTATAAATATCGATACATCCCAATATATAAATGATTATAGTTATGTGTGTATGTACATATTTCCGTTTTTATGCTAGACAGAATTTTAACTTCCAGAACTTCTTTATTTCATTCATGAAAAACTGGTGTCTTATTTGTCAAGTTTGATAGAGTTTTTCTCTATTTCAACCAATTCTCTATTTTCGAATATAATAATTAATTATAGTACAACTTATTGTACATTTAGTAGGTACATAAAATTTAAAATAAAGCCTTCGTACCAGTTAGAGTACATAAAATTTAAAATACATCCTTTGTATGAATTAGACACTACTAAGCTATAAATGCCTTGTTTCTTCTGCATCGATAGCACAGCTTTTTCTAAGCTAAATATTAGCATTAATATAGTGTTAGAAAACAACTAGGGGAAACGGTTTTACTGTCCAATTTAGGATAAAGTGAATGCCATTATCTCTGCGTAGCAAACCGTGCCTTCAGCTTATCATTAACTCAATAAACGATAACAGAGAGTCACTTACCATTACCGTTCATATTCTATTTCGGCGTATACAATCTAGACGAGTGACAATATAGAGTAACTGGTTTATGGCTGCTAATGAATTATTTAATAGGATATTTCCTGTATTTGTTCTTCTTTTAGCTTAGAGATGAAAAAAATACATTTCATCATTTTGCAGTAATTTGCTTCATTCTTCGACTTAATAGTTTTTCAATCGATTTATTAGAAAATTGTTATAAGCAAATATAAGGAAGAAAAAAATGAAAATATAATACGACATTTTATCCCTTCTAATTGTAGGATATGAAATTTCTTGCTGAAACAATATATATATATATATATATATATATATATATATATATATATAAATCTCCCTTAGACTTTTTTTTTCGGTTAAGTACAAAGAATTATACATTATGCATTTATGCAGATATAAATTTTATATTACCTATAGAAAATTTCCCTCATTGTTTTTTATAAGTAGGCCATTTAAAAAAAATCGCTTTTAACTGATTGAAATACTATCAAAAAATATCCTTAACTCAATTTAGAAGGAAATGGAGATTTGTAGTTTTAATCCTACACCATTCTAATATAACCACTCGTATAGAAAATCATCAATAACCGAAATTGCAGATAAGGCCGAATACACAATGATCTGCCGGTTTGGAAACCACATAACATACATTGCCTCAAATATAATATCTTAATAAAAATGTATCTTATCTGTTGTGTTCAATATGTGTTAAAGTTTATATAACTGACTAATTAAGCCCTCGGATTTGGCCATCGTGTAACAAACAAACAAACAAAAACAATACCGTGACGTTTCTAAAGCAAAATTCCTCTTTCAAATCCTATTAAATTACGTTTTATATTTAAAAAAATTTTGCAAAGTTGTCAGTTGTAGTTTTCTAAGATATCTCACTATATTTTGTAAATAATGATTTTAAATTTATCACTTAAAATGCTTTTATTTTGGCTTTACTTTTACAGGAAAAGCTTTACATTCCAATCTATAATTTTCTTTGAAAAAAAATTAATGCTGTGAGATTTAGTAAAAGAACTACTTCTCTTTAACTCAGTATACGGAAAATAATAGATTTTTTTTCCCTTAGAATATATTAATCCGGCATATTGAATTCCTGTCGATAAATTTACTTATCCTGTTTGCGGAGCAATAAATTTAGGAACAGATGCACGGAAACTAAGATGAGGAAGACGTTACACATTTATATCAATTAATCAGAGTGTCCTATAAATTTGTATGTATAGTTCGCAAATATTGGCATTACTAAAGAGAATTTTTCCAGCATAAGGGAAAATTTGGGAATTTTATGACAAGGATAATTGACACATAGTGATGTATCTACAAATGATGAAAAAAAAGATATATGAAGTATTATGTCTGCATTTATTTTAATAAGGTACTTTGTGTCCGTAACATATTGATCAAATATGTTGTTGCTGCTAAACAAACTTGGCTTTTAACTGTGTTGTTTCTGAAACATATTTGAAAGCTCGAGAAAGCCTCATAAAAGAAATAATATAATGATCTCTTATAAGCTGTTACCTTTTAGTTATTAATTAATAAAAGTCACTAATGAGGTAGATTTTCTTTTTTTGTCAGCGAGAGAGAGAGAAAGGCCTTGATTGTAATCGTAAAAATTGTTTCATTTTATATATTTTCTTAAATAATCGGAGTAGATTTTCTTTTCGTAACACCAAAATTTGCCATCTAAATGTAACGCAGGGTGCAGCAGAAAGAACGTTTTGATTTGGAACGCCAATAACAAAAATACAAAGCAAGATAGAGAAAGAAATATTTTATACCTGAGAAAAAAATATTTATTTATAATTAATTATTTTTTTATAGTTATTTTTTTATTTATTTATTAATTTACTTAGTTATACCCTCGGAACGTTTTTCTGCCGCACCCTGTAATTGTATTGATATATGAGGCGTTGAAAGGCAAACTGGTGTAAGTCACATTTTCAACTTTTTTCCTTTGAGGGCAAATATGTAATCTCCATGTTCAATTTATAGTGTAATTGTAAATAGTTATTATTTGCAGTATTGTAATAATTGTTATGAATTATAATTTGTTCAATATATGGTGGAATTTTTTGTAGTTTTTGCAGTTAAACTCTTTTGACTTACTCCACTTGACTTACTGACTTCGACACTTTGCCTTTCACCGCATCATATGATAATAAATATACTATTTTTTGCAGGTGTTCTATGGTTTCGTTCCTATGATGATTTGTAATGTCTAGTTCAGTATACAGGAAAATTTCTCTATGGTGGTCAGTAATGGTTTCGAAAAAAATTGGCTGTTGTCAGAGGTGGCCGTCTACAAGAGGTTTCTTCCATAACATTAGCTCTATAGAGCCTTCAATCGGCTCTGGACAAAATATGGGCGTTATCCATCTAGAGAAGTTTCACAGTATTACTATTTTGTTTTTGATATATATATATATATATATATATATATATATATATATATATATATATATATATATATATATATATATATACATACATACAATCTGTAACAAAAAAATATATGCACCCAGAAGGAAACGAGCTACTATCACGAAACTTAGCATGTATGTAGTGTGTGAGGAGATAAGCAAATGATTACAAATTCAGAACAGACCGTTTTATTAAGAAGATATGGTATGAAAAAGGATACAAATCAGTAAGCAGTTAATCCCCCTGTGGCAGCTATACAAGCCGAAACACGGAGTGGCATCGAATCAATGAGGTCACCTATGACCTCATGCGGAAGATCATGCCATAATCTTTACAGTTAATTCACCAGTATTCCGGGACGGCTGCAGTTGCCTTCCAAGCACGTCCCATGAGTACTCTATTGGCGAGAGATCTGGTTAACTGGCAGGCCATGGGAGTACGTCATATCCTTTAAGACATTGTTGGGAGAGTCGCGCAGTATGTGGACGAGCGTTGTCTTGCTGATAAATGACACCTGGGTGACTTGATAGCAGAGGCAGTACAACTAGCGTTAAAAATCTCGTCCACGTAACTGGGTGCCGTCAAAGTGCGTTGAAGGAGGACTAGAGGTGATCGTGTGTCCCAACAAATCGCTCCCCACACTGTCACACATAATCGCCGTATGCCTCCCGACAAGAAATGCCGGATCTCACCGGTGGCCTGTCTGGCTCCACACGCGTATGCGCTGGTCATCAGCAGTGAGATTGAATCGGGATTTATCGCTGAAGATCACACGGCTCCAGTCAGTCACACTCCAGCTTGTCCGAGGTCGGCAAAAATCCAATCGACGCTGCCTATAATGTGGGGTTCAGTGGTAGGCGTCTTAATGGACGTCGGTTCCTTATACCTAGTCGTCTTCGAATGGTTTCCCTTGATACCACCAGATGTCTGAAAGGTGGTAAATGGCATCGAACCAATTCTAGCGATGTTTTTGGTGCGGACGTAGCCGCTCTAATGATTGCGCGATCCTCAAACGCATTCGTGTTCCTGGGACGCCCTGACCCATCGCGACGGTAGACTAGCTCTTTCGTAATCCATTCTTGCCAACACCGTGTAACTATCATATCGCTCCGACCGAGGTGGCGGCCGATACACCTGCTCGACTAACTTGCTTCTCTGTGGCCTACTATACGCCTCCTCTCAATGCTAACAATTGTTCGTACTGTCACCGGTTATGTCTCAGAGGCATCTCTAGTCGCAATACCGTCGATCCAAGTCAACAGATTTGTTTGAATAACCCTATGGCACGAGCAATCATGCTTTTAAACTCTCCCAGCTGCGCATTTCATATGCGCATAGCACGCTTATCCTTGTCTCATTGGCTTCGAAATTTTAATCATTTGCATATCTCTTACCACACTAGATTCCTGCCAAGTTTCTTGATAGTAGCTCAATTTCTTCTGGGTGCATATATCATTTTGTGGCAGAGTTTGTATATATATATATAAATGATATTAACTCTTCAGTTATTTTCTGTAAACACTTAGTATCATAGGGTGGGTGTCGTGGGTGTCCCAAATATTACCCATGTGCGTAATATCACCTACTCGTGTTTCCAAAGTACGATTCGCGCTATGTATGAGAAAATGCAGTAACTTCTTAGTTCTGGGTTTGCACAGCGGCACTAGCAAAAAAGCTCTTATCGCTGGCAATAGAAACTATATGGCGTCTGAAGTTGTGTCGGCTGTTGTCTTCATAAATTTTGTCTCCAAAGAATCCAGTAAATGACCAGGTAGGTGCATCCAAATTCTAATTTTTCTTATATCATTTGAAAGTGCATTAAACAGAGAATACTGAGGTGCTATTATTTTGCTAGCAACGCCTTTTAACAGGTGCTCCTAATTTCGCCTGGTAGGCGGTAATATTTAAAGAGGTAGGCGATATTAGAAACCACTCTGGGTTTCACTGGAATTTCAATTTTTCCAATTCAGCTACATAACTAAAAATGGGCACTGGTTTTGGAGCTAGTTGATCTCAGAATACCAAAGAAAATAGTTCTTAGTGATGTTCTTTGAGTTTCCAGTCTAATCAGAAACTAAAAAAGGGATGAAATGTCAAAAAATGTTAGAGTAGGCGATATTTGGGATACCTACCCTATGTATTATCCTTGTTTTACATCTAATGTGATTCTTAGAAATTGATAAACTTCAACAGATAATATTAAACATTTATTTTTATTATATAAGAAAGGCATAACAAGAACCTTTATATTGCAATTTCTGAATAACAGAGACAGTAATATAAAAGAACTTTATAGATACGTATGGGTAGAATTATTATTTTTCCAACGGTTGTTTTGTTATAGAGGATATTGTTTCTGTGCCTCTAACATTCGAAATGTCAGGTTCTTTATTGAATCCCTTGATACTCGAGTCATATATGATCCTTATTTTATTACCTTTGGGTCTTTATATTTTATGTTCAGTACTATGGATAAATCCTTCTAATAAATGTATGTCAGGTAGTTTGTTTATATAAAAAAATTATGGTACAGAGGTGGATATATATCAGAACTAGTTTACATATTTTCAGAAGTATCAGGTTTTATAGTTCTTTTCGCAGCTAAATTAATTATCGATTCAGATTTTATAAGATTTTGGATGAAAATATTATGTTTTATTTACCCTTTTCAAGATTAGTGAAAAAAAAATTACTATAACCCTTTAAGACCCGAAATATTTTCACCTTTATATATTAAATTTTTTTGGCTATTAACTCTATATTGACCCCAATGACACTGAAAAAAATAATTAAAAAAATTTTGCTGGTTCCCTGGAGCGTGGGGGGTACCCGCACGATCGTGCGGGTTGGGCTTTTTCTGTGAAAATCGCACCCGCACGATCGTGCGGGTTGGGCTTTTCCTGCGAAACCATCACTTGTAAAATTTTACGAGTTATACATTTTCTGATAGAAGAAACATACCTTATTCAACTAAAATTGATACAAATAAGATAATTATTGGTGTATAAGTTTATTGACTGATTATCTACAGTGAAATCTTTGAAACAGGTTTTTGTTTTTGACAGGCATAAATAGATGTTGCATTTCTCGCAACGTGTTTTCGAAGTACTTTCACAGTTTTCATATCTGCACTTGCGAGGCCTTGAACTTCTTAACATGCCACTTGTATTGTTTAATTTCTTTTTTCTTTCTTTTAGCATTTGTCATAGCTGGTTTGGAGGTAGAACTCTGGGCAATGGGTTCAGGGGACTTTGGTGACGAAGGGTGATCCAAAATTGTCTCTCTCTCAAAAATATTTCCATCTTTTTCTTCATCATGCTCATCTGAACTTGATTCTCCTTCCAGAACATGTGATTTATATGTTTTGTCCGCAGTATCGTCATCATCCGAGAAATCACTCAATTCAGAATCTAATTTATTCATCAATTGAAAAATTTCTTCTTGTGTGAGATATCTTTTCCTTTTTGACATCTGAAAAAGTTTTTTTTGTTTGTTTGTTAAAAGTTAGCATAGTATTCCATGAAAAATAATAAAATGTATTCGAAAATTCTATTATTTAAAAAAAAAGCTCAAAATACTCAAACCACACCTTGCCAACGCCCAGCGGGAAACCCAGAATATTATTTTTTTGTATGAAAAAGAAAATTGAAAAGAAAAAAAATAAAGAAAAAGATATTCGTCTATGATAACCCCCAAGAAAATAATATGGCATTATTTATATAATGCCAAACTATATCGTTTTTATTCTGGCTATCATCAAAAATATTGAAACAGAAAAAAAAACGCACTTTGCTAACACTTACCCTTACAGAAGCAGTGACTCACGTAACGCCCAAGTAGCACGATCGTGCGGGTAACGAAATCTTGAGTCCGCCGAGCATTATAAATATTGCATAATTAATATTTTTTGTTATTTTACACTTATTAACACAATAAAATAAAAATTTGTATCTAAGCAATTAGAAATATAATGATAATTACCTTTTTACGACAGATAAAATGGCGAACTGTATCCTCTGTACTTGTAAACAAATCTCGAATTAACTGCTGAAAGTAAAATATGGACTACAAGTGCCATCTGTTGATAGAAAATGATACTTTATACTTTCTGCTAACCAGCACGATCATTCGATTCGGGGTTTTAATACATACGACTTTTCCAGAAACAAAAACATAAATGAATGTCCAACCCGCACGATCGTGCGGGCTGGGTCTTAAAGGGTTAAGTATTGTTCCGAATCCGAGCGATGAGTGGATACTTTTTGTTATTTTAAGCGTTAGTAAATTTACAAACTCAAAAATTAATATGTCAGTCACCACTAATTAAATGACAGGACTTTATATAAATCATAACTTCAGTACACTTTTATACAAATATCAGGTATGTAGACAGTTGTGAACACTGATTCTTCACTGGAAGCTAAGCAATTCCAGCACCTAAATAAATATTCGTTGCACAAGAAAGGGAATACAAATGTAAAATTAGTTTCTAAATCAGTTACTTAAACATAACATACGATCATGTATTTCACCTCTTTCCCAAGACTTCTTCCGTGTATCACACTTAATCATTCATGAAGAATCGCTTGTCTAAAATCTCTCGTAAAAATTGCACCAACCTATTTTTATTGAGGTTCCATTTTTTTTTGGTTTTATTCACGTAGAAACCGTAACCCCGTGTTGCCACACAGCTCTATCCAAATTCCTCACTCTGTTTTTGACCCAAAAGTAGGATTTATTATTTACTCCATGGTAGATGCTGAAAGTGTAAAATTATCGTTTTCGTTTACTCTAAATTCAAAACATCGGGTGTTGGCGACAACACGCCAAGTTGGCCCTAAACCCGTAACATTATTTATTTTCAGTCATTAATTCTTATTACATTGCAATTTTGAAATATAAATTTATACATACTTTATATAATAAATGAGTTGGTTCGAGGTAGCCTAGTGGTTGCTCGTCGACTTTCGGTGGTGAGGGTGCTCGGATCGAGTACCGACAAGCGCCATTAAATACCTCCGTGTTTAGGCAGGATATAGACACGTTAAATACGTAGACCAGGAAATACCTCTATGAGGTCAGAGAGGGTGGGAGAGGGTGCAATCCCTCCTGATATCGTTAGGGTTATCGGTCAAAATTAAGGTGGCACTTGGCTAAATCGGACTCTTACCTTTGTGGTTCCATTATAAACCGGTGCCGCACCCCTCAGCCCACTAGTCTATAAGGACCTGGTCTAGAATTCCTTCGGTCAGGGGGCATTAGAAACAACAACATCGAAAGTGAGTAATACTACAATATTTATTTCCTATTACTGTCACACTATCTGCTGGTATCACATGTTCAAAACGAACGGTTTATGGAATATATGATATTATTGGAGTGAATCTCTTCGTTTTGAAAAAAAAATGTTTAAATTTAATGCTTTTTTATTTTAAACTCATAATTTTGGAAAATTTTGGTATACGTCCAAAGTAATAATTTTAATTTATTTCTTATGTTTTTGATAATCATATATCACTAGAAGTGCGTAAACATTTTCACAATCAAACTGTTTCATTTATCACGTTTAATATCCAATCAAGATATAGAATGATAATTCGAGATGTTGTTTTCAACCGGTGTCTTTTTTCTGGATTTCATTTTCCACAACAGCACATTCGTATATTTTGTACAACATTGCCTTCATTGTTATGCCATGGTCAACGTCCTCAGGAAATTTGTTTTATGTCTGAAGTTTCACCAAATCTGAAAAGAAAATCCTTATATAATTGCAACAGTTTGTCAATTTTTACCATGTTTTTGTTAACTCGCTTTCTTGTTTGTGTCTGTGTTTGTCCAGTACAAATCTTGCAATCGATTTTTAACTAACTGCCCGACTAGCTAGACATTTGAAACTTTTAGAATAGCTCAGAACACGATGACAGTGCATTATTTTAATATTTTTAGCCATCTTTAAGCATAATTGAATTCATTTTCAGTTACTTTTGTTTTGTAGACTGGTGCAGCCATCTTTCGGCCGGGACGGTAACGAAAAATTTAAACGCAAGTTAACTTCCAATTGACTTCATTTTCTTTCAAGTTGATGGGATAATTCATCAAAAAAATTTTAAAAAAGTATTTATTAATACATAGAATTGTCAAGTTTATATGATTCAACAGACAATTTAAAAACATGGTATATAAAAAGTTCTTTTTATCTTGGAATTATTCTTCTGATGTATAGGGACACCTCACACTTGCTACATGATGATACAAATCTTGGTAAACATAAGTGATATAAATGAAGACTCTCGTTCAGACAGTGTTTTTGAATCCATTATGTTGACTTTCAATGACATACCACTGGTCGAAAGCAAACACATAACCCATCACCCAGCTAATCCCCTCTCAGCCGTCTAACACACATACATAAAGACAGATATATCTATGCATAGATATAGACATACACATGCATATATTTGTCTATATTTAAAATGTTTCATATTTCATATGTTCTATTTTCCAATCCAGGGGTGATATTTCAAGTAAACGACCAGCTTTTATTATAAGCGATAATATTGTAGCGGTCTACTCTTAATATAAGTAAGGGGTTTTTCTTCAATACTTCTACTAAAAATCTTAAAGTTTGTAAAATTAGATCTAAGACTTCCACTGAGTTTTCACCTTTTCGCTAGCTCCAGTATTTTTACTTCATTTTCTCTTCTTATTCTTTCTTCCCAAACCATTAGTTTGTCTTTGAAAGAGTTGAACTTTATAGGTGAAGTAAGAATATTTTCCTTTGATATTTCCATTAAGGTTCTGAAAAGTTGAAACTGTATTTCACCAAAGGCCATCACTTGGAAAATCAGCTAACTCGGAGACTGCTGTGTTGAGAAAAAAGTTAGAACTTCCTCTTTTAGGTCATAAAATCTTGATAGAACTCCACCATGAGATCACCACCTAACGTTTCCATTCATGAAAATAATGCTACGAACAATCCCGATTGCAATGGCCTGCTTTTAATATTAATTGTTAATTGGGACTGCCCGGTCTGGTACATGTCTCAGTTCAGGTACAAATTATTTTGACCGTAGACTTTTGCTATTGCGATAAAAATGAGAAAAGTAAATTCTAGGATTTTTTATGGTCGAGGTGTTTAGCAAATCATTTTACGCTTCCTGTCCTTCAATGGACACCATTCGTATAAATATTTTTTGAAATCCCAAGAGAATTTATGACAATGGAAGTGATTATCAACAGCATAAAGAAATATTCGTGCTTTTTTTATTTCTGAGAGTGGCCTACAAAATAAAAACTGCTCTATACTCTCTTTTTTTATAACTTTAACTACTACAGAAGATCGTTCGCACATTATGGAAACGATTTTGATAGTTACGTTTTATGCATAAATGCCATATTTTATGCAGTGATTTGCTTCTATCTGATAGCCATAGCTCTTGACAATAGCTCTAGCTCGAATTTTCCATGAAAGTAAATTTTTGCTTAGTACTGTCATGTCAGTTTTACCTCATTCATCTTGGACCATTTTCCAAAGTCCGTTCAGTGTTCTTAGATACCGTTTTCCTAAGGCTCGTATTAAAAAAAAAGTCCATTGGAAAAGAGTCAGGAAATTTTACAGGTATTTCATTAAATGGGATGCATTAAATGGGCAGTTGATTTATACGTATTACTAGAGGCTTTGTTCATAAGAAGCTTAACTGTATCAATGTCCTTTCCATATAAGGCTCGAATTTCTTCTTCAAAAATTGGTTCTAAAATATTCTGCTGATAGTAGAGTAAATTAATTTTGGCTTTACTTGAGACTTTTTTTAATTTTTAATTTGTCGTTGTAACACAATCCTGCTACTATCAAGAACTCTTTTGAGAACTTTTCTGTACACTGACGTATCCATTTCGTATGGTCATTCCCGTCAGTTGAACAATATAAAATTGATCTTTTTTTACTACAGTCACTTAAATACCCCCATGTCCCATCGAGTGTTACCACAAATTTTCATTTTTCAGCAGCTAGGTGTTTTTCATATAATTTTCTACAATTTGTTTTTCTTTCAGAAATATGCTTTGGCAAAAGCAGATGAACTTTAGGTTTCAACATTTTTTTTAACTTCAAATCTTTATGAATGATTTTACTTACAGTGCCAAAAGACACTCCTAGTTTCAATGGAATGGATCTTTGAGTCGGCGTAATTTGTTTTAGGATCATAGACTTCCCTTACCTGCGTTCGAACAGTCTTTGGATGAGGTTTAGTGGTCATGTTTTCATTTTTACTTTCAGTTAGACGTTTTTTCCCTTTCAAATTTAATATATTATAAATACCTATTTTTTAAATGCCATAACCGAAAGCTTTACACCGCTTTATAATTTGCTGATACGAATATTTCTCCCCGGAAAGTGCAGTTACTTAACCTTCGAAACATCTATCAATTTTAGGAGCCATTTTCAAAATAAATCTTTTATTTTATATTCCAATTAAAGCAAATCAATAGCAGACGATTATGCTGAAGTTGCCAAATATTTATCTCAAAATGCAAACGCCAAAATCAAATTAGAAAATTGTTTCCATAAATTGCGAATGACCTTCTGTATATGATAAACGTTGCGCTATGACAGTGATATCAGTTGGTACATCAAGTTGAATAGCTAAATTATCTTAATTTTTTATAATTGTAATCAAAAATTAATATGCATAAAAAAATTTAGGAAGTCAAATCTAACGAAACTACCTCGGGTTATTAACGTAAAATTACTTATCGTTGCTTACCTCTTTTACATGTATGTATGTACGTATGTATATATGTATGTATGTAATTTTGACATATATATATATATATATATATATATATATATATATATATATATGTGTGTGTGTGTGTGTGTATGTCAAAAATGTCATCTTGGTACTTTTCTGTGTATCTTGTCCAAGCGACAGACTGGGTTTGGCGCTCTGCCAAAATTTTAACTCGCGAGGGCAGATGGACGGACAGTTTTAGCGTCTGAAATTTTCCTTTCCGCAGGACCATTATGCAGGAACGTAATCCTACGTTAAAAATACAAAATCCGAAAAACAACCAAAAAAACAGGCAATCGACCGGGTTTCTTCATCAGGAGGCCTAACCGAGTCGGTCACTTCAAGGGAATCTTTCTGATAGGAAGCAGGTAAATCCAAAAACATCCTAAGGCTCCCTGATCCCCATATTGACAGCAGAATGTCAAAAAGAATATATATATATATATATATATATGTGTGTGTGTGTATAACTAAAATCACTATATATCATTAAAAACACAAAAACAGAAATTTTGAAGCTAACTTACCAACACCCCGATCAAAAGAAGAGTGACAATAGAACTGAAGAACCATATTTATCCTGAAAAATTAGCAGCACTGCAGAAAAAAAACTAAGGGACTATCACGCCACCTACCTAATCGGTATTCAGAAATTCAAATTTAAATTTTTAATATAAAAAAGGAAAATGTTTAATTTTTAATATGATATTTTATTTGAAACTGATTTATACTTGGAGACAAACTAGTTGAAAATCGCTTGGCAAGATAAATGAAAATGTTATTATCAATTTTCTTCATGAATGAGCTAAAACAGTATTTTTTAACTAAGCAAGACAATTCGAATATTTCAATCGCAGCAAAATACTATTTAAAATATGTCACTTTTGATTAAACTATGCCATAATATAGGTATGTATTTTGTGTCTACATTCTATTCTATCTATAAATGGATTTCTTCAACTATGGCAATAATAACATTAACTCTGAATCGGCCACAACTGATGTCGTTTTCAAAATGTAAATAATTAACAACTTTCCATATATTGCAATAACAACTTAAAACAAAGCTATTTACGCAACTAAATTTTCAAGCGGATACTCTTAACGAATTGATTTGTCGATAAAAGAGAGTTTCATATGCATTGAAATTAATGATACTAGCGAACGCATCTTTAAAAATAACTTCTTGCATCAGTTTAATAATTATTTCTCGCATGCAATTTATAGAAGGCCTATTCTGAATAGATAAAATTCCATTACAGTTTTATAAAATGCAATTTATATTTAATAGGTTTTTCTACTTTTTCTTTTTAATAAAACTTATCGCTAGATGATTCTCATGTGGATATAATTCCACGCCAAACAATGTAAAATTCTGTTCAAAATAAATACAATATTATACATTGAATTTTTTTCACAGAAAAAAAAAATTTAAGCTTATAATACTGAAATTTCCATAAAACCAGAGAAATTTCGGTTTCATGTTTTCATTGTTACAGTAGATGCGTTTAAAATAAGGAAATATTTCATGATGCTTTAATGGTCGGAAAAAATTTTGTAGTTAAATAGTCGCACTTCTCTTATTTGTAATTTGTAAATCACTACAAAGCATAAGTATGAACACTATTTGTCATTTAGGGTGATTTCTATTGAAAATTATTTATTAAAAAACAAAAACAAACAAATAGACACATTCCATAAAGTAAAGTCTATATGTATATAATACACACACACACACATACACACACACACACATATATATATATATATATATATATATATATATATATATATACATACTCACGATGTAGACATTTTTAATCGTAAAATGATCTTCTGTCATCTCAAAGATAGTTGTCATAGGAAGAAGAAAAAATTTAATATGAATCATCAAAGGGAAAAGCAATTTCCCTTTTTTTTATGGATATTTATTAGGGAACGTGCCAGTTTACTTCCCTTTATACGAGAGCAAATATCCAGAAACGTTTAAAAATAATTATCTCGAAACTGCCAGAAATAATTCAGAAGAGGATGACATTTTTTTGGGAGGCTCCCTTATCGGACCGTTTAGTGTTTAAAAAAATGGAGAACAGTTTAAATCGTTTCATTTTTGTCCCTTTTGTAAATGAAAAAATGAATGAATGAATGAATAAATTTAAAAAAAACTCAGTCTTTTCTGCTCCAGAGAAATGTGCAGTGCATAATATGCCCATTATATGACATTAAACCTTGCAAAATAAACTTTAATGCCTCCTTTATTTGAAACTCTCTAGCCCTATTTCAATTAAAATTCATCCTTTCCGCTATAATTGTTGCAGTAAAAACTCGCTAATTTGCTCAAAATGGAAGGGGGGGGGAGCGGGAGTGGAAGAAATGAAAGAATGACGCACAAAAGAACGAATAAATAAATAATAATAAAAAAGAAAAAATCTAAATCTACTGTTTGGTACGGAAAAATATTTCGAATATAATTTTCTTTTTCAAAAGCTGGCTGAAAATTCAGATGTTGAAAAAAAAGCGATAATACAAGGGAAATTTTTTTTTTCAAATATTTTTAAAGAGTTTATATCTAATCTCAATGTTGGAGCCTTGCGAGTGTTAGAATTTAATTCTTTAAACTAAAAAGCTCATCCATTCAGGAGCGCCATCTAGTGGAGCTTCGGGGAATTTAATTTTCGCCGTATTAATGGCTAATTCCCCGCGACTACTTCTGTTTTGTCAGATAAAAGGAATGTAATTAAATTTATAATAACGCTTTGAAAATTCATATTACAAAGCCTTTTTCTTCAAGCTTTGTTGGCCTTCCTCTACTAAACATGAATAGCGCTATTTCGAGGAACAATGTTTTCAAATTCCTTTTAAATTAATTTATAGAAATTCCACTGGATATTATACGTGCGTATTTAAATTAGATGACGTCTAAAACTGGTTAAATGAACTATTAATTTTAATTTCACCACTGCTTGTATTGTTTATGCAAATCTTTCTAGCTTTTAATCCGTCGGTGCAGGGAGATACACAGCATTCACATACTTTCATGTTATTTAAGTTTATTTTGCTGCTTATTTGCATACATACATACATACATAATATATATGTATATATATATATATATATATATATATATATATATATATATATATATATATATATATATATATATATATATATATATCTCCAAGGAATGCAATTAATTTTATAATACAATTTTACAATACAGCTTTGAAAACTCATAGTAACAAATCCTTTTTCTTCCTACTTTGTTGGTTTTCCTTTACTAAATATGAATAGTGCTATTTGATGAACAAAGTTTTCAAATTCCTTTTAAATGAATCTATAGAATTTCCACGGAATATTATGCGAGGGTATTTAAATTAGTTTTTTCGAATTTAGATGACGTCGAAAACTGGTTAAATTAACTATTAATTTTAATTTTACTATCACTGTGTAATTTTTCATGCAGATCGTTTTAGCATTTTTTTCCGTCAGTGCAAGTAGAGGCACAACAATTGCATCGTGGTATTTATATTTTTGCTACTTATTTACACACACACATTATATATATATATATATATATATATATATATATATATATATATATATATATATATATATATATATATATATATATGTATATATATATATAACGGTTCCGTAACTGACTGACTCACTGACTGACATACAACGAACATACCAAACCGCTGGATCTAAATGGCTGAAATTTTGCATGGCGATTCTTCTTATAGTGTAGGGATACTAGGACAGATTTTTAAAATATTCTTCTTAGATTTTTTTAAATTAAATTTTTTAGCTGTTTTAGTAACTTTTTTTAAGTTTGCATTTAAAACAATAATTTGAAGGTTATAAAATTTATATCACAAGAAAGATCATAAAAATTCCTTTAAAATGAAATCTTTTTCGAATCTTTACCTCCATTTTCTGATTTTTGATGAATTTTAAAAAATTAATTTTTAGAATTTAATTTATTAAATGCTGATCAAGTGATGTCTTTTTCTGGTACTTTAAATAAATTTATCGTCACGTGCATAACAACTAAATTGACAAAAAATATTTCTTTTCTTGCTAATGCGGCAGACGATTGGACATTATGCAAATAAATATTAAAATACAATAAAAGATATTATGTTCCTCAAACAGTACTATATTAACTGCACAATATTCTTTAGTATGTCCTATAACATTAAATTTGAATATTTTCTTCTACATTATTTTGTCTATAAAAATATCCCTTATGATTTTTTTTATAAATATATTTTATTGTTTTTTTGCATCAATTGTATACATTGATCGTCATATTATATATATATATAGTAAATATTATTGTACTATTTGTCACGTGTTTAAAATTTAATAGAAATTGCGAAAAATGGAAGGACGTTATACACTTAAGTTCTTAAATTAGCAATGGAAAATAACTCAAGGATTGTGTTATACGCCTTGAATTTTTATAAGGAGATTTTTTTCTGTGCTGTTTCAAGTCTTGTCAGAACTTCGGGAAAATAACCTAGAAAAATGAAAGAAAAACTTAGCACATTTATAGAAAAATCAGAAGTGAAACAAGCATTTTTAGCTATGTGCGTTTATTCCTTTGGGGTTAGGGAAGTGTTTCGATTAAAAACATCAATATTATCTTTAATTCAGGACTAAATGCTTATTTTATTCCCTTCAAATAGGCAGTGTTAAATTTAGGGATTCAGGATGAAATTTTGTGTTAAGCCCTGAAATGATTAGTAGCTATTATATGAAAGAAAGCTGCTAGATAGACATTGTTAAACCACCCCGGACAAGATGATGTCCTCAAGCTGTGAGTCGTCGCTAGGTATATGGGTTTGGACTCCAATTTAGGTTATTGGATGTGTTTTAGAAATTGGGACTGTATTTTTTTATGTTTGTAAAAACATACAGAGCCTTAATAATAAGTTTCAGTTTTAGTTCAGAGTGTGTATCATTCTTACGACCGGAATTTCAGACTTATTCACATATTTGTAGAAGTTTAAAATTGTAAATTGTGAAATGACGTTTGCATTTATATTTAAAAAATCATAACCGAAAATTGTGTGTAAGTTTAGAAGCAGGTTTTGCGCAACTACGAATTATTAAGATACAGGATAACATATTGATAAAAAAATTAAAGACTATAAACTTACAGTTTGAACAGCTAAGAGAGTACTTGAAGAAATCAAATGCTAGGATGTTCATGACATACACAGAAAATGAATTTTAAAAAGCATAACATAAAAGCTCATTATCATGAGATATCAGTGTCTACAAAGAATGTAGGTTTGCATATTAGGTTTGGTATTTCAATTAAGTATTCTTATAGTTTTTTGTAAGCCTATGATTTTTATAATATACATTAGAACACTGGTGGCCAACTTCTGGTGCATACGCCAACCGTGGCGTGTTGGCTGATTACAAGTGGCGCATTGCATCCTTATGCCTTCTTATTCTTTTGAAGTAGGCGCCATAGCTAAACCCATCTATTCAACACCAGAGTGCTCTCAGCTCAAGTCTAGTTCGTGGCACGAACCTCGTACGTGTGCATATGGCAAATGCGGTCGCGCGCAATTTGTTTGTTTTGTCTACAATTCATATTTGTCTACAATTCATACTTACGTACGTGTGATCTGTTTGCTCTTTTTTAAACATTTAAACTTTTAGATTTCTGTGCTTTTCTATGTTTTGTTTTCATTCCTGTTATCCCTCACAGTGCAAAATCAAATGATCAAAAGAAGTGCAGAATGTGATAATAAACGTGACCAGTGGTGCACCTAAAGGAGTGCAAGGGACCCTGCTCCACCCAAAGAAATAGAAATTGAGTTATGAATATTGAATTTCCATTAAAAATATTTTTATACGTTTAACTTGCCCTTCCCCCCAAGATAAAATCCCGGGTGCGCCACTGAGCGTGACTTTAATGGACAGTGGGAAAATGAGTTGTTTTTTTATAGCAAGTTCACTAGCAAACCGTTTAGCATTGTTTGTCAAATTACTCTTTCACAGCATCAGACTAACATAGAATGCAAAATGGAGCTTATCCTTGAGTTACGAAAGGAATATGTGACTAATAAAAAAAAAAGATATCAGAAGTTAAAATATATTTGCTAAAGTAAGTTGTGAAGACATGGCGATGACAGAAGCGTCTTTTAAAATTGCTTTATCAATCGAGAAAAAATTAAACCTTTCTCTGACTGAGAAGAAATTGTTAAGACTTGTCTCCAAATATTTGCAGGGCATCATGGTAATAAAGGTATTGAGAAGAAAGCAAACGAAATTGCTATTTTAAGGCAGATAGTTACGAAAAGTATCGCGGAACTCTCTCAGGATATATCTCAGCAACTAGAAGACCATGTCCATTCCTGTGCTTTCTTTTCTCTAGCTTTGGATGAATCAGAGGACATAATGTGATATAGCCGGATTGCGCGTTTCTGTTAGAGGAATTAACGATAATTTTAATATCTTTGAAGAACTTGCTGGTCTGGAGTAATTGCATGGTAAAACAAGAGGATCAGACATATTTGAAAATGTTATATCATGCCTAGAACAATAGAAACTAAGATTATAGTAAACTTATCAGGGTGTGTACTGACGAAGCGCCGTCAATGACAGGTGAAGTCAATTGCACTACAGCTTTGCTTGATTTAAAAAAAAAAATCTTCCTGTACTAAAATATCACTCCATTATACACCAAGAGGCACTGAGGGAAAAACTTATATGCCGCATGTTATGTTACCGGTTGTGAATTTCTTGAATAAAATCAGAGAAAAAGCATTAAACAGACGTGAATTCTCTAGAGAATAATGTGCATTGTTAGATTTGGAATACAGTGACCTTGTTCTTTATTGCACTGAACCTGAAAGGAACTGGAAAACAGTTAAAGATATTTTGTTACATAACTGACGGTATTTTTTTCTAGCGTTCATTACCCTGTTAACATTTCCTAGAACTAAGAAAAGTTTCAAAAATATATACTATATGACGTTTTGTAACGACATATAGGTGTGAAGAAGCATTTTACTCCATGAAATCGATTAAAAGCAACACGAGGTCGCGAATGATTGATTCCAATTTGAAGAATTAATTCTCTGCTGCTCTAAGTAAAAAAAAATTAACACCAAATATTGAGAGACTAGCGAAATTCAAACAAACTCAAAAGTCTCATTTATGGTAACTAATGTTTAGGTGTTGTAATAGACAGTGTTTTACATGCAATGGTTAAATCATTTAAAAATGTTAATTGAGTGACCCCTTTTCCTTTCCTGAGCGAAGCAGATTCTAGCAATATTCCTACTGTCTAACACAGAACATGGACGTAAGAAGGTAGAAAAAGTGTTTGAGTTTTATAACGCATCTGAGCTGTATGTGAAACAAATTGACGTATGGTATGTAAAAGGTTGGCCACCATTGCATTAGAGCTATGTTCATAGTTTAATATAGTTAAATTAACGCTAGTAACCATATGGGATATAGTATAAATTAAAACACTTCCAAAATGATTAAAACACTTCCAAAATTAAACTTCCAAAATGATATGAAAACATGTCACAATCAGCACACTGCGAACTCATATTTTTGGTCAAATCTATAAAACTGAATGAATCTTATAAGGTTTACAATGTGGGTACTACAGTTCAATAAAATGTACTATTTGTCAATATTATACTCCGTTCTTTTGCTCTTTGTGTGTCACATACATCAAGAAACTAAAAAATGTTAAGGCAAAAAGGTATTCAACCCAGAAAAGCCTACATATATTTACACCTAATTATTAGAATTTCTTCTTTATTTTTCATTAAAGAACAAATATACATCTTTCTAACAAATACATATCTATCGACAGTTTACTGTCAATAATATTATTACAATGGCTATTTCTCGTGGGTTAAAGAAAATTTCTTTTCATTATTTTTTAAAGTACAGAGAGTTAAATTGTATTACACATAAACACACACACACATACACACCCATATACAGTGAAACTTATATAGTTGGCCACCCCTATTCGACGACCACTCCTCTATACCACTCTACGGCCTTATTTTATTCAGAACCGATTCAAAACTTCATTGATCAAATGCTATGGGAAGAAATTTTTTTTCGAATGCCAATTTTTTTCGGAACCATTACTCAGTACAGAGAGTTAAATTGTATTACACATAAACACACACACACATACACACCCATATACAGTGAAACTTATATAGTTGGCCACCCCTATTCGACGACCACTCCTCTATACTACTCTACGTCCTTATTTTATTCAGAACCGATTCAAAACTTCATTGATCAAATGCTATGGAAAGAAATTTTTTTTCGAATGCCAATTTTTTTCGGAACCATTACTGGCCACCTTACTTCGAAGTTTCACAGTATACACACACCCGCACACACTCACATACATTCTTTCATTCATTCATTCATTCGAGTAGCAGTGTGGTTTACACAGAGCCCAACGAGTTCTATATATGAGGCGTTGAAAGGCAAAGTGGCGTAAGTCACATTTTCAATTTTTTTCATTTGGGGTCAAATATGTAATCTCCATGTTCAATTTATGGTGGAATTGTAAATAGTTATTATTTGCAATATTGTAATAATTGCTATGAATTATAATTTGTTCAATTTATGGTGGAATTTTTTGTAGTTTTGGTAGTTCAACTCTTTTGACTTACACCACTTGACTTACTGACTTACACCACTTTGCCTTTCACCGCCTCATATAAGTCGTGTCTAGTCGGGGCACACACACGCACACGCACACGCACAAGCACACGCACACGCACACACACACACACACACACATATATATATATATATATGTGTGTGTGTGTGTGTGTGTGTGTGTATGTGTGTGTAACATACCCCCCACACCACGGATTACGGAACAATGCAGTCTCACGAGGGGAAATGCCACAAGTGATGGAGTTATATCTGGAATAATATCACATAGCGTAGACGTGGCCGAGACGAACTTGACACAAATGGGCCCTTACGACATAGACGTAAATTACCCAGCCATCGGAATCTTCTGCTGGGCTTAAGAATACAGAGTTATATTGTAGAGTTGTCGGAAGTAGTTTGCGGACAAGGGACAGAGGGACGCGAGAGACACTCAGAGAAGTAACGAAGCAGATAGAAAAAAGTCCCAGCCAAAACCTGGTGGGTCTTTTAAAATTTCAGGGGGTCGTTGTCACATGACACCTGCACTTTTGCATTGATTGGACAGAGGCTCCCAGGCCAGTTCTCTGGGATTGAGTCCCTTAGGCCTGTTATATAAGATAGGGTGCGTACGAGACTGGGGGTTAAAGGGATGATATATTGATTACCTACTTTAGTTTTTAGGAAATTTACAATTCCTTTGTTCTTAAGACGAAAAAGAAGTTACCTTTACTCTCAAGGAAATTTAAAAGATTTTAGAAATTAGTTAAGGTTTTTTGGTTTTGCATGTTATATATATACGTATATATATATATATATATATATATATATATATATATATATATATATATATATATATATGTGTGTGTGTGTGTGTCTGTGTGTGTCTGTGTGTCTGTGTGTCTGTGTCTGTTTATTTATATGGATAATATGATAAAATAAAGTTGAATATCCCCTATACAAACTTCTGATAAATGAAGTATTCTATTTGCGAAAATATTCTGCCGAACGACAACATTGACATGCAAATTCATAATTATATTTTGAAAAAATTACTAATGGAAGACGAAGATTTTGTTATCGATAAAGGAGTATTAGATGTAATTTGACGGTTATTTACTGCTCGAAGAAAAGTTCATTGGATAAAAGGTTTTGATCTTAATAAATATATTTTTTGGAAATATATATGAACAAAAATAAAAATTCAAGCAGAGCCGATCAAAGCATTTTTTTTTACTGTTTCGGATTTGTATAGTACGGAAAATGCATCAAATGTGTAAGGAATGGGAAATATGAAAAATTCTCCGGTTTAGCATATTTTATATATATATATATATATATATATATATATATATATATATATATATATATATATATATATATATATATATATATATATATATATATATATATATGCATACGTGTGTCTATGTATAGACTATATTTGAAACCGTCTTTACGCAAGTTTTTGTTACCTCTGCGTTATTTATCGATAAAACATTTCGTTTCTCATACATTTTTATGAAATGTAGATAATGCTTTTATTCGATTGCATGTCTGTTTTTTTCAGTAGTACTTCTTATCATTTGTTGGGTAGTTTCTGCTATTTTACAATAAAAATTTGCTATATTTATAAACACCTTTGATATGAATTTTCTTTTAAATTAGTAGTTACTTCAGTATGTGACGTATAACAATTTATATTTTTCTTTTCTTATTTAACCATGCTAATTTTTTACAAATTCTATATCACGAATTTTCGTTTTAATAAAGCTTTTTAATCGAACTTCATTCAAAAGAGACTCAGCGTCTATGTCATTACAATTTAACATCATTACACCCTCTTCTTTTATATCAGCTAAAATGTAAGATTATTTTAATAATAAATGTTTGATAAATTCTGCTATCATTTTATTGCTGAATGTTCCTTGTATTTTCGTTTCAATATAGCTTTTACATAGAACTTCATTCAATAGAAATTCAGCTTGCATATGTTATAATTGAAGAATATTTTACTCCTTTTAAGGTATTCCACATAAAATTTAATGTTATTGTAATAATAGATATTTGTTACACTTCATTGTCATATTATTGCTGAATTTTTCTTAAATTTTCATTTTAACAAAGCTTTTAAATAGAAATTTATTCAACAGAGACTCGGCTTGTGTGTGATTGAAATTAAATATTATTGCATCCCTATTCATTTTTATTAGCTAAAATTGTAATGTTAAAGCAATAAAAAAAGTTTTTCAAAAATTTACTATCATATTAATGCTGAATTTTCCTTGAATTTTCTTTTTGTCGAATCTCTAAAATAGAGCTTTATTCAAAAGAGACTCATCATGTACGTAATTATAATTAAATATTATTGTATACCCCTTCTTTTATATGAGCTAAAATGTTATAATAAATGTTTGATTAGAATTTACTATCATTTTAATGTTGAATTTTCCTTAAATTTTTGTCTTAACGAAGCTTTTAAATAGAACTTTATTCAAAAGGGACTCTACATGCATACCAATATGATTGTGTGATGTCGGCAACATCCCATTTTTTTCTGATAACGTTCCCAGGACCTTATTGTACGAAGAGGAATGTGTGACGGTGAACGTTGTGGGTAATTGTAATTTTATTTATATTTTAATATTTATCTTTTAATAAGTCAATGATTTTCTGAATATAATTAATTTGTACATTTCATTGCATTGTGATTCCCAAATGAAGGAAACAACTCTGGTTTTATATGACCAATTAATTTATTGATTAACATAAATGATATGATATAATACATTCCTACAAAACAGGTCATACTTCATCTACACATACATTTAATTCATTCACTACAAAATCATTATTCGAATTAATTCATTATATGAAATTATCATTTATTTTTCGCTAACTTCCATTATCTGATTACTTCACTACCGCGCTCTGTATTATTAAGTTAATGAAGGCTACGCTATGAGAAGCAATGACGGTATAATATGAAGAGAAAATAAAGGGGACCGTACCTTTACAGATGATAATTGGCTCGTCGTTGTGGACATCGGGCACGGAGCTATAACGGACTTCGTTTCATACACACATCACTGGTACTGGATACACACACGGTAGAGTACAGGGCTCCTTTAGTCATTCTAGGCACTGGATACACACATGGTAGATTACAGGGCTCCTTTAGTCATTCTAGGCACTGGATACACACACGGTAGAGTACAGGGCTCCTTTAGTCATTCTAGGCACTGGATACCCACATGGTAGATTACAGGGCTCCTTTAGTCATGCTAGGCGCACGGCATTGGGCAATGGGGAGCATTCGTCTTACAGCTCTGCTGGCATCGGTCACGGCTTATATCATCATCATCAGGCGCACTTCGTACATTTTACTAGCTAGGCTGCTACTACTTCTGACTCTAACTTCTAACTCTCTCTGTGTCCTGTCTGTCTTTTTGCTTCCTCATATTATTTCATATTATTTTTTTCTCTAATTTATGCCGGCTCCGCCTCTTCTCCATTCCATTGGCCATATTATTATATGTCATCACAATTCGTCCGTGGCTGCCTTTTCTGCATCCCCTTTTCACCAATACGCATTGAGGGCGGGATTTATAAAATTCTCCTTTTTTTCCCATGCACTTTTTCCCATGCTCCGACATCATGAAACACGTGTTCTGTTTTATAGCCCTCATAAATTTTCAGTCTTCCTTTCTTCTTTTGTTCTCTTCGTTGCCATTCATTCTACAGCACTTTTATCTTCTAGTTTTATCTTTAGTAGCTTAGATGTATTGTTGGCCATTTGCTTCTTAGCCCTGCTTCTTTCTTACATTTCGCAATTATGTTACTTTGTCCCGTACTTTTCGATTTTGCTGCCCCTGGCCGTGACATTATTGTCATATCCCTATGACAGAATGCAGCTGAGACTTGGAAGCCAGCATTCCAAGGGTCAAGGTGACTTCCCATAGAAAAGCCCAGATAATAGTTTTTTGTCATTCTAGGGCGCATCGTTAATTTTCAGGTCGCAGGGCGGACGGATCTTAGCCCGGAAATACGACATGAAAAAGATCGGCAGAGAACTAGCCGCTGATATTTATCAAAGACGTTTTTTCAGAGGCTGGACTAAATGGAAGGTGGTCAGCGCGGGACTTGGCAGAACGGGACTTGGAGAGAGCTAGACAGAGAGAATAGCAGAGGCCACGGCTAGCGGTTGGTCAGCGTGAGGAGGCTGAGAGATTTTGGTTTGAGACCAGGGGTTAGTGGCATGCATGCCTAGCAACTCTTATGAATCGTTACTAGCTTAACTGCTACTGTATATATTTTGTATACAGATAGTTCTAATTAAAGAACTTAATTTTAATTTCAATTCGTGCCCCTATTTAACCCAATGTCGAGTCTCACTTATTTTATCTCATCTGAGATTTTGGCTTGTTGTCGGCCACGTTTTGACAATTGAATATTTTTGCATCCCTATTTAGTTATATGAGCTAAAATAAAATACTAAAAGAATATTAAATAATTTATATTTGTTCTAATGAAGCTCTTAAATATAACTTCATTCAATAGAGATTCATGTTGTAAAGATTCATCTTCATTCAATAGAGATTTTCTTGTAATTGAAGAATATTTAATTCTTCTTCATTTATATCAACTAAAATGTAATATTATTATAATAATAAATGCTTGGTAAAATGATCTGTCATATTATTACTGAATTTTCCTTGGATTTTCGATTTAACAAAACTCTTAAATAGAACTTTATTCAAAAGAGATTCAACATGTATGTCATTAAAATTTAATATTATTGTATCCCTTTTATATCAGCTAAAATTAGAAGGATAACGTAATAAAAAAGTGTTTATAAAAGTTTAGTATTATATTAAAGCTGAATTTTCCTTGAACTTTTGTTTTAAAAAAGGCTCTTACGTAGAACTTCATTCGATAGAAATTCATCATGCATATTTTGTAATTGAAGAATATTTTACTCCTCTTCATGTATACCAGCTACAATGTAATGTTATCATAATAATAAATGTTTGATAAAATTTACTATCTAATTATTGATGAGTTTTTCTTACAGTTTCGCTTTAACAAAGCTTTTAAATAGAAATTTATTCAACAGAGACTCGGCTTGTATGTAATTGAAATTAAATATTATTGCATCTCTTTTCTTTTGTATTAGCTAAAATTGTAATATTAACGTAATAATCAATGTTTATCAAAATTTACTATAATATTAATGCTGAATTTTCCTTGAATTTTCGTTTTATCGAAGCTCTGATATAGAGCTTTATTCAAAAGAGGCTCAAGATGTATGTCATTATAATTGAATATTATTACATCCCTCTTCATTTATATCGACTAAAAGGTAATATTATCTTAATGATAAATGTTTTATAAAATTAACTATTATTTTAATGCTGAAATTTCCTTGATTTTTTGTTTTAAAAAAGATCTAAAATAGAATTTATTTGAAAGAGTCTCTACACACACACAAACATATATATATATATATATATATATATATATATATATATATATATATATATATATATATATATATATATATATATATATATATATATATATATATATATATATATATATATATATCATAACTTAGTTGAGAAAAGAATGATTACTTAAAGGGGGCTTGGGAATTAAATTATATTCGTGGCGTAATTCGCCTCTAATTTTTCATATTTCAAGACGCGCGAATTGGGAAAGGGAAATTCCCCGTCTGTGATTAAGCGTTCGAAGAGAAAGTATTATATAATTCTTCTTGGAGAGATGTCTAGTTTGAGCTGTGCGCATATGCAGAGAGAGTTGGCGCGCGGAATTGGCCGTTAGATTTGTCAGAGCGCAGGATAAAAGTCAATGCCGTCGGACGTATGTTCACCGCGTCTCTAAAAAGGAAATGGCGCAAAATGAACGCGCTGAGTTGGAGCTTTGGTTTGCATGAAAATACAGAAAATGGAATAACTCGAACTGATGCCTGCTCAATTGTTTACTGGATTACTTCTTACTACGCCACCGGACCACAACAGACTGCAACGTCATTTAATATAGCGGGCCTAGTTTTACGCTCGACATATATATATATATATATATATATATATATATATATATATATATATATATATATATATATATATATATCTTGAAATAGAGACTCAGTATATATGTGAAAGTGATTGAAGAATGATTTCCCCCCATTACTTAAATGAGTTAAAATGTAATAATGACGTAATAATAAATGTTTCATAAAATTTACTCTAATATTAGTCATAATTTTCCCTGAATTTTGGTTTTAAGATTGCCTTTCAGTAGAGCTTTACTCAACAGAGACTCGGCATTTATGTGACTGTAATTAAATGTTAGTGCATCTCTTCATTTGAATCAGGTAAACTTGCAATTTTATAGTAATAATGAATGTTTGTTACAATTTACTATCACATTAACGATGAAGTTTCCTTTAAATCCCTCGAATAGAATAAGAATTCAGATCCTAAATTTTCCACAACCCTAAATATTATAAAAGAGGATTTATTTACTTCAGCCTTTGTTAATTAAGAATTCTTTGAAACTTAATTACCCAAGTTTGAAGCAATTATTTGAACTTTAAATGCATTCAAATTCAGATGTGTTGCTTTTTCTCTCTTTCAACGCCATTTCTCACATTCTGTAATTATTCAACAATTTTCAAGACATTTGATACGTTTCAATCAAGATACAGTCATTTATGCTTGACGTTTAGAAATAATTATGGTAATGGCACTGTGTACCGCTAAGTGTACTTCACTTACAGTGATTACCCCGAGAAAGTTTTCTTCAATGATAATGCGATCTTTAATAGTTTAAATAATTTTTTTTAGCATTCTTTTCGAGATTTTCCACCATAAGAATATTTGTGGGTCAGCGATTTCGTAACCTTTTTTTGTTTCTATCAATTAGAAATCCTCTAATGGGTTTTGCATAAAAAATAATGCAGGGTTATTTGAGGGAAGATAGTTTTAAACTTACTTTAAAGGATTCGCTTTTATTACAGCTCAGATTTCAAGACCCCGTTTCTCCAACTTTCAAAGTCGTTTTTCTCAAATCGAGGTTTTCGGAGTAAAGTGGTTTTACCCCTGGACTCTTTAAATGTTATATTTGCTCTCTCTTGATATTTCATCAGGTTCAGAAATCTGACGTAATTTTAATCTTCTATTCTTCGTCACCCTATCAAAGATGTTTTTCAACAATTTCTAATGTAGTGACCTCAGCAGGGAGATCATAACGCCTAGAATCACTCGTGCTATTCGGCAACAACGCTAATCGACAAACTACTTATAAATCCTTTTAAGCGAAGGTGAAAACTCTCTGTAATGTTTATTTATCCTGGATTAAGTTTCTGATGCGTTTTCCCTCTTGAAAAGGGGTTTTATTATCAACACTCAGATATCGTTTGTCTCCAATGTGGGAGCAGTAACAAGAGTTCTCTAAAATAGCTGCCAATAGTGAACTAAGAGCCGAATATGTTTACAATTTGACATTTGGGCCCTTGAAAGATGCTAAATGGGAGAGAGTAAATAATTTCAGTTGCAGTGGCGCCATCTCTCGGATTTTGTGTGGACTTATCAAACGAACCTCCTAGGAATGGGTTTATTATTTTTTTTCTATTTTAAGTTCATAAATTTTTCATATTTTCACGAAACACTATAAATTACCAAGTGCTTAGATTGACAAAATGTAGATCAATTACAGATAAAGGTTTTTCTTGCCCATAAAGAAAATACTTATTACAAGCATTTCATAATATTTCATATAAGAAGGCTAAAATGCTTAAATTCAAAAGTCTTTAAACGTTATGTGTACTGTGCAGTTGCATGCCTTTATAAACATACTTTTTAATTCCGGATCTGATAAAAAAATTAACTTTAAAATATGACATTTAAGAGTATCAGGAATCTCTATTTCTTGTATGTCATAGGGTCTACCTTCCCTTAAGTATAGTTACAATTTTACGAATCTTCAATATACATATTTTATCTATTCTGACAAACAAATGGCCTGAGAGTTAAGTGAATGCTTTTAGTCGACATTTCAAAATGGCAAAGCTATTTTTTCTTTAAAAAAGTAGAAACACTTTTACTAGACTAGAGGCAGACGCAAGTTTCATGAGTAGTGTATGCCCCCATGACACTGCAAAAATGGAATGCAACAAAATCTTCATCTAGAGCTAACATTAAATCATTCAGTGTGGAATATCCCCCCCCCTCCCCTTTTCCATGATTTTCTGGAACTGTTCCAAGAAACAAAGCTTTTCGTTTTATGTATTTGTAACAGATAAAATGTTCTTAACTCACAATATACAAAAAGGTCTTAAAGTTGAATTTTTCGACATTAAATCAAACGCAGATGGTAAATAAGGGTAGTGTGTCAAAAAGTTTGGAAAAATTGTGGTGTTTTTTCGCATAAAAATATTATTTTAGTTTGATTTCTTGAATTTTTCTTTTTTTGGTAACTACTTATTTTGAATTGTCGAAATTATACTTAGATTTTTTTTTTCGATGTGACAGGTACTGTATTGTTGGTGAATTAGTTAACTATTTTACTATGGGAGCACCATATGAATAAACCAACACAGCGTCATAGGATTGGACATCACGGAAACTTTAATACATTTAATACGTAACGCTGCTGGAGCGACCACTTCATAAATATATCAGCCTATGGCATCCATTTTGTTTTATGGGTTAGGCTTAAAAGTAAAGTTCAAAAAGATTATTTGCTATCTAATCCCACATAGTTTGTTAGAAACAACGTAATATCGACACAAATAAACTTTAATTTAATTTTTAGACGGCTGTAATAAACGATTATGAGAGTTAAATAACAGCTCACCACCGTTTAGAAATGTTCTCCACATAAAATATACTTTTACTGTAAAGTATTTTCTTTGTGAATTTCATATTCATTAGAGAATTATCTCTTTTCCGCCACGTTTCGCTTTATCATAGTGTTTCAATTAAATTAATAACAAGTATTCATTTTATATACTCACAACTTGAAAATGTAAACACGAGTGAGTCATTCATTCACCGTGATTCATTCATCATCGTTAATTTAAGAAAAATTGAATCAGAGAAATTTTTTCACTGTAAAACAGTTTTAAAAGTGTTTAACTGAATATTTCTTAATTGCCAAAGTGGCTTTCATGTGATTTTTGATAGTTCTAAAGGTTCCGCCGACCACAGCAATAAGCTTATACGGCATATTTAAAGTTTCTTGTGAACATATTACAATTTACAATTACACTAAAAATATTAAATTTATATAATATTTTATATAATATTTATATAAATTATATACTATTTTTCTAAAGTATTTTTGGTAAAGCATTCTATTGAATTTTTAATAGTTATTATTGTATTTTTATTATTTCTTTTAATAGTACTTTTATAACTATTCTGCCACCTTTCGCGTTATCATAGTCTTTCCATTAAATTAATAACAAGTATTCATTTTATATACTCAGAACTTGAAAATGTAAACACGAGGGAGTCATTCATTCACCGGGATTCATTTATCGTCGTTAATTTAAGAAAAATTGAATCAGAGAAATTTTTTCACAGTAAAACAGTTTTAAAAGTGGTTTACTGACTAATTCTAAATTGCCAACATACGTGGCTATCATGTGCTCACATGTGGCTTTCATGTGATTTTTGGTAAAGCAATCTATTATTGCATTTTTAATATTACTTTTAATAATACTTTTATAACTATTCCGCCACTTTTCGCGTTATCACAATATTTCAATTAAATTAATAACAAGAATTCATTTTATATACTCAAAACTTGAAAATGTAAACACGAGTGAGTCATTCATTCACGGTGATTCTTTCATCATCGTTTAATTGAATATTTCTAAATTGCCAACACACGTGGCTTTCGTGTGCTCACATGTGGCTTTCATGTGATTTTTGGTAAAGCATTCTATTACGATGATAGTGTTTTAATTGAATATTTCCCGTGATTTAATTGAATATTTGACGTCGTTTAATTGGATATTTCATGTGCTCAGATGTGGCTTTCATGTGATTTTAGGTAAAACATTCTATTACTATGATACTGTTTTTAATTTCTGTTTATTATTGTATTTTTAATATAACTTTTAATAGTACTTCTATAACGATTTGTATTTTACCGTCAAGTTTTGATGGGTACTATCTAGTATATATATATATATATATATATATATATATATATATATATATATATATATATATATATATATATATATATATATATATATATATATATATATATATATATATATATATATATATATATATATATATATATTTACATATAAATATATATATATATATATATATATATATATATATATATATATATATAAATATATATATATATATATATATATATATATATATTTACATATATATGTATATTTATTTACATATATATACAGTGGTATCTCGATCGACCGATTTCAGATCCATCGTTTTCCGTATGTGTCGTTCATTTTATCCAGTCCCAACGATCATATTGCTTTGTTATGTTTCCGCATCTATCGTTTTCCCGCATTTATCGTTCATTTCAATCAGTCCCTTGAAAAACCATAGATCGAGATTCCACTGTATATACATTGATGGACAAAAAAAATTAGCGCACCAAGAAATAATTGCGGTATCGTAACGAAACTTGCAATGAAGGTACATGTCGGGGAGATATGCAAATGATTAGAAATGCAGCATGATTGCGCATTACTTATAGCCGGTAGAGGGCGTTGAACATCGTACTCTGTGGAGTATAAAACAGGTAACCAAAGCTTGTTTGAGTGTGCTGAATCATTTACAAAGGAAGAGCTTAGATAGACATGCCATTACACCGTGTTCGAAGACAATATAAGCAGTTGTCGCAGTTTGAGAGGGGGAGAATCGTCGAGATGATGGAAGCTGGGTGGTCAGCTAGGTGAGTAGCTCGTCAATTAAGCCGCTCTGATTGTGTTGTGAGAAGGTGTTGGGACCAGTGGACCCGAGAGATGTCATGTACACGAAGACCAGGCTCAGGACGCCCTCGACAGACCAGTCGTCGAGAAGACCGCCACATAGTAAGAAATGCACGCGTACAGCCAACTGCTTCATCGACCGCCACCCAGGCACAGGTAAAAACCTTCACTAGGGGCCTCTGTGTCATCTCGAACCATACAAAGGCGCCTGGCTGAAGGACAGTTGGTATCGCGGCGCCCATTACGTGTGCTGCCCTTGACGCCCACCCATCGACGCCTCCGTTTGGAGTTTTGCCGCGCACGAGGAAACTGGACTGCAGCGGAATGGAACCAGGTCGTATTTAGCGACGAATTCAGATTCAGTCTCGGCAGTGATGACAATCGTGTTCGTGTGTGGAGAGCCCGTCGTGAACGCTTCAATCCTGTCTTTGCTGTACAGCGACACATCACTCCCACAGCTGGTGTGATGGTATGGGGTGCCATTGCCTACAATACACGGTCACCCCTAGTATTGTTCCGTAGCACCATGACAGCCCAGCGGTATGTTCATGAAATCCTGCAACCACATGTGTTGCCACTCATGCAACGGATCCCAGGAGCCATTTTTCAACAAGACAATTGTCGGCCTCATACGGCAAGCGTGTCACAAGACTGTCTCCGCACTGTTACTACCCTTCCTTGGCCTGCCCAATCCCTAGATTTGTCTCCAATCGAGAATATCTGGGATCATTTGGGACGACGAGTTGGGCATCCCACGAGTTTGAGCGAACTAGAGGCAAGGTTACAGCAAATATGGAACGAAATGTCTCAAGACATCATTCAGAACTTGCATGACTCAATGCCCGATCGTATCGCATAGTGTATTCGCGCTAGAGGGGGTCCAACGGAGTATTAACTCCTCCGTTCTTTTGCCTTTTTCTCTGAAATAAATTATCCTTTTTCTTTGATTTTCTTATCATTTACTTATATCAAAGTAGTCATTACGTATGTAAAATTTCGTTTCATTTTGACGACTCCTTCTTGGTACGCTAATTTTTTTGTCCATGAGTATATATATATATATATATATATATATATATATATATATATTTACACACACACACACACACACATATATATATATATATATATATTTATATACAGTGTGATCAGAAAGTCAGTATGGATTTGAAAAAGTAATAATTCACGGAATAATGTAGGTAGAGAGGTAAAAATTGACACACATGCTTGGAATTATTACATGGGGTTTTATTATAACCACAAAAAAAGAAGTTAAAAAAATCACCAACAGATGGCGCTGGACAGCAAAACGTCAGTGACGCTGCATGAGAATCGCGTATAAAAGGATGTGTAATAACAGATCATTTCTCTCCTTTCCTATACTCTGTTTCTTTTGGTTCCCCTCTGCTTATTACCTGAAAGTCTGCAATTGAGGGCGCGGCCCAGGCATTGCAGTTGCGACGCATTTCGTATTGTTCCTATGGATGGAATAAGATGCACCAGCAATCGCAGCATGTTGACGTTACCAGAAAAGGCACTCTTAGTGAAGCTGTACTATCAGAATGGGGAATCTGCTACTGCAGCTTTCCGAACCATAGGAAGGGCATTCGAACGGGTAAAGGTCCTATGACAATTGCAGCTTTGAAGAGAATGATTTGGAAGTTCACGATGGACCGACATCAATAGGGATGCTAAAAGACAACTCCAACGCCAGTGTCTCACCATAAATAGAGATATGTTGTACAGTGCTGTTGACAACATTGTCCCTCGACTACAGCTATTGATGAGGAATGACGGTCTAAATGTTGAGCATTTGTTCTGAAGAACGTCATCTTTGCTTTGTCATAATTTTTTATGCTAATTATTGCTTTTCTTATCACATGAAGCACCATCTGTCGTCCATGTTTTGAACTTTTTTTGTGGTTGCACTAAAACCCCATGTTATTCCCAGCATGTGTGTCAATTTTTACCTCTTTACCTACATTATTCCATGAATTATTACTTTTTCAAATGTATACTGACTCTCTGATCACCCGGTATATATATATATATATATATATATAAAGAAACATAACATTGGTTTTATTGCATAGAGGGAATTTTTGTTATATGCATTTATTTGTTATTTATACCTACTATTTATGATAGATTTCCCATGAATTAATTTAAACATGTTTTAAAATATATATATATACATATGTTTTGAGTATATGCGCTATAAACACTTACAAAAGAATGAGATAATAGTTGCTCCATCTGTACTTCAAATTATATCAGATGTAATAGGAAAGAAAAAAAAACTAATACACTAAATAACAGCAGCTATTTCGTCGTCACATAGCGTATCTGTATATTTAAGCTTTCGTATCACATAAAACAAGATTCTTTCAATACACATAGATAATACATCGAAAAAGAAGCTTACATAACTAGATTAGCTGTGATAATAGATTTTACTATCTACATGTCGTACTTATTATCATTGTGAATTATTTGATATATAATTTCAGTCTGTATTCGTTTTTCTTAAGGAGTGTAATATTAAATCACTGGATAAGCAACTCTTGTTCCCTTATTATATTTAAGAAGAAATCATCATTAATTTGCTAAAACAATTTATTGAACTTCACCTTAAGAGGTTAAAATATTTGCTGTCTGTATTTGCGGCTTGAATGCTATAAGATTTTAGGATTCATGAGAAATAATAGCTGAGGATTTATAGAATCTACTTAAGTTAATTTTCTAAATCTGGGTTACGTTTGTTTAATGATTTTTATATTATATACACTTTCACTATGTTTGCCATTGTGTGTTTGCTTTGCTCTTCAGTTTTCTTAATCAATGCGAGATTGAATAATTAGATAAACAACTCCTGTTTTCAGATTACATTGAAAAAGAATTCCTAATTAATTTGTTAAAACAATTCATTTAACTTCATCTTAAAAGGGAAAAAATAATTACTGTCGGTACTTCATTCTTGAATGTTATAAGATTTTAGAATGTATGTGAAATAACAGTAGAAGAGTTATAGTCTATTGAAATTAATTTTCTGAATTTGGGTAACGTTTGTTTAATGTCTTTTATATTCTGTCAAATTTCGATATGTTTGCCATAGTATAATTGCTTTGTTATTTTTATCTTCTTTGCTTTTCGAATAAATATTTGTAATTTGACATTGTCAAAAATATGCAGTGTAAGATTGGATCACTGGATAGACATCTTCTGTTCCTATATTATATTTAAAAAACAACTTATCATTAAATTGTTAAAACAAATTATTCAACTTCACCTAAAAAGGGAAAGAATAATTATTGTCGGTATTTGCGTCTTGAAAATTACAATATTTTTTAATGCATGTGAAATAACAGAGGATATATAGAATATATTGAAGTTAATTATCTATGTGTAATGTATTTTGTGTTCTATGCACTTTCAATATGTTTGCCATAGTATATTTGCTTTGCTATTTTTATCTTCTTTGCTTTTCGAATAAATATTTGTAATTTGACACTGTCAGAAACATTCAATGTAAGATTGAATCACTGGATAGTCATCTTCTGTTTCTATATTATATTTAAAAAGAATTAATCATTAACTTGTCAAATTATTTAACTTCACCTGAAAAGGGAAAGAATAATTATTGTCGGCATTTGCTTCTTGAAAATTACAAGATTTTAGAATACATGTGAAATAACAGTAGAGGATATATAGCATCTGTTGAAGTTAATTATCTATGTTTAATTTCTTTTATATTCTATCCAATTTCAAAATGTTTGTCATTGTATGTACTTTGCTATTTGTATCTTTTTTGCTTTTAGCATAAATATTTGTTATTTCACACTATCAGAAAGATTCAATGGAAGATTGAATCACTGGATAGTCATCCAGTGTTTCTATATTATATTTAAAAAAGAACTTATCATTAATTTGTTAAAACAAATTATTTTACTTCATCTTTAAAGAGAAAGAATAATTACTGTTGGTATTTCCTTATTGAAAGTTATAAGACTTTAGAATGCATGTCAAGTAATTATAGAGGATATTATGAAATCTATTCAAATTAAATTTCAAAATCTAGGATACTTACTTTTAACTTGTATATCCTATGTAAATTCAGTATGTTTGCCATTATATGTTTACATTGCTATTTAAATATTTTTGCATCTTGTATTAACGCATCAAGATGAATTTCGGAATTTATTTTTCGAAAATTTAGTGCTTTTAGGATTTATAAATAATCAGGAGCGTAGCATATAAGCTAAATGTGCTCTTCAATAACCCTTTAAATTCAAAACTATTTTTAGTTTTGATTTTAAAATTGCTTTGCGTAATATTATTACAATGTAGCGTTAAAGTTTTGTGTAACGTTATCTAAATGCAGAATTTATGATAACAGAACTCATTGCCAAAAGGAAACTCGATCACTATGGTTTTGTTAATACCGGGTAATAACGCATAATAAAAGTAAACTGTGTTTACTTTTAAATAAAATGCTCCACCAAAACGCAGCTTTAGATGATGCTTAAACGTGAATTTCAATCGTCAACACACTCTTAATGTGTATATCTAGCTTTTTAGTTCTAGACACAAAAGATAATGACATAGAAAAAAAAGAGAATTTGAGACATTCAATAAATAATTCAGTTTTGGAATAAAAGCCTTTTTTGGTATTTTCTGGAAGAACTCCAAAAATAGAGATTGTTTTATGGGAAGTATCTGCTATAGATAGAGCATTCATAATTGGCAATTTATAAGTATGATTTATTACTGTTAGGAAGTCAAAATATAAAAGGCCTCAAAATATGAGACATAAAAGCAATTTTATTTTTACCTCAACGGAGTGCCTTTTGAAAAATTTCTGTTTAAAAACGGTCTGCACTAACCGCTTTAAAAGCAAACTCCGGTGATTTAAAGAGCATGTGTGAGAGATAATGGAAAATAAAGTAACAAATTTGAAGGATATAAACTTTTTCGCAGCATCTTGAGCTGGATGGAAAGAATTTTATTCATGTAAGAACATAATTTGAATTTTTTTTTCTGTTATCTAATTATTTTTATCTAAAACCACAAACTCAAACAGTTTTTTTAAAAATCATAACACTTACAATAAAATGGAAAAGAAAATGCTAAAATTTGTTTGCAGGAATGAAACTATTAAATGGCTATTGCAATTGCTATTGTAGTGACTATCGTAATAATAAATATATATATATATATATATAAGCCAAATGGGGGTGCGGTGACCCGGTCGGCAAATGCGTCGGGCCAGTGATCTGCAAGTTGCTGGTTCGTTACCCGTCTGCGATAAAACCGTCGACGTGTACACTAATGGCGGTTGGTGCAAGGGAAAAATCTGTCGTAGCTGCTGCCCTCCAAGTTCCCAAGCAATACTTGGAGTTGCGGGGTCAAGTGGTCCGGTCTCGACACTTGACTCTGTTCAAAAATCGCGCACCAGATAGAAGTCCAACCTCTTTTGAGGCAATGGCACCCCCTCTTCTATGGATAGCGCATTTTCACTATTCGTAGACACAACAACAAATAAACAAACAAGCCAAATACCCCTCACTGACTCTCTAAAATCATACTCTTAGGCACTTGGTGCTCACTAAAAAATCTTTTAAAATTATATCCAACTTTAAAGAGTTAAAAGGGACCTAAACCCCTCCCACCTCTATAAAGATTAAAAAAAAATCTTAAACCCGTATTTAACAAAGGATTTCAACCGATTACTGTTAAATGAGAAGTGCGTCTCAAAAGCATTTACAAACCGGGTTTCATTAAAATCGGCCCAAATCAGACGGAGCTAAAATATTTCGAAAATTAATTTTTTTTCATATATGTTCCAATATATTACGTTTTGCCTTTTTATATTTATAAATACGAAAGATAAATAGCACTTACTGACAGACTAATTACTGTATATGTGGAACCATAAGGTCTAGGAAGCTCAAAGTTTGCATTGTGTTTCCTATTAGACCGTAGGTGCTCAGTAAGTTTTAAAAACACACATTCCAACTTTTAAAGGAAATAAAATAGGGGGACTTAGATTCCCAACATAGAAAAATCTTAAATTCATATTTAATGCCAGATCTTTGTCGTTAAATTTCGTGTTGAACTTCTCTGAGGAATGATAATCCTTTACTGCTAAAGTTAATTTAAATGAAATGCACCATATTCCATAATGGCTGCTATTCATCTATTCCATCGCGAAGAACGGGTATTCCGCCAATGCGAATATATGAATAGATTTGTAAGCTGTGTTACTCCAAATTACACAAATACACGAATATATATATATATATATATATATATATATATATATATATATATATATATATATATATATATATATATATATATATATATATATATATATATATATATATTCCAATGCGGAATCACTTGTCGGTTATACAGTCGCCTCTATTCACCGCAGCTTTTGCTAGCCATTTTATAATGGGAACACCATATAGGCGGACCAGCTTTACCCCCTATGAAGAGACGAAACAAACGGAGGTATTTTAGAGGCGCGACGCCGGGATTCAATCCGAGCACCCTTAGCCCCGAAAGCCAGTTCGCTGTACCACAAGGCTGTCACAGGTCCGCATGGTCATATATATAATTAAACGTATGCATAGTTAGGTTTCAGAATTCTCAAATTAAGATTCAAAAATTTAGAAGTGCCTGATCACTGACTTCGTAGGTGAATTTTTTAAAAACAATTAGATAAAATAATACTGACCTCAAGATTTGGATTTATTTCCTTAATGAAAGCCATAGTAAACTATCGTCTACAATGTGAAATAAATATTTGCAAAGCAATTAAAATACAAAAGGTATGAAAAACTTAGCGGTTTTCCCATTAAGCATACTTAGTAAGATATATATATATATCAGGAGAAAAGGCTCGCTCCCTCCACAGGGTTCTTTTAAAGATATCAAGGCATGGAATAGATATGTTAGATGAATTGAAATTCGAAAAACATTAAATTTTATAAACAAAGTAAGCAAAAAAATATCTCTAATTAAAAGGTATTTCGTGAATGAATGTACATCTGTATGTAAATAGCTGAAAAAACTTGCGACTTTTAGATTCCGATTCCATTTTTAACTTCACATCCTTTAATTATATATCATCATCAATGACGTCATCTTCAAGCATTTAAAATTAGAGTGTGAGTAATTAATGGAATGATATAAAGGGATTAAATCAGCTGTCGAGATTCAGTAATTAGTTTCCAGTCTAGTAACTGCGACTGGAGATTTTTTAAGGGAAGCTTTATGATAGCCCCAAGTAACCAATGAGTGATTTAAAGTTAAATAATAACGCTCTATTTAACGCTATATTTCCCCTTCCTGAAACGCAGAGGACACTAAAAAGTTACACTTACGGTTATCAACAATATTTGTAGATCTAATGAAAGATTTAGTTACTATATATGTTAATAGTATTGTAAATAGTTCAGAATGTGTTTTACTCTAGAAAGAAAGTTTAAATTAGGAACTGCCCCACCATTCGCGATAGTGAAAGTATTTTAACGAAAGTACCATAAAGACTATATAGTATATCCCTCTGCAAGGTTGAGGTATGGAAAGACTATTCAAACAAACCGGATATTTATTGCAAGTCATTTGAAGTAGCTACATATTAATACAGGTAAAACGTCTGTGCTTATTTCAGTTAACTCATATCTGTCTGTCTTGTCTTGAAGCTAGTCACTTTGTCAACTATTTATTTATCTGACAATGGTTTTCCTCTCGACAACCATTCTCAGAGTATTTTCCAAAAAATACTTGTATCAGATTGCTAAATGCACACTTTAGCGGTAATTTATGCAAAGGAAAAGGTATTCAGAGAACCCAACAGCCGTGCAACCTAATTGTTGTCCTTATTATGGGCAACATGGCACAGACGCCTAGTATGTTGGTGGTGAAATAATTCAAATGGCTCTTATGTATTACTAGTGACGGACCTATTGCGCCATATCGGAAAAAACGGAACGTCTTCCATGGTATGTGGATCAAAGTTAGAATACTTGAAGTTGAATGATGGAATAGAAAAATTATATACTTACGATAAAGGGTCACTTATGCAAAATGTACGTCTCTTTGGCGTGTCTCGCACCCTTACACTGACGATTCAAAGAAAGTTTACGTCCTTTTTGTGGGAATCTAAGCACTGTACCGATGATAAGAAAGCAAAAAAAAATTCCAAATGCATCCCAATGGTTGTTTTTCCAATTAGGGTCTAAATTGACACCAGTTTGTCTTTTATCAGTCTATTACCAGTTAGAGGAATTTTCATTTTAATACCTTCACCCCCTCCCCCTTCCACAGTCCTTGACACTGTAACATCACTCTAATTCTACGAGTGTGTTCCCACGACTCGCGAAGAGCCCTCACACAGCTGCGTGTTTATCGAAATATCCATTTCGTGTTCCCAGAGATTTCTGAACACGTGTGCAGATTCCGAGCGGATTAAAAAGCGATACCAGCAATGACCACCAAAGTTCTTAGCCTAGAAGGTTAAGCCAGCAGCGTACCGCTTCCTGAGAAAATTCGGAGAGCGCCACTCGTAAACATATCTGCCGTGGCATATCTCAGTAAGTCTGACACTACAGCACTCATAAAGACGAAATGTCCGTCGATAAGCAAGATTGTCCTCCTGGCTAATCCTCATGGCCCCCGCTCTGGAAACGGGCAAACCTCTGAGAATTCCAAGACACGCCAACAAAGAAAGTACTGCGAAATATAGTCAGAGACTTTGCGTTTTTCGAGAGAGCCATGTAACATCTAGGCTAGAACGGCCGTGCGAATTTCTGCTCTCCGGAAAGACTAAACTAGTTCCCGGAGTTTGCAGCTGTTAAAATCTTTTGTATCAGTCTGGTGATGTGGTAAACTGCTCCAACCAACTTCTTACTGGTTACGTTTATTTTTATTCAACTTGTTAAGTTTTGAATTAAATATTTGTTACCTTTTAGTAAACCTCTGGCCTTATCATCTATACCACTTGAATATTATTTATTTTGCTAAGAAGATTTACGAACGCCTTTATAACCCAGAGTGTATTACAACACCACTGAAAAAATAAGAAGCCCAAGATATGGATAAAATGGGTTCTCTGGATAGATCTGGTTTGTGCTGTAAGCAGGTTAAGCCATGCTAGTCACAAACTCACCTGCCAGCTTCGGGACAGCAATAATAATATTTTTGTAATGAAATCTAAATTTCATTTTTAACTAATTTTGGTTTGTCTTAGCTTAAGTTGTTAAATTAAACAGCAAATGGAAGATTTACCTACAAACATTTCGAGTGTAAAGCTAAATGTACTAATTTGTGGTATATCTTAAAAAGTTTGAATTCTAAGAATTCCTTCCTTCGAAAAAATAATTTAAGTTTGAATTATACACAAATTTTATTTATTGGTAAATTACTATATAGAATTTTAAAATAAATCCAAATGATAATAAAACTGCGGAAAAAATGTTGTTTTCCTTAGTATAATATCTATGCCTTCTGTCCTTTACCTTTCTTCTAATAAAATAAATGAGAATTTCCATGTCCAGGGCACATATTCCCATTCCTTACATGAAGTCGCGCCATTACATCGTTTGGCGGCTGCTGATTGGTCAATTGAGTTTTCATCGGTATCCTCTACATCAGCATAATTTAAAATTTAATAATACATAAACATAATCAGAAATCATGCAAATTGCTTAAATAGAAAATTTTGATTGGAAATGCTTATTTACATGGAACTATGAAAGAATTCGAGTCAAAAATTTTTATATACAAATAGCTTGTCATTTTAATGTGTACATGAATGCATATGCTTTTGCTTTTACATTAACAGATGGCACCACTTAATAAAAAAATGAAATAATCAACGTTCCTTGTCATTAAAGATGGCTTATTTTATTATTTCATACGTATAAGAAAGAAAACTATATTTGAATAATGAAAACAACTTAATAATATAGCAAAGTAATACTTACGAGCAAACAAAACTGGTGCCAGATGGATTTGATGATTTTGAGTTCCACTGCATATTTGTCAATTCCTCAAATTACTTGACCCATTTATTGCAATCCGTTAAATTTTGAACGTTACTGAGTACTACGATACTATTATTTGAAATAGATTCTATTTCGTTCAAAAATAATGATGGAAGTTTTGATTCTTGAAAAACAGACATGCTTGCATAAGCATCAGCGCATCAAATACACAAATACCGATGCAAACTCAATTGACCAATCAGCAGCCGCCAAACGATGTAATGACGCGATTTCATGTAATGAATGGGAATATGCGTCCAGGGCCGTGTCTAGGTCACTGATAAATAGCGATTCGGTAGAAACCTCGCTATACTGTTTTTCTTTATCTAAACATCTCATTTCAGCTATTTTTCACATGAATTTCTACGTCAAATTCTGAATTATAATCCTGTGTTTCCATTCTTTATTTAAAACCAGTATAGTTTTAATGAATGTACGGTCTCTCAGAGCTCCTTGGCTTTTAAAAAATTATAAAATTAACACAACACTTACAGAAGACAAAAAAAAAAAAACTGTCGACATGATTTCGTTGAAAATATATAATTCAGTAATTTTTGCCATCAAAGAAGATTCATAAGGGGGTAAAAATGACTGTTTGGAATGAATGCAAAATAAACTCCTTAGATGTATGAAACATTTAAAAATATATTAGTAGCGTTTCAGAACTTTTCATGTACACGTGATAAGCAAAATTACTTAGAAAATGAAAAACTGAAATTTAAATTCCCTTTCAAATTTATGAGATACGCCATGAAGTCATTTCACATCTTACATAATTATTCATAATTATTATCACCCTGACTTCAGCTCAGACATTCGAGAATTTATCTCAAGTTAAATTAAATTCTTTCTCGGCGATTAATATTTTCTTTGGCGAAAACAACAATGACGGAAATTTCACATTACTACTCCGAGACGATCTCTACTGTCCTAATTAATATGTTCTATAATCCAGCAGAGAGTATCATAATTTATCTCAATGAGTGTTTCTAGAAAGTATATCTATCTCTTTGATCTCGAAGAAAGCCTTTTATAAAGGTTTATGAAATCATATCGCAAAAGTTTCCATACTAACATACTTCCAGTTTGAATAGAAGTTATTAATTCGGATAAATATAACAGGTAAAGTGAATTTACGTGTTCAATCTGAAAGTTCTAAGGTGAAAAGTGTGTTAAGTGATGTTTGAGAAATGGATAATTCTAGTATTTTCCTATGCGAATTTCTTTTGAACTTGGAAGGAGAACACTTATCAGTGCTTTATTGTTTCAAGTATGTATGTTGTCTCTGTATACAAATGAAAAAATTTAAACTACTTATTTACATAGCAATAAGTCGCAGTTACCACAACATTGTAAAGGTGTTAATATTTATTCAGAAATATTTATTCAGCAATCTCAGTATTTGTTTACCTTTCATGCAAACATTCCTTTTGACATATCATAAACATATTCATCGATTAATAAACAGAAAAGGATAGAAAAATCAAATACCTAAATAGGCTCTTTAATGCAGAGATTTCTAACCATGCGCGCTTGTAGCTTTAAACTACTTAATACGTAATACTAAATACGTAAATTAATTCCCTTTACATAGCAATAAGTTGCAGTTACTACAACATTGTAAAGGTGTTAATAGTTATTCAGAAATATTTATTCAGAAATATTTATTCAGCAATTTGAATATTCGTTTATCTTTTATGCAAACATTCCTATTGACTGATCATAAACATATTCATCAATTGATAAACAGAAAAAGATAGAAAAATCGCAATACCTAAATAGGCTTGTTCCGTACTGATAACGGCAATTTCCGGCGATTGTAGCGCCACCTTCTGGTTGTATGAAAAAACGCGCCAGTGTGAAACTTGTTCTAAGTGAGTAAGTCGCGTCGCTTTCAGCGGCCATTTTTCAAGCCCATGTTGCGGCACCGCTTTCAATAAAATTGTTATTTATATACAGTCCTCTGCTTTCCCTCCGTAACATTTTGGTCCTAGCGACCCGGAGGTGGAACTTTTCGCGTAACTATGGAGAAATTTACCGCTTTAAAAAGACAAAAATCAAGTTTGAAAGGAAAAGTAACGCAGATCGAAAACTTCGTGCAAAACTTTAAAAGCAGTGATAAAGCGAGCATTGAGCTCCAATTGAAACTGACGAACGTTAAAAGGCTTCAAGATAAAACCGAAGAATTACGCAGTGAATATTATAATTTACCTGAGGATACGGATTTAACAGAAATTGAAGAAGAACTTCAAGATTTAGATTCCAGACTGGAAGAATTAGAGGTAAGCCTAAATTGCCTCAATAGTAAACTGTATGCAAGTAATAAACTTGAAAATGATCATAATAAAATAAATAATGCTGATCTGCCAACTTCATCGCCAAATGTTAAGCTCCCAGAAATTCCGCTTCCACAGTTTTCAGGAAAATACGAGGAATGGAGTCAGTTTAAACTCCAATTTTCTAATTTAATTGATAAAAATGTTGCCTTATCAGAAACGCAAAAACTATATTATTTACGCGCAGCACTAAAGGGTGAAGCAAAACAATTAGAAACTCTAGATGACACTTATAAGTCTCTGTTTAATGCATTAAATGAACGCTATCAGAACGCCAGAATGTTAATCGAAGCACATATCCAAGCTCTAATGAATTTCGAGAAAATCACGCATGAGTCGCCAAAAGAATTACGCAATTTGGTAGATTGTATAAATCGAAACTTACGAGCCTTGAACGTTTTAGAATATAAAAGAAACAATCTTTCAGATATTATGTTGATAAATGTTATTACGAGTAAATTGGACAGAGAAACTAGAAAACAATACGAGTTATCTCTGAATTCTAAGGAAGTTCCATCATTAGACGAATTTTTAAATTTCTTAGAAACGCGAAGTTTGATGTTAGAAGGCTTAAACAGAAATTTTTCGGTTAAGTCCAGCCCTAAAAACGTTTCAAATATCTCAAATCGTTCCAAAACTTTCATGATTAATTCCAAGGAGCATTTAAAGCTTTGTGTTTTATGTAAAAACCCACACCCTTTACATAAATGCTCACAATTTCAGAATATGAAGATCTCAAGCAGATATGAATTCGTTAAAAATCAAAAGTTATGCTATAACTGTTTAAATTTCCATACTGTATCTCAATGCAAATCGAAATACGCTTGTAGTATTTGTAAAAAGAAACACCATACATTATTGCACTTATTCGATGAAATGAAAGAAACACATGGAAGTCAAAACACATTGCCTCAGAACATTGAAAGTGATGAGTCAGATAGACAAAATGGCGCTGAAATGAGGAGTGTTTTGCTTAGTTCCAAGCTTTCAAGAAATGAAAAAGCAAATACTGCACTTCCGCAGAATGAAAGTGTTTTATTAAATACTGTGGTTATTTATGTTAAAAATAAATACGGTCAAAGGTGCAAATTTAAAGGCTTGCTGGACAATGGAAGCGAAATAAATCTCATTACTAAGCGTTGTGCAGAAAATTTGGGGTTAAGAAAAGAGAATATTAAAACTTCAATTTCAGGAATAAACAACTCAATTCATTCAGTTAAGGCTAAAGTAAATGCTAATATTTCTAACAAGGGAGAGACATTTTCGGCAAATATAGATTGCATATTGGTTCCAAGAATAACTGAAATTTTCCCAGTAGCAAAACTAGATATATCAAATGTTAAATTTCCTAATTATGTGGAACTTGCAGATAAAGGGTTTTATCTACCCAGCCAGATCGATTTCTTGATCGGAAATCAACTTTTTTTTGATATTTTGAAAAGTGAAAGAATTTATACGGAAGATGGAAAATTAATGTTACAGAACACTAAGTTTGGTTATATAGTAATCGGATCTTTACAACACGAAAAACATAATAATTCTCGTTACTGTTGTTTACTTAATGAAACTAATTTAGATAAATCACTTAAGAATTTTTTCGAAGCAGAACTGATACCGGAAAATAACGTTGAAATGATTAAAAGTGCTGATGATAAACTATGTGAACAACATTTTTTGAATACCCACAGAAGGGACAATTCAGGCCGATACATTGTTCAAATGCCGTTTTCGAAGAATCCTGATTGTTTAGGTGATTCCAAACAAAATGCCTTACGAAAACTTGATTGTTTATGGAAAAGATTAAATCAAAATCCCAAATTCTTAAAGATGTATAAAGAATTTATTCGCGAATATTTAACCTTAGGCCATATGGAGGAAGTTTTAGAAAATGAAGAACCAGAAATTGTATATTATCTCCCTCACCACGGTGTCTACAGACCTGATAAGGAGACAACGCCTTTAAGAGTAGTATTTAATGCTTCGTCTGTTACGTCTTCAGGAGAATCACTAAATTCATTACAGTTGACGGGAGGTATAATACAGGATGATCTTTTCGCTGTTCTACTTAGATTTCGAAGGCACGAATATGCACTTACTGCCGATATAAGAAAAATGTTCCGGCAAATTTTGATAGACGATTCTCAACGCGATCTATTGCGCATATTTTGGAAGGAAGGTATGAACGAACCTGCAAGGACTTACAGACTGTGCACTGTTACATATGGCACGACAAGTGCTCCATTTTTAGCAACGCGATCACTTAAACAACTCGCAATTGATGATGGAGATCAATATCCACTAGCATCTTCAGTTCTTCAATCAGATACATATATGGATGATATCTTAAGCGGAGAATCTGAATTCTCCAAGCTTAAGGAGCTTCAGTCTCAGTTAATAAAGTTGTTGAAGTCTGGAGGTATGGATTTACCCAAATGGTGCACAAACCACCCTAGTTTATTAACAGATCCATCTCAAATTAATCAAGAATATGCTATTAAATCAGACTCTGAATTAGATGTGGTAAAAACATTGGGTATGTTGTGGAAACCTAAAACTGATATGTTTACTTACACGACCAAGGTAAATCCTAAATTGAATTACACTAAATCAGAAGTGCTTTCACAAATAGCCAAAATATTTGATCCTCTTGGTTTAATTGGTCCGGTCATTGCAAGGGCTAAAATCTTCTTGCAGCAACTGTGGTTACTGAAAATTGCATGGCATGAACAACTTCCAGAATCTTTATCTAAGGAGTGGCATGATTTTTCCTTATCACTTTTGAATCTGAATAAATTAAAGATACCTAGATATTGCCTATCCAAGACACCTGTACGAATATTTCTACATGGATTCGCAGACGCCTCAGAAAATGCGTATGGTGCAGTTATCTTCATACAGTCTATAGCGTATGACAACACTGTAAAAAGTCAATTACTCTGCAGTAAATCAAGAGTAGCACCAATTCGAAAGGTAACAATCCCGAGGTTAGAATTAAATGCTTGTCTACTTGTATCTCAACTTATGAGAAAATGTTTAACATCATTACATCTACATGTTGAATCAGTGTTCTTATGGTCAGACTCAACTATCGCTCTTTCTTGGATAAAAACATCGCCTCATCAACTAAAAACTTTCGTTGGGAATAGAGTTAGTAACATTCAACAACTGACTGAAAATTTCCACTGGGGTCACGTCTCCTCCAAGCAGAATCCGGCAGACATTATTTCACGAGGACTAGATGCTAAAGACCTTTCATCAAGTGTTTTGTGGTGGAAGGGGCCTACATTCCTACAAGCGAATATTATTGTTCCAAGGGATATTCCTGAATATCATTCTACTGAAAATGAACAATATTTAAATGAATTCAAAGGGCACTCCGATAAAACTCTAATTCTTACAAGGGATAATTTTTTTGATACATTTTTAAGTTTAACTAATAATTATTTGAAGTTAATTCGCATTTTGTCATATATTTTTAGATTTTTTAGTAATTGTAAGACAGGCCACAAATTAAAAGGACCGCTCACCACCAAGGAATTGAGGTGGTCGGAGATATCTATAATTAAAGCCGTCCAGGTAAGATATTTTGAAAGGGAGATTATCAATCTTCTAAAGGGAGAACCTGTGCCCAAAGGTAGTGGATTGCAAAACTTAAATCCATTTTTAGACGAAAACAACATTTTAAGAGTTGGAGGTCGCTTAGGCAATTCTGACTTAAAGTTTGATCAGAAACACCCCATTATTATTCCCAAGAGTAATAAATTGACTCGAATGATTTTTGAGCATTTTCACAGGAAAAACCATCATGCAGGCCCACAAACTCTCCTATATACCGTACGTCAAGAATTTTGGCCCATTAATGGCAGATTGACTGCAAGGAAGGTAGTTAACGATTGCATAATTTGCTTTAAGCAAAACCCTAAACCTGCTGTACAGATTATGGGTAATTTACCCTCTGATAGAGTAACTCCTAACGCACCGTTTAACGTTACCGGCGTGGATCTCTGTGGACCCTTTTCTATAAAAATGCCTTATCAACGGAAATGTATATTGAAAAAAATTTATGTTTCAATTTTTATTTGTCTTGCGACTAAAGCTATTCACATGGAAATAGTTTCGGATTTGACATCAGAGTCCTTTATCGCATGTCTTAAAAGATTTTTTGCAAGACGAGGAAAAAGCGCGATAATTTACACAGATAACGCCACAAATTTCATTGGGGCATGTGCTGAATTAAAGAAACTGTACAATTTAATTCAAGAGCCTAATGAACAGCTTGGAAACTATTTGTCCTCAGAGCAGGTAACTTGGGAGTTTATCCCCCCTAGATCCCCAAACTTTGGAGGGTTATGGGAAGCAGGGGTAAAATCATTCAAATATTACTTAAAGCGAGCAGTTGGTAATACTAATTTAACCTATGAAGAATTTTTAACGGTCATCACACAAATAGAGGCTATTTTAAATTCGAGACCTATTTGCCCATTGTCACCAGACCCTAATGACTTTCAAGCTTTAACACCGGGACATTTTTTAATAGGACGCCCACTAAATTCTATCCCCGAACCCGAGCTTGTGGCTATAAATGACAATAGACTATCTAGATGGCAACTAACAACCAAATTAGTGCAAGGCATTTGGAAGAGGTGGAAGAATGATTACTTAACTAACTTACAACAAAGATCGAAATGGAAATTTGAAAAAGATAATGTAGAGGTGGGTGATTTAATTTTAATCAAGGAGGACAATATTCCCCCCTCAAAATGGTCCATAGGTAGAATTAAAGAAACCATTAAAGGCAAAGACGGTAAGGTTCGAGTAGTGATAATACAAACTCCCACTGCTGTACTAAAAAGACCTATATCAAAGATATGTATTTTGCCAATGCAAAATTGAACCTTCTTATGTTTACTTTTCTTTGTTATTGTATTGTTGTATCTTATATTAGTATAGTTATAATGTGTTTATTTTTATTTTTTTTTGTGTATTGAAATGTTATTTCAAGGCCGGCGGAATGTTCCGTACTGATAACGGCAATTTCCGGCGATTGTAGCGCCACCTTCTGGTTGTATGAAAAAACGCGCCAGTGTGAAACTTGTTCTAAGTGAGTAAGTCGCGTCGCTTTCAGCGGCCATTTTTCAAGCCCATGTTGCGGCACCGCTTTCAATAAAATTGTTATTTATATACAGTCCTCTGCTTTCCCTCCGTAACAAGGCTCTTTAACCTATTAACCGCCAAAACAATAAGGGGTGAATTTTTTTTATACAAATAATAGTGGCTATTCATTTGAACATATACAACATTAATTTATGTGGAAAATAACAAAACTGGTTTTAACTTTTGAAAAATAGAGTGTTGCGTTCGCGCAACGTCAGCGGAATAAGAGTATTGACATTAAATGAGTTCAAATGAACTTCTGCAGGGTTTTCTTCGATTTGAGCACTGGGAATTTTTTTTTTTGCTTTGTTACGCTTTAGAAAGAAAATGATCACTTTATAGGTAATTAGATTATTATAAAGATATAACATATTTTTCCTTTACAAAATTACTGATTATATCCAGAAAACAGTTTCAATCATGAAAAGCTTCACTACAATCACGATGCAGAGCAACGTCACAAACTTTGCAGGGATAAATTGTCTGGATATGGCATTGTTTACTACGCAGTCTTCTGCTGTCTTCGAACTTGACAATAAAATGTCCACGTTCTCCACGTAATGGCTTTTGCATGCTGAGCTTACTAGTCCTTCCTGTTGCTAATCTATTTCCTGCTAACTCTTCACATAAAAAGTTGCTTTGAAAAGTGACAATACAACTTCGCGTCTAAGATAGACTATTTTCAGGAGACAATCTTGATATTTTATACGCATTTGTCAAGGTTACATCAATGTAGTTGGTAAATGTTGGCCAACACTATTTTTCCCTCGAATTCTTATTTTGTAATTTGATACTTAATTGTATCATAAATCGACTCCTCTCATTTTGTCATTGTACTGTTCAATAAGATACGGTTGAGGGACAAACACTTTTTTCTTTTGCGTTCTTGAATAACGGGAAACATTTTTTACAGGAATAATTTTTCCAAACGTTGAACCAAGAGTCACAACACAGTTGTGATTTCATCGGACAACAATTATATTGTTTGCTCCTTCGAACTGAAAATTGGAATAACCCCTCTCTTTCTTTCGAACACATTTCACCGATTGAATTGGGTACATTTGGATGCGGTTTCCCGAATCGTATCCAAACCAAATTGTTGAAACTTTCTATTTAGCAAGTTTAGGTATGGTCTCAACTTATATAATTTATCTTTGCTATCGATTCGACTGTAATCAGCGAAATGCAAATTCTGTTTCATGTTCCTGTACTGAAAACGTGGCATCGATTCTCGCACCAGTCTCGAAGAGACCAGTAAATTTCTTCCTGAGGTAAAGAATAATATTCCGTTGGCAACAATATTCCAATGAACCGTCTCACGTAGGCTTCAGATGCTAAAAAATGGGGGCGATTCTTTTGTTGGACACATGAGTTTGTCTATTCTACGAGAAGGGATAAATCTCTGAGCCAAAGATCAAAATCTCTGCTCCAGTTTTATCCTGTATAATATTTTTCATAGTTCCGATTTGATCTTTTTCTTCATTTTTCGGCTGAGACATATTCAATGGTCCCTTCTTTATCCATTTCAAATCTTCAGTTTTTTTTTTTTAAATTTTTTCGAAAGACTTGTACTGTTTTTAGGAGGCAAAAACTTTTTTTTTACTCACACTTCAATCTCGTCAGCAGTATTGCATGGTAAATCATCATCGTCATTATTCAAAATATTATCATTTCCTTCTTCTTCATCTCTAGCTTCTGCTGTTTCTGGTAGAATAACATCAATATTAGTTTCCTTCTCGTCATCATTATCTGAATCTTCATCGGATATTCTTTGAAGAGCTTCTTTAAACGTAAAGTATCTAGTTTTATGCATTTCTACAAGCACAGAATGGGGGAAAGTTCCACGGAATCGAACGTCACATGGGAATAAGGGAACTACCCTATTCCCGCTGACGTTGCGCCAACGCGACACCTGTTTTCTCTTCTTCCCTCGCCCAAAAAGAACACAACCGATTGATGGAATGTTCTGATGAACTTTCACCTTGGCTAAAAATAGATCACCCCTAAAGCTGACGTTTGTCTCCCTATATTTCTTCTGTGAAAAAGACAAGGAGAAAGTTCTCGTTCAAAAATGCTTAACTAAATGTCTAAGTTTGGAACTCGTTATTAAATTAAAAGAACAGTTGAAGGCAAATATTTTTCTATTTGATTATTAACCCTACCCAAAAACTACAGTTAATATAAAAATCATTCAATAGCTAAATTTTTATACGCATTTATTTTGACCTTTGCGTCAACGCAACACCAGCGGTAAATGGGTTTTAAAGCAGATATTTCTAACCATGCACGCTTATAGCTGTTATACAGTGATCGTAAAAGATGGAAGTGAAAGATGGATCGTGAAAGATGGACACACCATCAACGTTGTGAAAGCTAATTGGATAGAAACTTTTTTGAAAGAAACTGGCCTAAAATAAAACAAGGCGCTTTGAAAAATTTTTCGTCTTGAAAGATTTGGGGAAACAAGATAGAAGATATTTCAAAATTTATAAAAAACAATTTTTTCCTCTAACGTATAAATTCACTGAACCTGACATTGATATAGACATGAAGAGCACCAAGACACCAAGCAGCGTAGAGAGCTCTATAATTTCCATTTAAGGAACAGTGGACGTTAAAATTTATATTTTTTACTTTTTATCATAGAGATATGAAATTTTGTACTTATATACATTTCACCATATGTATATAGATTACCTTAAAAGAAAATTCCAATCTTATTATAATTTTAAGATTTTTTTTCAAAAATTTAAAATTTATAAACAAAATTTTAAAATGTTCCTTCCGACATAATTTTTGAGGTATAAATTATGTCGCAAAGAACATCCTCGATTTTGCATTTTAATCACTTCAAACTGTATAACAAACACATCTGAGTATCAATTATGTAATCCCTTGAATAGTTAAATTTGAGACATTTTTTTCTGAATTCCATCCAGATTTTCATCTAAATTTGCCTTTTAATAAATTATAAATGAAATTTAATTACCTTAATGCAATCGAATTGTAAAATACATACCCAGTTTCTTTATAAACAGTATCAGGTTTCTTCCGTACAAATTTCATTAATTTTGAACAAAAATTAAGTGGTATGGAGAATTTAAAAAAATCTAAAAACCTCGAAAAATCTGTCAGAAAAAGACAGATTTAAAAAGACAGATTTAAAGACAGATTTAAAGTTTATTACTACTCTTACCTTTGTTACTTACTACGTAGATGCTTCATAAATGATTTTTTTTCTTGAAAAAAACTAGTTTGATACTATTATGCTACATACATAGTATAAATATATATATATCTTTAAATTTCCCCCTCTCTTTATTCATTTTATGTTACACTAGCTGAAAACCCACACTTCTCTACGGAGTACATTCAAATTAAATACAATGGTCAATGTATGCAATTAATGCAAGAAATATATATAAATATATTTATAATAAATACAACGATCAATGTATGCAATTGATGTAAAAAAAAACGAAAAAATATATTTATAAAAAAATCGTAACGGATATTTTTATAGACTGAATAATGTAGAAGAAGATATTCAAATTAAATCTAATAGGACATACTAAAGAATATAGTAGAGTTAATATAGTACAGTTTGAGGAGCATATATTTTACTGTATTTTAATATTTTTTTGGATAATGTCCAATCGTCTGCCGCACTAGCAATAAAAGAAAAATATTTTTTTGTCTGTTTAGTTGTTATGCACGTGACGATAAATTTATTTATAGTACCAGAAAAAGAAATCACGTGATCAGCATTTAACAAATTAAATTTTAAAAATTAATCTTTAAAAATTCACCAAAAATCAGAAAATGGAGATAAAGATTCGAAAAATATTTCATTTTAAAGGATTTTTTAGGATCTTTCTCGTGATATAAATTTTATAACCCTCAGATAATCATTTTAAATGCAAACTTAAAAAAAGTTACTAAAACAGCTTAAAAATTTAATTTAAAAAAATCTAAAAAGAATTTTTGAAAAATCTTTCTTAGTGCACCCCTACACTATAAGAAGGATCACCATGCAAATTTCCAACCCTTTAGATGCAGCGGTTTGGTCTGTGCGTTGTGTGTCAGTCAGTCAGTCAGTCATTCAGTTACGGAACTGTTATATATATATATATATATATATATATATATATATATACACAATAATACAGTAAAAAATATTTGCAGAAATAAAGGTCCACGGTCCCCTAAAAGTTAAAAATGGGGATTCTTAAAATCAAAATTTTAAACGCTCTATAATTAGCGTCAACATCTATTACTGCAGTACCGGGTCTAGCCCCTCAACTCAAGGGATGAGTTCTTATTTTTCGGAGCTTGCTTTCCACTCAGAAACGAGCTTGTAAGTAATAAAAGATAGATAAGAAAGGGACAGGAGACGCTTGCATTTCAGACGACCAGAAAGTTTAAGAGAAAGTTTATATTAGAAAGGGAAATAAATTAAACTTTATAATGTTGCTACCGAGAACAGTTTTAATGTATCCTTTTTTATTTTTAATTTAATTTAAATTAAAATAAGTAGTAAAAATAAATCTAGTAACTCCATTTACTATCTCAAAAATCGCAGAAATGGTATTTCAGGATTTAAAGTGCATGAGACAAAGAAAAAGGCAGGTCAGGAGGAATCGAATGCTCTTACCTGGGATACGAGGACAGCGTGCTACTAAACGCACCCACATGGATACATCAACTTTTATAATATTGCTACCTACAGGTATAAGGGAGAGCCGTTCATCGTACCTTCCTGTGAAAGTAAGTAGGTCATAACCACTAAATCCAATAGGATTTTTGCATGTTTTCTAATATTACTACTATGAAAGTTGACATTAAAGAGTTTTAAATTGAGTTCATGGGAATTGGGAAGGGAATTTCGTCATAGATGTTTTCAGCTCTGATGCAGAAGTAAGCATTTACTATTTGCCTTACACGATCTCCCCTGGGAGTGCTCGGTCTAAATAGAGAAGGCACCAGGCTAAGTCAGACCCTTGTGGTGCCACTATAAACCGGAGCCACCCTCCAAGGCCCGCAGGCTTATATAGACCTGGTCTGGAATGCATTCCGGCCAGAGGGCATTAGAAACACCAACAACAACAACTTATGTTCTGGGTTAAAGAGAGAATATTTACATAAGATACGTCATAATGTAAGCAGCCCGGTCAAGCGTAATTTTGTCGGGGACAACAGGTTATGCAGATTTTTGAACCATATGTAGATAATTTCCTCGTGAAGGAGCTGTGTGATGACAGTCCACCTCCAGCTATCCGCACGCACCGTGTAGAATTTAACGTCACTTGCATAGAGACGAAAAGTGTTGTCTTTCATGAGTTCGAGAGCTGGAGCTTCAACGCTATGCTTTTTATTTTTATGCCCACAGAAAGGAGGCTAGATTAATACTTTGTGTTGTTTTATGTGTTAAACAATTTTGTAAAGTTTTTAAAGGAAACTTTCAGTTTTCTCCAGTCCTCCATCTGAGTTGCAGACTTTCCAATAAAGTAGCTGCAACCGAGCCTTAAGCAGACACTCAAAATTGATATGGCAAATTTGATTAAGTACCTTCTTAGACAAACAAACAAACAAAAAAAACAAAGATAACGACGTAACGTGAAGTTATCCGAATGGGCCGAAAATCGGTAGATGTATTGTGCATGTACAGAAAAACAAATGATTATAATTTGAGGAAAATTGGATGGTTTTTTCAAGAGAAAGAGCTTCACAAAACGAAAAAGTCAATAACACGTTGGTCCACCTCTGGTCCTTATGCCAGCAGGTACTCGGGTAGACATTGACTGATAGAGGTGGCGGATGTCCTCCTGTAGAATATCGTGCCAAATTCTGTCCAATTGGCGCATTAGATCGTCAAAATCCCGAGCTGGTTGGAGAGCTCTGCCCATAATGCTCCAAACATGCTCATTCGGGGAGAGAACCTGCGACCTTGTTGGCCAAGATAGCGTTAGGCAAGCTCGAAGACAAGGAATAGAAACTCTCGCTGTGTGCGGGATGGCATTATCTTGCTGAAATGTAAGCCTACGATGACGTGATACACAACGTTGTGTTTGATACACAATATCCAACACAACGGGGCTAGAATATCGTCAACGCACTACTATGGTGTAAAGGTGCAGCTGATGACAACCAAAGGGGTCTATGAAATGAAATTTCACCCCAGACCATATCACTCCTGGTTGTCGGCCCGTATGGCTGAAGACAGTCAGGATGGTATCCCATCGCAGTCCGGGGCGTGTCCAAACACGTATTCGTTGGTCATCAGGGCTCAATTCGACACGGGATTCATCACTGAAGACAATTCTTCTCCAGTCAGTGACATTCCAGGTGGAACGTGCCCGACAACACTGCAAAAGGGGTTGTCGGTGTACTGAGGTCAATGGTAGCAGCGCAAGGGGCGACGTGAGCCCAGCCCCATTTCTCTGAGTCGCTTAGGCATGGTCCTTGCAGTCACTGATAGCACCAATTGCACGTACGATCGATGGTAATGATGAATTTAGGGCTGTGAGCGCCGCTCTGACGATTGCTTGGTCCTCACGTTCTGTAGTTTCTCTAGGCCGCACGCTTTCTTCTTGACGCTGCGTTCAGCCATGTTTCACCCATTCCTACCAACATCGTCTAATAGTGGCATCGCTCCTATCCAAATGTCGAGCGATTTGCCGATTAAACAAACTGGCTTCTTTGAGCCCAACTACACGTTCTCTCTGAAATGCTGACATCTGAGCATATTGTTCGCACACATGTATGCGAATCATAGTTACTGTCTACCTGAGTACACGGAATGAAATTCACAAAGAATTTATGACCTGGAATCGAAATTTCTCCTCTTTAAACCTTTGAGGGGCGCCGTTTGCACAGTGCAAGCGCCTAAATTCAGTCTTTTTTTCACTTGCATTCAGTGTATTCCGATTAAACGAGCAGAACAATGGCCAGTGCTACCATCTGTTATCAGTTTAAAGAAGTTAAAAACTTTTGGAACCTTTAAGTGGAAAAATTTTAAGATTTTTTAGGTTAAAAATATCGGAAAAAAAATCTGCACCGTGCAAACGGTGGAGTTTGTTGCCCCTGAAAGGGTTAATAGCCTGCTCGTTGCGCAGTTAAGATACGCTGTAGCGTCACATGTTCATTCATTAGCCACAAATCTTTAAAATTTTGCATTTTCTGTCGAAACTTTATGCATATCAATTTGTGTCCAATTTACATTACCCCTTCTTGGTGAGTCTTTTTTTTTGTCTAAGAGTGTATATTTGGCGTCGATTTTAAATACGAATGAAATTCTTGGCACGATTTCTGAAAATTTACTTTCGTAAGTAACATAACTTTGAAAACGAGGACTTTCAGATGTGCTTTTTCGCTTGTCCATAACTTATTCATAAGGGAAAAGACCCTTTCTACGGGTGCATTAGTGCCGGGCATACATAAAATATATTCAATAACTAGAAGAAAGTTCGTACGTTTCAAATTATTGGTGTGAATGTGTTTGAACAATTCCACCGAACGATTTTTGGTAGAAACATTCCCAGTGTTCCATTCTGTCATTTTTTTTTTGGTGAATGATGTATTTGGAAATAAGTGAATACTCAGCAAAAACTTCTATGTCTTGTTTAAAATTAATAATTCATTTTGAAATTAATCCATCCATTGCACTTTCAATTTCTTCCCACGTACGTATTTTAGTTTAATTTGCCCATTCAAATATTTTTAATTCTTCAAAGACCACAGTCAACTGCTCCAAATATTCTTTGCTTATTTTACAGAATTTAGCAGTTGTAGTTTTCATATATTCTTCGTCAATACCACTGCATTCACTTTCTTGTAACTTGGCCATTAAATTACGAACGGGGTGGGGAAGAAGCAGGGTATTTTGTTTGAAAGCCAATTTTTCTTTAGTTAATTTATTTCCTTTGTTGCTTCAATTGCAGAAATACTCTGACCCTCGATCTTTAACACAGCTTGATGGAACGTTTTTTTTGATTGTGCAAGTATAAAAGGGAGCCATAATTCAGGGTTAGTGTTTTCAAAACGGATTCTCAATATGTTGGGGCATTTATCTATACTCAGAGTAGTTTTTAACGGCTTATACAGTTTCAAAATCCTCTCAATAGCAGGCATAAGCGCAAGCCACTTAGTTTTACTATAGCCTATCAATTTGTGATACTCTGTGTCAAATTCATTACAAAATTCTTGCAGAACTTCTACGCGAATATAATAGATATAAAAGTGTAAATATATTTTCACAATAACGTATTGAAAGTTTATAGGTAGACAACTGCGGCAGTTTTAATTGCGTTGTGAATTGTGTGTTCCACATCCTATTCCTAGTAATTTTCTTCCGATAGATAAATTTAATTTTGCATAAGCACTGATGACGCCTCGTCTTTTCATTTCGCCAAAATTGCAGTTAGTATTATCACCACAAAATGCCAGATTTTTGAAGTCAAACTAAAGATTTTTGAACAACAGATTTTTGAAGTCAGTACTTTCATGAGATGTTGTTGTTGTTGTTTTATATTATGCCCCCTGGTCGGAAGTTCGAGACCAGGTAGGTCCATGGGATAATTTATAATAATGTATGATGTTTCACCCGGTTGATCTTGAAATTCTGAAATTTTGACTTGTGTGCCTTCGTATGGTAAAAAAAATCGAACTATTTTCTTGGATCTTCGGTACAAAGCAACAGTAAATTTAGTAACACTGTTACATTTGCTGAGGCGATCTTTTAATTCCCCTAAAACTATTGGAGCTAACACATTTACAACAATAGCTTCCTGTTTTCGTCCGGGCACATCGAAATTCCTGTTCAAAATATGTTTGAATCAATTTAGAAGAACAATCGTCACTGCGAAAACCGTGGTTCTCTTGCACCTTGTGATAAGACCAGACTCCATCCGCCGCAGCAATTTCCAGATCTTTCGAAGTTGGTAAATCCGTTAAAGAAATTCATCAACGAAGAACTTGTATTGTCAGAAAGATCGGATTTTTTGTGGTTTTCTGATCTTAAATGTTGGTTAATATATCTGGAGCCTCCATGGGCTATGTTAAATTCTGTACGAAACTTCACATCTGACGTCCGATAGAGTATTTCTTTGCTTTATAAACGGGTACTAAGTTTGTAGGTTAACATTAAAAGTAAACTTGCGTTTAGGCAATGTTAAAATGAAGGGTTCATATAAAAAAAACTTAAATTAACTTCAATAACGCACGTCGATAAAAAAAAGAATCGTTAGAAAGATGAACGTTCTGTGTGTACGTCAGGCCTGGACATGGATACTCGCAACCCAGGAGCGAGTGGACTTCTTACAATACGTGAGATTAATTGGCATGCCGTCATCGAAGCCGTCAGATGATTTTTAGATTTTTAGAACCTCTTTTTAAACTTGTTACCTTGGGTTACTCTCTTTGTAAAAACGGGAAATTTCGGCGTTTCGAAGCTGTGCTTGGGGACAACGGGACAGGCCCCAAGCGGGGGCCTGTCCCGCTTTTCGAACGGGATGTATGGTCATATTATATATGAATCACATACGCCTCTACTACTAATGAGGTTACTGGCAGTAAATTTAGGTTAAATGTTAACAATAATCATATCACAGTTTCAGATGAAAGATGAAAAAATATTAGTTCCGCGATAATAAGGGATAAGTAAGGGCAAAAAAATGCATGTCATGTAATGACAATTTCTATATGAATCACATCCACCTCTACTACTCATGAGATATTGGCATCCCTGGTGTTTTTTTGTGGTATAAATGGACAAAATATACAGTTACAAATAATCAATATATTTATTATCATATATTCACGTAATTGGAACATAACGGGAGCTACAAAAAACAAATTTCTAACTCCTCGTCGTAAATTGGTAGATAGGAAACAGAAGGAAAATTTGTATCGAACATACCTAAAAGACGTGTATTTCATGATCATACATACCATGAAAAATATCATATAGTGCTAAGAATGTTGTATTATTAGTAAGATATTATTCGTATCACTTTTATTAGGCCAAAGATTTGTCTGGTTCAAGCCATACAAAGTTAAACATCTCCACATATACAGCATAAGTATCATGATAACTGCATATACCCTCAAGCATAACAAGACTTGAAATATTAATAGATTTCCTAAAATATTGACATGCATCTAACTTGGGAGAAATTTAAACAGTTATAAAATATATATACTCTAACAATCCTCTACTGAACGCTGAAAGAGGAAATATATGCGTACGTGTTAATTGAAGACGTTTCACTCATATTTATCAAGATAGTTAACATTTCATTATAATAATATGAAGATAAATTATGAAAATTCAGGAGAGTGATAGTAGTAGAAATCTATTGTTTAATGCAACATGACGGGAATGCTTCGATATTTATTAAACAAGCAGTGATTATCCTGTTCGATGAATTTTCAGAGTTTGCTAATCAGCTGAAAGAATTTGAAAGCATTATTTTACGAAATCTTTAATGATACATAAATTAAACAATACACAGATTCTGAGCCCCAGAATGATAATCACTTCACTCTGTAACTTAAGAGTTCTGGTATAAATTTCTGCATCTTGTTTGGCATTTTACAATAGAGGTTGCCAGTTCTCACAGCTATGAATTGGAAAATCCTAGAGGAACAAATCAACAATGACAACTGAACACAGGTTCTTGTTTACGTGAGGACTTTCGACCCAAAAGCTTACTAATTAATATTTACCGAACTATTCCAAAAGGTTTTCTTTCTGAACGAAATTGAGTAAGTTAATGAATGATATTCTTTAAGAAATAGAAGAAAACAGAATTTTACAAGAAAATTTTTTTTTGTTATTTATATTTGTTGCTGTTAAGATCTTTCGTTTAAGACTAGGAGCGAGGTGGTCAGGTTAGCAAAAGCGTCAAGCCAGTGATCTGAGGGTTGCGGATTCGATGCCGGTCGCTGCCAAAATCCACCATGTTCACTAATGGTGGCCGGTGCACGTAAAATCTGTCGTGGCGGCAATGTCCTCCAAGTTCTCAATTTTCTATCTGGAGGTGTGGGGTCAAGTGCTCCGGTCTCGTCACTTGACTCGGTTATAAATTACTGGACTGGCTTGTAGGGGGTAATGCTGGCCACCTATACGGTGCCTCCTTAAATGAATGGCCATCAGTCTCGCTCTTTAGTGTGAACAAGTAGCATCACATCCAATCTTCCGGGCATTTGTAATAAATAAATAAAAGATCTTTCGTAAGATATAACCTGCTGCTTTTATTTTTTTATCAAAATGTCCTTATATCTGACTTGTTTTAAAACACATTATACAGACACTGGTTCATCACTTTTCTGCCCTTTTATTTTCAAAAGACATTGTTTATAAGAGAAATCTCCCTTTCGCTAGAGTTAAAAGTACATGATAGGCAAATAAAGAAGTTAGTAGCATATAGCTATTTCGCGGAAGCACTTTCTCTGCTCTTTCGCGAAAATAAATATAACATGTTTCCAAAACTCTTTTATGAAGCTCTAGGGTACAAAGGTCTAAGAAGAATTTAATTTAATTTAATTTAATTTTGTTCTTGTCTTATTTGCACATCACAAAGCTTCTAAAAATAACACAAACGTCATTATTTTACTATGATAACACTGCGATGATAATACAACATTTTTATGTTTTTACTACCTATACGTTCCATATTATAAAGCAAAGAAAAAATACATAACACAAAATTAAAGGATAAAAATTTGTTTATTTTCAGGGGATTTCAATAAGAGCTTGATATTAGATGCACTTTGCCAATCCCATGATATCAGGTGACAATATTATTCCGGTCATTTCCGGCTAAAACTTTGCAATGATTAAGGTGACTGCCTACGTTCGGAGTCAATTCTTTTTAAATAATTTTTTAGAGAATTTTTTAGTCTTTTATGGTAAAATAGCACTTAAAAATTAAAAAAAGAACAAAAATTTACCTGTAAATAGCATACTTTTATATAAATTGGTCAATTTGAAGTAATTTTTAATTAAATTTAGCTAAAGCGCCTATCACTCTCCACAAAATCTTAATGTTACTATTTTAATTCTCACACATGATATGTATGACAGTTATCTTCAAAATGACCTACAATCCAAGAGAAATTTTAAAATGCAAAAATAATACACGAAATTTTATGTTCCAATATGAAAATTTTCACCGATTCGTCATTCCTTATAAAAACAGCCCCCCCCCCCACAAAAAAAAAAACTATTTATTATACACCAATTTTTGTGCATCGTTTCATTTACAATAGCATCTAAAACATTTCCTGAAAGTTGTATTAAATTATATACATTATTATGTGAGATATCATGATAACCGTAGAAATCTGTGTTAAAAAACACAATTCTGAGAAAAACGCATTTAAAGTTGTTTGTCACTTCAATTTTGTAGAAGATGTTTTTTTTAAATTGCTATAACTCTGCTTCTAATTGATGTAGAATGAAAATCAAAGCAGTTTTGAAAAGAGAAAAGATTGAATTACACGATTCTTTCACGATGAGTCACGATTCTTACACGATTGAATTACACGATGAAATTGACCAAATTTCAATGTAGGCAGTCACCTTAAGTTACATAGTGTGAGATTACAGTGTTGCGTTTGTTTTTTTCGACGATGTTTGTGAATGACGACTCCAAATAGCAGCGACACAAGTTTATTCTATTCAAGAGTACAGATCACTACAACGAAGATCAGCAAAAGACTTCACACAATACACAAAGGTACAAAGAAGGCCTACTGTTTACACAGAGAAGCTGAGCTTCAACAGCAGAGAAATGAATGAAGGGGAAATCGTTTGGAGACGAGTTCGCCATGCTCGCATACACTTGGTGACATTCTAGATTGTTGTAGAGGTGTAAAATTCCAGAACTCGATAATCCCGCCTCCTATGTGAAATTTTGATTGGTGCTCCGGACTTCCAAAGAGTTGTCAAGCTTACCAGAAATCTCGAAAATTTCCCCAAAGTCACATGTTGCGATCTACCGCTCAATGTCCATAAATAAGCCGCCCACATTTTATAGTGGTGAGCGTCGTGAGATCGAGTTCAAATCCGGAATAAGGCTTGGTCGTTTCCGTGTCGTCCCTCTCATAGGGAGCAATGCTGGCTGAACTAAATGGTGTTCCCGAAATACAGTAGCTAGCAAATCAGCGGTGAATAACAAAAGGCAAATGTCTCCCGACAAAGCGCATTAGGAAAAAAGACTGTACATAAACGGTATTTAACACAAAGTAAGTATATAGGGTGCGGGTTCGATTACCACATAAGACTTGGCTGTATTCTGGAGAACCGGTCAGTCTTCCGCCTGCAATTGGAGCCCCGTCTAGAAAGGGGAGCTGCCACCCATCGTCCATCGCCGGTGTCATCGTTTGTCAATAAAATTCTTCTGTGATTGTGTCATTTGTCTGTTTCTATGTCTTGTAGTATTCATATGTACACCGGACTGGGGTGTAATGTCGTCATCCCCCAGGGACATTAGCCAAAAAAAAAGTATATAGGGTGGTTATAATTAAAATTTCCTTATAAACAGCCTCCTACAGCTCAAACGGGTGAACTGAATGTAACCACATTGGCTATGTGGGCTGTACACGAGATGCGGTCACGGAATTTCGAAAAAAAAATTAGTTCAAAAATGTGCACCATATGGGTCTTTTCATGGGAAAACATTAAATTTAATAAAATAAACAACTGAAACGGAATACATAAACAATTTGAAAGTTTACTGGCTTGTTTTTGATCACCTTGTCATCGAACCACATTAAATAAAAGTATGGAAGTAAATAAAAGTACGCCTTTGCTGTTTGAGGAAATAAACAGTTGAGTTTGCAGAAACATGTACATATTATGACGAAATGTCACAAGAAGAGCAGTTGTTAATCGCGTCAAGGACGACGTGAGGAAAGGTGCTCAATGTGTCGACCATCGTCAGTCACATGCAAAGTTTCAAGGCGATGGACAGTGTATTCAACAGCAGATCGTAAATGTTCAGTTGTGATGCTTCGGATATAATGTGCTGACTATGGTCACATTGAGCACCTTTCCTTACATCGTCCTGGACAAGATTAACAACTGTTCCACTTGTGACATCTGTATCTGTTTCTGCAAACTCAACTGTTTTTTTTTTACTCAAACAGCCAAGACGTGCTGTTGTTTATTTCCTTACCTTTATTTAAAGTGGTTCGATGACAAGATGATCAAAAACTAGTCAATAAATGTTCAGATTGTTTATTTATTCCGTTTTGGTCGTCTATTTTGTTAAATTTAATGTTTTTACATGAAAAGAGCCATCTGGTGGATATTTTTGAACTTATTTTATAAATTAAGGGGTAATAATGAATTCCTCTTGTGACATTTCGTCATATTCGTTATTTCGTGATATTTCGTTTTTACATGAAAAGCGCCATCTGGTGGATATTTTTGAACTGATTTTATAAATTAAGGGGAAATAATGAATGTTTACAAATGTTTATTAATATTTACAGCTAATTACTATAATATTAACTGACCATAGACTCAGTATAAAAATATAAAGGTACTTAAAGTGCTTGAAGAGAACACTCCAGTCCAATTCCCTCAAGTTCACATTTTAAAAAACATTAGTGATGGTACTTAGCAAACATCGCTTTATGAAACATACAATCCTCTAAGCACCTTACAGCACCTCCATTGGACTTCATGTTGATACACATTTAATGCTCCATTAAAGAACTGGATTAAAAGAACGTCGAAATTTTGGAATCAAATCTCGAAAGTTGTGCAGTAGCGGCTAAACCCGAATTACAGCAAGCTGAATTTTATGTTATCTTTACAGTTTAACAGTGATATGTCAAAACTGGCAGAACAGATATTTGGTTTTTGTAAATCAACCCTTTTCTTAGTTCTTTCAAATTCAACAATTTGGTATTTTCAGATGTTTATTTCATTTAATATGTAACAGATCTACAATGAAATTAACAAAATTGTTAGAAAAAGTTTAGACCTAAAACTGTAAAACAAGCAAACTTACTTAAAATTGTAGACAATAAATAAATTTCCGAAGTGATACTTTAACAATTTATCTTTCGAGAAAATCAATATAATATCTTTTCATAAGACCCCGCAAAAACTGCAGCCTTCACAAATATCGTTTAAAATTCTCGTATGTCAAATTAAACGTCAGGAAAGTGAAGCCTGGTAATATTAATTAATTTCAAAGATATTAACTTCTAACGGAAAGCTGCTAGAGAAAATTGAGCAACTATAAACTGATCGTGCTTTAACGGCCTCGCCATGAAAGATCGATGGCGAACTGAACAACGTACTACGAACTAAACCAAAGTATTCTATACGCGTATTTATCAAGTATTTAGGATCATATCACTATATATTATACGAAGAGATATTTAAATGCAAAAGTGTCGTATGCAATATTTATTCAGATATATTGTTATGAAATATACTACATACTGCAGAGTAGTTAATAACAATTATATTGAATGAATAATAGTTTACCACACCCATAATAAAGGCTTTATTTCCACGTTAAATGTGTAACGTAATCCAGTGGTTCTCAACGGTGGTCCACGAACCACTGGTAGTCCGTGAGAGCCTCGGGAGTGGTCCGGAACCACATATAAAAAATTTCCAAATGAATGAGGATTTTAAAAACAATGTTCGTTGGCCTAAATGAGCCGAATATATCCGGTGACTATCAGGTGTTGAGATAAAATGTCTTAAAAGTTTAACATAATTATTTTATTATTAGAATATGATACGTTAGAATGTGAGTAGAGGGTGGTCATAAAAAACTTTGCCGATATATGAACCTCTAGAGGCTGTTCCGTTCAACCGATCGAAATGAGACTTCAGATATAGTTATTCAGAGGTATGAGCTTTGGATTCCGTGAACGGGAACCAAGTGGCGCTCACAGTTACGGTTATAGATACAGAAACTCGGAATTTTCGAATGGCAACGCCCACTTTTTACCGTCGCAAAAAGCTCAACGCATGCGAAAACCTTAAAGAGCGTTGGAACGGTACGTGTATCACAAAAAACGGACGCATTATGCACGCACAAAAAACAGCTCTGCGAACGGTCTGTGATTGCTCCTACGTGGAAAATGTGTAATTCAAATAAAAGTTTTCTTTTGTCCGATCTGTGTTGTCATCAGTGATTGGCGTCTTGCTTCTGTCATATGCAAATTCCCTCCGTGCGCCCCAATCGTATTTTTGTTGGTCAGTTGCAAAGCAGTTTTTTGTGTGTGCATAACGCTTCCAAAATTTCGCTCTTAGTGTTGGATTGAGTTCTATAATATATAAAGGGAAAAATATCTATGCACCTCTAACAAGTATAGGAATAATTTATGACATTATCACTCGTTTCAACTCTTCACTTTAATGCATCTTATAACAAAGAGGAAAAACTGAAGAAAATTTTTTTCTGACTTTATGAAATAATGAAATATTATGCATCTAGCATTACAATGGGCTCTAAATACAGTTCGTTTTCTGTGCACACTTTGAGGTAAACTCAATAAAAAAAATATGCAATACAAACAGTCAGAGTTAAATAAACCTGCAATGATAACTATTTGTTAAAATTCTCAGTGTAATTTGAATAAAAATGCATTAATTATTAGAAAAAAAATAACGCAAAAATTTGAGAGAAAGCAGTTTTATAACAGCATACTTTGCTTCATAACCGGAAGGTAACTACCGTCAGTTAGTGGTTACTAGTTTAACAACGGGGTAGACTGATTTCAAGGCGGCCAGGTTGCAAATTATAACATCACAGTTAGAACGTTTGGGCCAGCTTTTAAATTCTTGGGAGAGGTTATTAACGAAATTATTATTTTTGTTTCCTTTTTTTCCTAGATTCAAACTGTTATGTTTCTAGTTATAATTTTCTTTTTTATTTCACATCAGTTTCAATTATTTTACGTAACGATGCCTCACAATTATTTATCACCCCAAACTGGAAGAGGCAAGGTCCTGAGGTAACCTAGTGGAAGCGCGTTGAGCTTGGAATCGGGGGGGGGAGGGGGGGTTGCTCGGTTCGAATCTCGAAGACCGCCATTAAATACGTTCTTATCTAGGCCAGATACGGACATGTTAAATCCGTAGACAGGAAAGTCCTACTGTGATGTCAGAGAGAGTGGGAGATGGTACGAGACCCCAGATGTCATTCCTGGGGGTGGGGGAGATGCTCTGTCAAAATTGAGGTGGCACCAGGGCGTGGTGTTGGCTCACTTGTACGGAGTCCCTGTTTAGAGCATCCAACGATTCTATCGGATTATGTGCGAATGTCTTTATTGACAAATGTCTCGCATTGGCAAACAACGAAGAGGGGTTCTTCGATTGAGTGTCAATTTTCGTCTTTCGTGGCTGCACCTTCCACTGACATAGCTGTACTATTTAGTGTTTACTCCCACATACAGATGGAAAAAGAGATTTTGTCCCAAAACACATCATAGTAAAAAATTAACACATTAAAAACATATAGCGTTAAAAATCTTAGCTGTGCAGTCTGTCAAACAGAGTAAAATGTAATACAAGTAATCATCATGCATGAAACCGTATATGGATGAAAATAAACTATTTTCATGAATCATATCAGGAATATGAAATAAAAAAATAAAAAATTTAGAACTGAAATTTAAAACCAGAGTAATTTCATATGACCCTTTCACATGTATTTTAAATATGAAAGAACTATCGGGATTCAATATAAAAATTTCAAATGTTGCTAGATTTTATTTATGCATGAATTTACTCTATTCCTTTAATATAGATATTCTAATAACTGTCACTAGTGCTAAAAATATGCGTAAAACTGGCATCAATAACTCGAAAAACCTATCCACAAGGTAAGACGGCAAGCACTCTGAGAACATTTTAATAATACCCCGTGAAATTTAATTGTGCTACAACTGTTTCTTTCTTGAGACTAATTGTTAATGAAAATAAAATTACTTTAGTATTATTTATTAGAAAACGAAACGAAATACATTCATATTAAGGTATTATTTTGTATATTAAATGTAAAAATTTTATAATGACTCTATAAAAAGGAAGATTCTGTCTAAGTAATCATATTTTGTGTGAAAAAATCTTAAAATATGAGTAGACAAAAAATGTATCTTACATAACATTTTGAATGTAATGCATATAAAAACCAGATACATGAAAAATATTAATCGGATACATGAAAAATGTTAATACGTTCTCTAAATTTTAACTCAACTACTTGTGAAAAGTAAACGAAAGAGAAATATCAGGTACTGTTTGTGCTAAGTGCATATAGAAGTTAATGATTTAAACACAAAAGTGAAGAGAAGTAATAAGCTTATAGTAAAAAAAAATAAATGCATTAAAGAGGATAGAGACATCTGATGAGAGGACAATAACAGTTAAAGTAACTACAGCGCTGATATAAATAGAATATTTACAGCAGATATGAAATTTGCAAAGTCACATGTAGCACTACAAATGCAGTTTTCCTGGTGCAAATAGAATCCATTCTCAAATTCCTATAACTGGAATCACTCCACTAAGTCCAATGAATCAGCATACATTCAGTATTGTATCACAGGATGATATTAGTTTGGAGACCACCTTCAGAAGTCTACGATCTAGACGTCTGCTTCCGACAACTTCTGACCTGAATGATCCATCATGCTCAGGACAGATATATCCTGACAGCTATATCCCAGCTTTATCATTTTATGAAGGTCCCCATTGTCACCTTAGAAGGTCCGGTCTCATAACTGACATACGGATAACAAAGGCAGGCCAATCCCATGGTTCTGACATCATTTCCTGAAAGAAATTATGAAGGTATTTTAGTTAGAGAACTCAGAAATTGTCGGCAGACAATTTCATTCAGTCGAGAAGAAATTCCATTTTCTCTCCTTACCTACGCATTTAAAAATGTGCAAATAATCACAAGAGAAGCAAGTCTAAGTTAAACAGATTTACGTAATCCGTAAAAGGCATGTTATCGTACTTCTTTGGTTTGTTTGAAATAAACAGGAGGTTCAGGGCTGGCTAAGCCCATCTATAAAAAATTTGAAAATTAAGCTCTAATAATGATACACTAGTGATGTATTTGAGAAACATTGCAAGGAGTTACTACATTATATTAATAAACAATGCAACGTACTTTTCCATTATTTCGTTAACCACCAATATATTTTGAACTTTCTGTTGTCCATGGGCGTGTATCCTTCACTCTGCTTATAATCCATGGGTCAAAAGAGAAAAAAATTAAAGGTGTAATACAAATTAACTCTAGAGATACCAAACGAAAGTTTCCATTATTTTGTCTATCACCGATATGCATTGAGTTTCAACTTATCCGTGGACATCTTTCTAAGGATAATCCATGGATCACAAAAGAAAAAAATAAAGGTAAAATACAGATTAACTATAAGAATACTCAACGTAAGTTTCATTATTTTGCCTATCACCGATGTACTTTGACCTTTCGACTCTCCATGGCCGTGTACTCTTCTCTCTACGGATAAACAATGGATCACAAAAGAAAAACATATTAAAGATGATATACAAATTAACTATAGAATACCCAGCGTAAGTTTACATCATTTTATCTATCACCGATATACTTTGACCTTTTGATTATACGTGGGCATGTACTCTTCCCTCTATGGATAATCCATGGATCACAAAAAATAAATAAATGTGAAATACAAATTACTCTAAGAATACCCAACGTAAGTTTCCATTACTCTTTCTATCACCTACATATTTTGATCTCTCTATTATTCGTAGAAGGGTAGTTGTCACTGTACATATAATACATGGGTCAAAAAAGAAAAAAATATATATTAAAGATGATATGCAAATTAACTATAAGAATATCTAGCTTAAGTTTACATCATTTTGTCTATCACCGATATACTTTAACATTTTGATTATACGTGGGCATGTACTCTTTCCTCTATGGATAATCCATGGATCACAAAAAAAATAAAGAAAGGGGAAATACAAATTATTCTAAGAATATCAAACGTAAGTTTTCATTATTTTGCCTACCGCCTATATACTTTGACCTTTCTATTCATCCGTAGGCGGGTATTCTTCACTCTACAGTTAATCCCTGGAACACAAAAGAAAGATATTAAAGGTAAAATATAACAGTAATATAACAGGTTTTTTCTTTAGGTAAAACGAGAAATCTGAAAAAAGCTTTATTGTTTCAATTAAATTCTCTGTAATACAAAATGCTGTACATTTGAAGACTATGAGTTCTTCCTATTTATCATATTCTAAAATTACTACTTTTAAATTTTATCTGTGTTTTAAAATTTACCGTGCATATCGCACCGATAATGAAGAGAGTATTTTCGTGATTATTTCCCTTTAAGTGGTGATACCATAACTTGCCTTAAATATTGGTTCACTGTATTGTTATATTAAAACAATTTACATTATTATAGTATACCTGCATGTGTGCTTTATGCATTTGGTTTTATTTGGTATTTGGTTTGGTACCACATTAAAGTTTACTATACATTTAGTAACACTGAAATATTTATCAAGGTAGAAAATAATTATTTCTGTAAATATGACGCAGCTGCTGTACAATTCAACTCATGAAAATGTCATTAGAGGGTATAAATGCAGAGGGTATAAATGAAACAAAATGTTATAAACCATAATAATAAACCCTTATATACTGATATAATGGCAGCGAGGGAGAATCGCTTTTTCATCTCATTTTATGACCATTTCAAACAGAGACTAAGAATTCTTTAAAAAGAGATTTTTTTCAATCTACTGTTTCACGTATTTTTAGTATTTCCAACTTATTGAATTTCTCGAGAGTAATAAATATTAGGGGCCGAGGTAGCTTTGCTGCCGCGCGTCACCTTTCGGTGGTGAGGGTGCTCGGATCGAATCCCAACAAACGCCATTAAATACCTCCGTGTCTAGGCTGGATATGGTCACGTTAAATCCGTAGACCGGAAAGACCCTCTGTAAGATAAGAGAGGATGGGACAGAGAACGATTCCCCAAGATGTCATACTTGGGGGGGGGCGGTAAAAATTGAGGTTACACCTAGTTAAGAAGGACACCGGCCCTTGTAGGGGTCATATATATATATATATATATATATATATGGGAATTCTACTCTTGTGGCAACACGGATGAGACGCCGCTTGAGCAAACGAATTGTAACTCAACCGTTGGTGCTGAGTGGCCGGAGACAATGGAACGAACTCTATGTTTACCTTCTCGGGGTGCAAATTTAACGCTGTGTTTTTACCTTTGATGAGTGCAGACTGCACGCTTTTTTTTCTACTTCACGCTAGACGAGCGTTAATGTCATGCCAGACGGGCACTGATATTCTATGTTTTTTTTATTGTGATAATCTGTTATGACCATAAGTTGTAAATGGCTTGTGGTTCATTAAATATTAGTCAAGAATACATGTTATTGCATTTTGATATTTCAACCGTGGGAATAAATTTCCCATATATATATATATATATATATATATATATATATATATATATATATATATATATATATATATATATATATGTGTGTGTGTGTGTGTGTGTGTGTGTGTGTGTGTGTGTGTGTGTAATATCATTGACAACTAATCTGTAAGATCTTTTACGGGGTCTATTATAAAGGTCGTTGGGGGTGATGCTACAGGCCGGTGAACTCCATATCCTCAGAATTCTCCAGGTTTGTAGTCGTACAGAGTTTTAGGCAATGGGTGTGGTCGAACCGGAGCCAGGCGAAATTGAGAAGTCGAACCAAAGCAAGTCCAGGTGAGATATACAATCCTCCACATAACTGGTTACACAGTTTTTTATTAAAAAATATCCCAGTGGTTCAGGTACACTTTGCTACATGCACAATTCAATAGCTTAGGATTTTAACATGATAATTCTCACTCTGGGGCTGCAGGAACAGCACGCAGAAAAAAAAATAATTTGCAGCGCAAAAAGCCTGCAACTTCATAGGAAGGAAGCGGACAGAGAAGGGCCGCGAAAAATCTCGAATCACGCCCAGAGTACGGGTGCAAGGAATTCCTAATTGGTCAAATCATGACACCTGACTTAAAAGCCATATGGGGTGATCGTTTCGTCATAGTTCTCGAACATTCTTCGTTATATAATTCTATCCGCGAGTGGCTTTAGGGGTAAATCTAATAGTTTATTTCGGGTTAATCCCAGGTCGAATATCAAGATTAGGGGAGTTATTGTATTGCGATAATATAATGGAATTTTGAATAGGCGTTTCCTTTAATGGTTATGAAAGTTATATACCGGTTATATATATACCGGAATCGCACACTTCCGCCCGCAAAGACAATATGCACCTGGTCAGAAACTTCCGGCCAGGGGTTTAGAAATAACAACAAACAATTACTATTAGCATTCATATCACTATGTCAAGTATTTTATCACTAGGAAATACCTTTAATTTTATCTGAAGAATTTAATATTGTGAATGAAAAGATAAGAAATACTAACCTCAATATAGTCAGGAATCATATTTATAATTGCAATCCTTTATTTTTCCTACATAAAAATAGAGTATGTAATTTTTATCAGCAAAGAAATATCATGTATATTTTCCTTTTTCTAGCATAGTATTTATAGTAATTTCATGTATTACATCCACCCACTTCTCCTACATTAAAAAAAAGATTGAATTCAAAAATTAAAAATTAAAAAATATGAAACTTTCGCTGATCATATTTTATCTGAAAACAGCAAATGTCCTGAAGCTCATGCAAGCATGGAAAAAAATAACCAAGGATTACTCCAAACACCAGAATTTTCGAAATCTAATTACAGTTGGAGGGAAAAATAGGGAGTTTTCTGTAACTAAGGGGAAAAAAGGGTTAATGGGAAAAGGGGAAATAAAAATTTCGCTCTGAAGAATGATAGTTTCCGTTGATTGCCCTCAAAGGGAAATGAATAAAATTTTCATAAAAATGGGTCATGGAATAAAATTTTCATAAAAGTGCGGCCAAGAAATAAAATATCAGTTCCACTACGTTTTACTGAAATATGCATTTATCAATTCAAATTTAACCTTTCAGAAAAAAAGACTCTGGAAATTAAAGAAAAAATAAAATAAAACAGAACTTTCTCGTTATGCAAATTTGTCTTTCTATGGTTTCACTCTTTTGAGGGTACAATGGGAAGTGTAATTTGATCGGACTGAAGAAATAAATGTATTCTTTATTTAATTTTTCGTTTTCATGTCTGTATATAAACGAGATTCAAATTATTTGAAAATATAATATGGGTTTGTTTTCTCTTTAATTTCAGATGCAATTTTTTTGTTGTTTTACCTTGAAGTCGTTTTTCTTTTAATTCATTCATAAATTTGTAATGAAACTGTATGTGGGAATGAATTGGTAGTGTTGCCAAATATTTAACGCTACCAACAAGAGTAACACTTTTATATTTCTCAGTTGGGCTTTATTGCTATTTCGTGCCCGCTGTGTGCTTTTTGGAATTCGTCGGTAAAAATAGGGTGCGAATCATGCAAGGAATTTCAGAATTAAATACCCCTTAGGACTATTTAATAAAACTCTTTTGAGTTCCCAAGAGTTAGTCTTCATGCGAAAGAATTCCTAAGTGTGCTAGTATATATATATATATATATATATATATATATATATATATATATATATATATATATATACAGTCGAACCTCCATATATCGAACTTCCCTATATCGAAATTTTCTATATATCGAACTCTTAGCAAATATCCATGTTCATTACATAGAAAAACTGTTTCCATATATCGAAAAAATCTCTATATATCGAAATTTTTTTTCAAGACATATTGGAAGATTTCATTCTAGTTTAGAATAAAATCTCCCAATTTTTGGCGTTTGAAACAATACGTCGTGAACTTCAATACGCGGAAAATGTCCCTGATGAAGTTTTTAGTGGACTGAATAAATGCGAACATTTCTTTGATGAATTTTCTGCAAAACTGGCTGTTCAGCAAGATATTCGTAGTTTTTTTAAAAGAATGTAACTGTGATCATTGTAACCACTGTCTGGATTATTGTTTTTTAAAGGGTATGTAGTACTCAATAAATCTTTCATATTAATTCATTTTTTTGTTATTAACTTTCATTTAATGTGATTCGTATATAAATTGGAAATGGAGGTTCGTATACGAATATTAGCTTTAATTTTAATGTTTTAGGAGAATTATGATAAAACTAAGATCAATTCTATATATCGAAATTTCTATATATCGAATTTTTTTCCGGCACTTTGCTACTTCGATATATGGAGGTTCGACTGTATATATATATATATATATATATATATATATATATATATATATATATATATATATATATATATATAATCATCTTTTTCACACTGTAGTTTCACCACCATTAGCTAGGGCTGTACCTGTTATTGTTGACCGAGCATTGAACTCTAAGAAATGTATGACATTGCCACATTTTGCAGATCGATTTTACTTTAAGTCTACAACGGAATTCAGAATAAAAAAATCCCCAAATTTTGTTTAAAAATTCAGGTGCGGCTTATACGCGAGTAAATACGGTAATCTCTGGCAGAAAATATGTATATTGCCAGCCTTCTTCAGTGTGATATTTGGCCGAAAGAACGAGTAAGAAATACCTACAGTCTTACCAAGAGATCTCTAAGATTTAGTGTTTTTAATAAGTACACTTTCACTAGCATGGCCGAAGATAGTTATCTAGCTTGAGACATGATAGAGAGCCTAATTTTTTTATGGCACAGAGCTAAAAATGGGAAAATTACCTTATAAGTTTAAATCCCAATACTATAAAAATGTTCTTGATTTTAAACTTTTACTTTAAAGTCACTCGTTGTGTCAGTCAGAAAAATGAATTCTTTTGTTTATGAATTCCCGAAGAAAAGAAATTTTTCACACGAAACCGACTGTTAAGGAAAGATGAAAAGTATCTATTATTAAGAAAAGATTTTTGATAAAAGCATCACTGAAACAAGCATTTTAAAAGTTATATATACGATAAGTACTGATATGCATTAGCTGAACTGTCAAATTTGAAGATATACTTGTACAGCGAAAATTTGAAACAGTGACGTAATATTTAAAGGTTGTTGTTGTTCCAATGCGGCAGGCAGTTGTAGTATGTTATCGTTCTTTTAAATATTTTAATTATAACATCTAATCATTATACCTAACTATTATTTGTTCATTTGTTAACTATTATTATACTTTATACCTATAATACCCTTTTCAACTTTATACCTTTTAGCATTTAAGCCTTTTTACATTTATACCTATATTTAAATCCTTTGTACTATTATACCTAACTTTATTATGTTTTGTTATATTTGTTAACTATCATTATACTTTCATCTATTATACTTAAAAACTTTGTCCATAGGTTTTTGTATTATAAATTTAAAAAAAACTAGAAGGCAGATTTATATGGTTTCGAAATATCACTTGAAAATTATATAATAAATATATTAGAAAAGAAACATGAAAGTATAACTATAGAATATATAAGAAATACTATAACAAATGTATTTGAAACAAAAAAAACATATTTTTTTTGACAGAAAATATCCTGGAAAACTTATTCGCCTAACTTTTTAGACTTTCCTGACTTATCGTCTATATGAGCCAGTGTACATCCCCGAAGAGGCAGATGAAAAACGGAAGTGAGATTTCCCCCGACTTCAGAGCTTTGGGGATCTGGGATAACACCCAATTCAGAGGTCCCCCGTATGATCTAAAAATTATTTCCTTTTTCCCCGAAATCGACTCTTGATCCCCGAGCTTCTATATAACGAAATTTTATCCAATAGTTTTGTAACATGAAATATTCTGCAAAAGCTAAGAAACTTTTGAATCAAAGAACCAGTATAAAAATAATGAATATTTTAAACACATCTGAAAAATTAAATAAAAAAGTTGTTGTTGTTTCGAATGCCCCCTGGCCAGAAGTATTCCATTTCAGGTCCATATAGACTCAAGGGCTAAGGGGTGCTGCTCCGGTTTATAACAGCACAAGGATAAGTGTCCGATTTAGCCAGGTATCCCCTCAGTTTTGACCGAGCGCTCCCAGTTGTGACATCTGGGGGGAGGGGTGATCGTACCCTCTTCCACTTTCTCTGACCTCATAGAAGGACTTTCCGGTCTACGGATATAACGGTCCCATATCTCGCCTAGACACGGACGTGTTTACTTGTCGAAATTCGATGTGAGCAGTCTCAGCACTTTAAGCTCACGCGCTACCACTAGGCTATATAGGGTCTAATCAAAAAGTATTTTATTTATATCACTAATTTCATAAAACTTTTCATAGAGAATGTAATAGAGGGTCCATTACAGCATGTTTTTTGTTTTGTCAATAGGACTTACCAGAGTGGACAGAGTCAAATTCGCGAGATAACTCATTTTTATATGCTTTAAGTCGAAGAAAAAAATTGGCTATGTGCAATTTAAATGAATCGAGCCCGCTGCATAACATTCTTCCGTCTAGAAGTACTGCATCTAGCGTGTCATCTCCGAGAACTTGCGTCTCATGCTCTCAGTGTTGATTTGTCATGACAGATCCTTCAGGAAACCTATCTCGATGAAATCTCTGTCCGCTTTGTGTCCCTCTTTCCGTTGCCACGCGACTTGTCCTTTTATATCCTTCAGCAGAACTACCTCCCGAACAATGGCGGCTCTTTAGACCTCCCATGGCGAAGACCTCCCGTGAAGTCTGGCACCGTCCTGTCTGCTCACACGACACTTCTGGCGACTTTGGTTCGGGTGTCGATCTCCTGGACACACCTTCTGACAACTGTACTGTTGGCAGCTGGATAAAAAAAAACTACCGGCTGAAATGCAAAAACCGTTACAATTCATTCCAGATTTTATCTGCTAAAGGGCAGTTAAATCAAACCGTGCCGACCAAAACGCAAGAGCCTTTTATTGCCATGAAATAACCCGATTTAAGGGGAAACGTATTCATTACGTCACAAGAAATATTAGATCCCCCTTAAGCTAGAAATAAATTGCTAAGTTTTGACCTAAATTGGGATGCTTGTTGAAAAGTTTTGCTTTGATGTATATTTGATCCAAGTATGTTTAAATAGTCTCTGATTAATGAAACACAAATGGGAAGTAGCTTACAATAAAAGTCAACAGAAGATTTTGCAATAAATCTTGACTACTTGACATCTTAGTTCTACTTTTGAAATATTCCTTAGATGTGATTTCTAGATGCATCTGAGGAAAATAATAAACTAGTAAATATGCTTAAAACATTATAGAAAAATACTGTTAGAATAAATACGATTTGAATTGTGATTAGTATAAAAATCTGACAACATGAAGCTTTCTGTCTGTGTCTCTCTCCATCTCTCACCCATAGAAGTTTCTGAAACTAGGGTCATAGTTTTAGATTTCATTTGAATATAAACGAAAATTAGAATCAGTATGTTGCACATAATTCATATGAAAAAATGCGTTGTTAAGAAGTCTTGGAGCTAGGTTCCACCCTAGGTCCAAGTATGATTCACGTTGTTGTTGTTTTAAGCTGTTGATTCGAAAGTGGCAGGTACTTTGCCTATTGCGATATTCGCCAATCCACACCACGAATTTCCTGACTCTTTTATTATGGGAGAACCATATACATAAGGCAGCATCATTCCTTAATCACAGCCTTGGGCAAGCGGTAATCGAAACCACAACTTCAAATTTTCTTACAGTCAGTAAGTTATACATAATTCAGATGACGAAATGCGTTGTAAAGATATTCATGGGAGGAGCCAAAATTGTAAATATATAAGCATCCAGAGTACCCAGAAGTCTTCAAACTAGGGTCCACCCTAGGTCCAAGTATGATTCACGTTGTTGTTTTTGTTGTTGATTCGAAAGCGGCAGGTACTTTGCCTATTACGTTATTCGCCTGTCCACACCACGAATTTCTTGGTTCTTTTATTAGGAGAGAATCATATAGATAAGCCAGCATGATTCCTTAATCACAGCCTTAGACAAGCGCGAATCGAACTCAAAACCTGGCGTTAAAAGCACTCGGGAAATGCCTGTGGGCCAAACCACTGCACCACCCGGACGGAAAAATCTCTGGCTATTAAAAGAAAAATTCTTTTAACAACCTAGACATAAATTTCGTACTAGGTCAGATGTAACTCATATTGTCATATGAAATCCCCATCAATCTATTTTAAAATTTTGCTCTTTTGGAGCAATTTTATATTAATTACCATTTTAGTTTCAATGTTTAATAATTGGTATAAGTGTATTATGAATACATATATACGTGCATCCACATAGAGATGTCTTATTTAATTTTTAAATGATGAATTCTATTGTGGAAACAAATGACGCATTATCTCCATTCATTCCCCGCCAGTGTTGTTTAAGACATCTTCAGTCCCGACGACTGTATTTAACGCAGATCAATTGCATTTGGAAAGTCTACATGCAAATCCATTACCCGAAATGATTATTTTCGAGTTTTATTCGAAAACTTTGCAATTCGCGAAGACAACACGAGTCATTATAAATTAATCAATGCGCCGAAGACAAGATGTACTCGAAATGCCATGATTAATTCAAAATGATTGCTCTTACGTATATTTGCTTGCTAATTTATATTTGTTGGGGGGGATTGTTTGAATAATTCACCGCATAAGTGGTCCTAGGAACACTTTCTGGAATTTTATTCAATACATTTTTGGAAAACTTGTATAGGCGAAAGCTGCTATCTCGCAGACTGTTTTCGAGGAACTATTTCCATTCTTTGATTGCAAATGTTTCATGAAATTTTCAAAACATATGTTAGTTATAAGGAGATGTTACTAAAACAGAAATTTTAAAAGTTTCGTTCTGTACATTCATTTCTATGTAAAGCACGGTTGCATTTCAACAGATTAAATTAAATTATGGAAAAATACTTAGAACAAGATTACTTGAACAACCTCTTCCAAGAAACCTAATTGATGATAGAAGCAAAAATTTTAGGAAGAATAGTTTCATTCGGAACAGAATCAAGTCATATATATATATATATATATATATATATACAGTATGCCCACTAAAGTCCCTTCCCACCCTCTTAACTTCGGAACGGCTGCTGCTATATTCATAAAAGTGGTGTCTAGGTATAGTAAAGTAGCCATGCCCTACTGAATTAAACCACCTACCGCGCCACCTGGTGGAAAACTGTGGAATTAGCATTCCTATCTCGAAAACGGAACGAGAGAGGGGAAAAAGTGATTTACAAAGTTGTAGAAAAGCGTCGATTTAGTACAAAAAGATACCTTGTGGACATTAATGCAAAGAATAAAATGGTTAAAAAGATCATTTGTTTTTTCGTGATTTCCTACACTGTGACGTCACGAAACTTGAACGAAAGGAGAAATGATTATCTTTCAGCAAAACACGACACCGCAATGTGCACAGTGGTATATCGCTTTTGATCCCCAATCAAAAGGACCGCGGTTAAAACCTCGAGGGTTTCATCCTTGTACTGATTGTCTTTATAAACAGAGTAGACAATACGTAGATCGTGTAAAATAGTGTCGCATCAACTGAACACAACTTGTGCTTGGTGATCGAAATTTTTGCAGTATGCAAATACGTAAGAAACGTCACGCCTGTTCACCTGAGACAGCTATAAAAGAGACATCTTCTTGGGGTTGTAGTATGTTGATGCTCGTGGTCATGGCTGAGTATTCTAAAGCTGAGATCTCCAGTGAAGCAATACCTCGTCAAGGAATTCGGGGACCAAATAATTGGGTATGGCGGTTTCAAAGAGTGGCCTCCACGTTCGCCTGATCTGACTCCACTGGACTTTCTCTCCCTCACAAACATTTTCAGGACCTTAAACGACGCATTACGGACGCTTGTGCAAATGTGTCACGCTCTATGCTCCAACGTGTGCAACGTGAGATTCCAACGAGGATCCAAATGTGTATTGCAGCTGACGGTGAGAAGTTTGAACATCTCTAATAAAGGTATATTGTTAAAATTAGTTGTGTTTTTCTTTCTCAGATCCTTTTGTCACGTCACAGTGTAGGAAATCACGAAAAAACAAATGCGCAATTTAATCATTGTAGTCTTCTCATTAATGTCCACAAGGTATCTTTTCGTACTCATCGATGATTTTCTACAACTTTGTAAATGACTTTTTTTCCCTTTCTCGTTCCGTTTTCGAGATAGGAATGCTAACTCCACAGTTTTCCACCAGGTGGCGCGGTAGGTGGTTTCATTCAGTAGCGTATGGCTACTTTACTATACCTAGACACCACTTTTATCAATATAGCAGCAGCGTTCCAAAGTTAAGGTTGTGGGAAGGGACTTCAGTGGGCATACTGTGTGTGTATATATATATATATATATATATATATATATATATATATATATATATTTAC